>BTPG01000004.1:65197863-65253792 GCA_036245525.1 Semisulcospira habei | reverse complement strand
AGGCCTCAGCAACACGCATAGGGATGGCAAACTAGGCTGCTGTGACGTACTGAACACACGCTGTCACGGCTCTAGGACACATTGTTCAACACAATTCAACTACATGCAGAAAAAGTGGCACAGTGCACAGTAACACGATCTGAAATAGCATTTTGCATACAGCAAACAGATAACCATAAAGCACGTTAACCCACGTATCCAGCCACTAGTCGCTGCACGTTCAAGGGTCCTAACACGACAACCAAAGGATAATTATATTTGTAGATATCTAAAAGTAAACGAAGGCTTTGTCATTATTTCGCGACAATATTTCACGACACGAAAAAAGCAGATCACAAACGTGACACAAAACCTGACATTAAAAAACAACAACTGATCGCTGTTGTACTGTTGAGAGCACTCTTTATAAAACATGTGCGTGCGATAACTGACAACTATCTCTCATCTCACACACGCACTGCCTGTAATTTTATCATCTTTACCAATGCTTTGTAAAATTCCATTACATGGCTTTTAACCAGAAAGTCGTTTAATAACTGATCTGTGCGTAAAATCGAAAGAGAACACACTGAAAAAAAGAAAGCCAGACGGTGTATTGATGAATACACATTTGGTCCCTGGGTTGCTCCACCGACACTGAAAACAACTGTCTGTGGCGCAGCTCGGATTTTTTCCTCAATTTCCCCACAAGCTGTTCTCTGATTCTACGTGCCGTTAGAAATAGGAAGGGATTTTGGAGTGCACTGCTGTGGTCCATGTGTCGCTCCTGAAACAAGGCCAGCACTCGCCCTTTACGCAAAAGGTCACTGGGCCGACGTCAGCCGCAGAAGACACGCGCACGACTGTGAGCTGGCCGACTACTGCCAACGCCAGGCCCGATGGCTTTTTGCTAACTGGTCTCTCTCTCTCTCTCTCACACACCCAACCCCCTCTCCCAGAGGACCCCCCATCCCTTCCATACCAGTAGCGTGCATGCCAAATAGCTGGCGCTTTCAACTGCCAACGTTTCCATCCCAGAGCCCTCTCCCTTTCTTCTCGCCATCGCGCACAGCATCACGTCGCTATGGCGACCATGCATCGCAGCCGTTGTCCTGGTTACGGGGCAACCAATTCGCCAGTGAAATTTAGTTTCCCCCTCTTTCTTGGCGGCAGGCCGCGGGGTTCGGTCGTGGGAACTCTCACTCCCTTGCATGAGAAGAACGCCGGTTCGCTTCGTGACCCAACAGGCATAGATCCTTGTGAGCCCCCGGCGAAGCCTGCGGGGGCTCGCATGGATCTATGCCTCTTGCAAACAGAAAGGGCACATTTTGGGGTGAGTGTTGGCAGCGTATTATTCGTGGTCTGTACTGGCCGATTTTACACGTCCATAAGCCATGAAATGCTTGCCTCTGATGTCTCTATTTTAAACCCGGTACAATTTTATTGTCTTTCTTGCTATAGCAAACTTTCAGTTTGGTAGCACCACGGGACGCACCCTTACTGAACACGTGATGGTAAAACTTAGAAGCGTCTATGGGTGCTAAAATGAAGTCTCATTATTGTATGAAACCGGTAATAATTACCGATAAACATTATCAATTTTGGTTCGCGACAGTTTTGTTCCGAGCTTTAGTGTCATCACCTGAACGTTGAACCAGATCGGTCCAATGAGTGGAGAGATAACATCTACTGAGAGAGAGAGAGAGAGGAGAGAGAGAGAGAATTCAAGGGTAGTGCCAGATTAGCTTGGCGCCTTCAGGCGCCAAGCTAATCTGACACTACCCTTGAATTAAAATGGTCAATCCACCTCCCGCAAGTGGTACATAGTCGTCAAGTAACGCTTCCAAAATTCGGGAAATGCGCCCATGGCGCTAAAAGGGTTAGTGTTGAACACAAACTGTGTTCAGAGCACTAATGTAATGCTTGCTGTAAATCGATGCTGTTGTCTGTGTCTTAAGAATAGGACAAAACGATTATGACCATCTGATAGCGGAGTTAACAAGAAGATAGTACTAGGACAAAACAATATGAACTAAATGTCCTACATCATACCTGACTGATTGATTGTACATTGCTTAACGTCCCGACAGCAACAAGGCTTTCTCAGGACGTGCCTGCACTGCTTGTGAAAAAAAAAAACAACAGAATATTGAATGTATGTCGCCAGCCGGTCCAATACGTTAAATAAACCTATGACATGGGGTCTAATTAAAGCTAAGACCATTTAGCAGCACACATCCAATATCAAGAGCTACAGGCAGTGCAGACAGTAGGGAGAGTTTTAAAAAGGCAAATACAGGTGAATGGACCAAGGGTAGACAGAAACACATGCCCCAGAATCGGAAAGGAAACCCACCCTGTGGGGCTGACCAGGGTGACCCTGCATCATACCATTGCTGTTATAGTTTAGTGCAGTAGCATAGCACGTCACCCTTAGCATGCATTTAAATAAATACATATAAATACATGGTAAATAAATAACATAAAGTGGGTCTGTATTTTAATCATAATAATAAATAAATGTTTCACAAACCATTCTTGGTGCAATGTTTACAATACACCTCTTTAAGCTACTACTAGTTTGAAAACTGAGAATTTTGCCAGCTGTAAATTGTAAGCCGTGGGCAGACTACATCACTCAAAAACGGTGAGTAAAAAGTGTAAAACTAAAACTAGTATAGAGTATTAATAAAAGTGACAGATGATGATTGTTTGATCTTTATTTTCGTACTCGAAAACAACTGCCGTCAGTTCGTCGATCGAATGTCCGATGATCCCCCTTACAACTCATACAGCTTGAACTTGAGAACACAATGATTGCGAACAACATGGGTTAGTAAAGCGTCTATATAGCCCTCGTGTAGACGGGCCACGGTGGTCGGGTACACACACAGTATAACCCATAGCATACGGACGCTAAAAGCTTAAAATTTGTACACTGTCATATGCAACCTACATTATAGTACTTACAGATAAGGATATAGACCAATGGCTTTAGTCTAAGGGTAGTGTCAGAATAGCTTGGCACCCTTAACTATTTTAGTCAAACTTATTTCACACACTGGTGTATTCCAAATGATAAGGGTTATTGGTGCATTGGTCCGACGTCGGATGCAGTCGGCCTCCAGCGGCCTGTCTGAGGCCGATGACCTTTTGCGTGTTGGCAGGCACTGCCCCGACAAGCCGTGTTGCAGTGGTAGTCAGCTGATAGGCCAGTCGTCATGGTAACGATACACATTATTGACGGTAAAGACTTCCTGTAGCAGCCCCCCCCCCCCCCCCTCCCCCCCGGCTTCAACACGCGCAAGAGCCACTAATTCTCATGAGCCCCTGCATCTGCAGTCTTAGCTGGTACAAAGCAGTATAATTTAAACCCGTTTTTTAAAATTATTATTTTTTATAGTGTTCTTTACCAGTAATTGGATTAAGATACTCGTAAGCCCTTGCAGCCGCGGGATCTAAAGAAAATACTGCCAGTATAACTATAAGACAGGCGTCATTTAACCCTGTAACTGTCGGTAGCGGTGCTGCGGCAACGAGTCACACGAATCACGCACCCACGCGGGCCAATGGGAATATATGCCCGATATGAACCGGTCTCGTATCTCCGCTATAAAAACTGAGCCTGAGTAAAGGGGTTGTCTCGCTCTTTCACTTTCTTCGTCTTCAGCGTTCACGAGTTTCTGCCTCAGATGCCAAGATTGGCTGTTGAGATGAAGTTCATGGTCTGCAGTAAGTCTTGAATGGACACCACTTCACCTGCCAGTGGTTGCAGATCGGTTTCTGAACTCTCTGTTAACCCTTTTCGCCCTGATACACTACTACTTGAAATAAATTTGACTGATAGTTCAAGGGTGGTGTCAGAATGGCTTGGCGCCCCTTGAACTCAAATGGTTGCTCTATTACCTAACCTGTAATGCAGCCTTCATAGGACAATAAGTAAAGTTTTAAAAAATCAGCCTCAGGACGTAATGGGATAGTTCAACACCACAGAAACCCTGAAGCGGAGTCAGAAAGGGACACAGATCCTCATGAGCCCCCGTAACTGCAGTGTCCCTTGTGCATCGTGTTCAACTTTTCCAGGCAACGAACATGAAGTTTAGGAAACGCATAACATCACAGGGGTCTCGAAGATCTGATTTACGCGAGGTGATCTGAGAATTAGGCGGCCACATAACGAAAACGAATTTCTCTCTTCGCAAAATCAGAAAGCTATCTCAGCAGCGAAGTTGTAGTAAAAAGGTTCCTGAAAAGTGATGAAAGATATGTGAAAATATTCTGTAAACTGGAATAAAGAGACGGTGGGACTGTGAAATCCAGTTAGTTCCGGGGTACACACACAAGTAATGAAGTAACCTAGCATGTCACACATAACCCTCGCTCCGTCACTGCTATGATGCTACTTAGAGTTACAAGATGCAGTAAACTCACACAAATTTTAGTTTTTACATGCAATTTTTTTTCTGCCTTTCAGTTTTCCTGGGATTACGTGTGTCAATGATACATTTCCATTTCTTGACATATATAGGACATCTTTGTGAATGAGAAAACATTGACCCATACACAGATTCATCGCACATGTAAGTATTTGTGTTGTTGACCCTCTTGCGAATGCAGCCATCCGTACTGTAAACAGTACAGGTAGCTGCATGCACAAAGGGTACTAATTTAAACGCAAGGCCGCATTTTCCAAATTTTTGAGAAGTCACCCACCAACTACGTACCAGCTGCAGGCTATGGATCCACCATGATAATTCAAGGGTGGTGCCAGATTAACTTGGCGCCAGTAGGCACTACCCTTGAATTATCATGGTCGATCCATCTCGTGCTGTGGGGCTAAATAGGTTAAAGCAGACCAAAGAAGAGCCGTACATCTACATAAGCGTATTATGTCTCATTTGAATAAAACCAGTACAAACAAGGGCAACAGTGCAATAACGGCGCTGTTAGCCTTGGGGGAAGTTGCTTTATTAGTCGCATGCGTCAGCAAAGGTTCACTGTGTCAATGTGCGCAATCTAGCTCCATTTTCACCTTTCAGTCCTTTTCCAGCTTTTCAGCCCTTTCCATCAACAAGATACGGGCACACAGATACACTTAGGCTTTGCAGTCGCTCTCACGAACCCATTTAGCCCAGACGCAATACAGATGGATCGACCGTAATTCAAGGGTAGTGTCAGGTTAGCCTGGCGCCTGATGGTGCTAAGCTAATCTGGCACTCCCCTTGAATTATCATGGTCGATCCATCACCCAACATAGTCGTTAAGTGCAAACTCCAAAATTTGGGAAATGAGGCCTTGGGGTTAAATAGGTTAACCCCCTTGTGCATGCAGCCACGGGTACTGTTTACAGTACAGATGGCTGCATTGTAATGGATACTGTAAACAGTACCACTACCACTGGTTGAATGCACGATCGGGTTAAAAGAATGACGTAGACGAAGAGATTTGTGTCAAAACAGAAAAGCGTATCCACGTCACTGCGTCAACATGGCAACTGGTATATTTATTTTTCATTTAAATTCCGTTTCAATTAAAAACAAGAAGCATTACGCCTAAACTCAGATCATACATTACATTTACAATGGATTCTTGTCTGCGTGCAAAACCGACCTGTGTAGACTTACCTGCACCCAACCGCCCTGTCATGTGGTGTCCCATAAAAAAATAGGCTTTGTGGCTATACGATGTGAAAAATATTTCTGACAGTGTTGAAATGTGTGAAGATGAAAGGACCATAACTTTTATCTGAAATAAAACAGATGATTCTGATTACCCCCCCCCCCCCCCCCACACACACACCACACACACACACACCCTCTTTCCCTAAAAATAATAATTCCCTCCACATTCCATACATGCAGAATGCGGCTGAACACACGCCATGGTGTCAAATGTCAGTCACGGAAAGATCAACGACTGTCGCCAGCACTGGTTGTTGTGGTAACAAGAAAACGCGAAACGGTTGTTGTGGCGACGGGTAAACATTGAAGCAGTTGTCTCAATAAAAGCCCACGCACATCAATAAATGTGCACAAGAGATTTTGCAGTTTTTATTCATAGACTACTCTGTGCTTCTGTTCAACCAGTTCAAATAGTTTTTTCACAATTATTTAATTCAGAATTGTTATTAAGGAATATGTTGTCAAAGTTAAAAGAATGTGTGTTAACATAAAAATAATATGTATAGAAAACCTTAGATTAACGGCTTGCGTGTAAGCCACAAGCTGCTAAAGAGATATTCAAACCTGACCTTCAAACGTGATACGTTAACTCATTCAGCCTGATGCACATATTTCCCTAATTTTGGAGGCGTCATCTAACGACTATGCAACTGTTGCAGGAGATGGATCGACCATGATAATTCAAGGGCAGTGCCAGATTAGCTTGGAATTATCATGGTCGACCCATCTGCTGTAGTGCATCAGGGCTGAATGGGTTAAACCCATTCGCTGCCAGTACGCACCAATTACGTGCCTGCAAACTGATCGCCAATGGCGTGAAGAACACAAATGTCAATGAGACAAAATAGGTATAAACAACACAGGACTAACAAGAGGTATAACTCTGCGGGGGCTCATGAGGGTTTATGTCTCTTGCAACTGGGCAGCGTTCGCCTCACACCCAGCAGTTAAGGGGTTAATCTGAAGAGCAAATCCCTGCCTTATACGGTCATAGCAAGAGTGGATACATAACCCATTCAACCCTGACACCATGCAAGTGCATGCAAGAAGATACGAATCGACCGTATTTCAAGAGTGGTTCGAGAATAAGACTGGTGCCTGTCTTCTGAGTTCGCATTTAGACTTCAGAGGTCAACTCCTAAACTGGGCGTTTTTCGGTCAGACTTCAACCTGTTTCCTCTACGAAGGTCCGCGTGAGCTCAAATTTATTTGCTGAATGTGGAAAACGATCACATCCGAATCAAAACCGCTTCAAACAATAGCTGTACAAGGAAACTGTGAACACAAGAACGTTAACCCCTTCACTGCCAACGGCCGAAGATATTGCTTCCTAAACGTGTGTTGGTTTCACGCCAGAGTCCAAACCGTGCAGGAAACATGGACGCAAAGTGGTGACAGCCAGAGGCGTTTAGCATCCATGTGTCTGGCAGCTTTTTCCTGGCAGTTTTCCCCGGCAGTGAAGGAGTTAAACTATATAAAAAAAAATTATTAAAAAAAAAAGCGTGAGAGAGAGAGACAAAAAAAAAAAAATCAATCACCGACTCATATCTTGTCACCATCGCTTCAATTACTGGTCGCCGATACCAAGATTCGTTGTCAGGTCGGGACCATCGCTATCAATCGATCATCTAAGGAGGAACACAGGCTTCAGATGGCTGATACTGCCAGTATAAAAAAAAGGCACATAGGCTCAAGGGGTTCTGCGGTACGCAGAGGCTCGTGAGGTTCTATGCATTTTGCAGATGAACGACTCTTAAGTCTCAATATTCGTTATCAAGATCTCGCAATATTTTGAAATTTCACGAGTAACATAGGTGTACATAAACTATTTAACTCGGCGAAGCACGCCAGCATAACTCATAGATCATGTGTGTCGTGCCTGCAAGGGCTCGTGAGGATCTACGACTGACTTCTGAGGCCGGAAGATGGAGCACAGCGCGATGCTCGCCCGTAAGTACAGACCGCGACACGAGTGAAAGAGATGACAAAGTGGCCGACCCTTGCGGACACATCGTCTGCGTGGAATTTTCTAATTCTGTTCGCAAAGACCTGTCGGCCGAAGGTTTTTTTTTTTTTTACAGATCCATGGGAAACACAGAGCCTCATAAGACCCTGCAGCAAACAGACCTTTGCAAACAAAAGGCATACTTCACGCGTGGTGGACGCAAGTCCTTTGTTCTCAAGGATTTGCTGACTGCATGGGTTCATGAGGAACTGTGTCCGTTATAGACGGGAGGAGCGTTTAGAGCCGCGCGATCTCTCTCGGCTGACAGAACACTCGGCGACATGAGTGATTGAGCGTGATCCCAACAAACAAATTGCATACTGTCAAACGTATTGATCCCTGAAAGCTTATCACTGCTGCCTCCAGCTGTAATTATACGGACATCTCCATATTCTGCCGCCAAAAGAGACAGAACGAAAGGAGGGGAGAGGGACGACAGCGTGAGAAACAAAAAGTCGTTGCAATACACGATAATTAAAATATTGTTGTTAACCCATTTGACCCCAACGTTTTACAGGTGATGGATCGACCATGAAAATTCAAGAGTAGTACCAGATTAGCTTGGCGCCATAAGGCGTCAAGCTAATCTGACACTACCCTTGAGTTATCATGGTCGATCCATCTCCTGAAACTGTACACAGTCGTCAAGTGACAACTTCAAAATTACGAAAATGACGCCGCAGGGTTACTAGAAAAGAAGTCTTGCTGTCAGATTCTGCGGGAATCATCGCGAAGAAACCCGCTACTGACAGCCAAATGGTTAATTAACACAATATACACAAGGGAAAAACTAATAACACACAGTAACATTTGGGCAGCCCAGGTGCTGGGCAGTATGAAGACGCCATGAATTCAGAACTAAAAGACACGTGTATCTGAATGCATCTGACTAACGGTACTCCTAAAAGCAAAAGACACCTGACATACTACAAAACGTTGCTATTAGCAGTCATTTCAACAGGCCTTTCATCTAAAGTACTCACCATTACTGTGTCGTTCATGATGAACCAACTGCCTGAAAGATTATCACACTTTTACGTTTTCTGCCAGACACAATATTGTCCGTGTCGTTAACCAAAGCGGTTCTCCAATCCGGGACATCACCCTATTACTGACACGGCACGAACTGCTAGATCATCGGACTCACAGGCTGCTAGTCTACGCTATATTATTCTGTTTCATCATTCACAAAGTGTGGGGGCATTTCGTCCCTGAGCTGTGTATGCCTGAAATTCCATCTTGAAACAAGCAGAGATGTACGCAACTGAAGGAGATAAATGGCCACAAGAGGCATATGTTCTTGCTAGCCCTGCAGTTGCAGGGGCTCATGAGAATATATGTCTCTTGCTCAGTGCTGGAGTGATCCGGCCGATGGGCCGTTTTAGCATAATGCCGCTAGCATCCTTGTCTCTGGCACCATCCTTTGTCGTGTTCCCTAGTCACCCACCCAGCAACCAAACACAAACCCAGGGTCGCCCTAGAGACGAGGATGCTACTTCAGTTTTCAAACCCTTCGCTGCCTGCGGACATGCAGTAGGTCTGTTAACACTTATCATTCGGAATACACCAGTGTGTGAAATAAGTGATCAAAATAGTTCAAGGGTAGTCCCAGAATAACTTGGCGCCTCTTGGCACTACCCGTGAACTAAAGCCATGGGTCTATATCCTTATCTGTAAGAACTATAATATAGCTTGCATATGGCAGTGTACAAATTTGAAGCTTTTAGCCTCAGTATGATATGGGTTAAACCACCACAGAATGAAAGCAACATTTCAAACAACACAAGTTGGGGGAGACGGATCAACCACTACAGATCTAGGGTGTCGGCTGATTAGCTTGGTGCCAGATGAAGACGAAGGATGACTGTAGGAAGTAATTTTCTGCCAGTATTAGGGTAAGTTCCAGACGCAAAACTACTCAGTCAGACACTACCCGCCAGCAATCACAACCGAACCGTTTTCTACAGTTTGCGGGTAAAGTGAAAGAAATAAAGCGAACATGTTTCTCTCTTTCCACACAACAGCCTGCGTTGGTTAGGATGCAGCCACTTATTGGAACAAAAGCAAATGACATTGGTGAAATCAACTCTCTCGGAATCAATGCGTAGGCGAGGGAAACATTGGCCAGGATTATCAATAGAGAATAAATACCCATACGGTCACACAGCCAGCTGCTCACGTGTGTAAGAGGCATAGATTCTCATGAGCCCTTGCGAGTGCAGGGGCTCATGAGAATCCCCGCTTCTTGCTGTCAGATTATGCACCCGTTGCCGTCCTACGACAGGGGAATTATCGTGTGTTGAACTACAGCCCAGCACACTTGTGTAGCAAAAGCGTGAAAATAAACAGGTCAGACCCGTTTATCAAAAGCGGTTTCTAATTGAAACAGATTGTTCAATTACTTAATGGATATGGAACAGACAACATGTTAGGGCAGCACAATTGGCTCTCAGCTAAACAAACGCATAAAATGTGAGATTAAAAGGCTGTGGATTTCAATCACTTAATTTGTTGAATTTGAACCAGCTAAACACATTGACGTCGTCACAGTATCATTTGTCTTGTTTTGTATTCCTTTATACATGTATACACATTTACGACCCCTTTCTTCTCCACTCAAACCAAAAGAGACTACCACATAGATAACACTAAACGTCTTACATGATCCCTATTCTGATACTTTTTGTTTGTGATTTAAAATAGTTCAATCATGTTCACATTTCCTGAACTGCAGCTTCAACGGCGAATCACTTGAAATACTAATCAGATTAATTACAATATGGAGCTCAGACCCTACCACTGGACAAACTACTCAAATTTGTGCAACATGAATGCAGGAACAGTTAATTTTTTTTGGATGGTCGTGTACATCCTGTCACAGTTCCGTGAAGTTGTGTACTGTACAGTGACTGCAAGCACTTAGGGATTAATTTTAGAAAAGAAAAAACAAACAAACAGATATTGAGTACAGCGAATGCATCTGAAATTAGACAACTCTGAACCACTGATGGGTGTTCGTCAGCCTTTATGACTCAAACGCTTCTTTAGTAATTTCGTTAAAATTGATTGAAAATATACCGAGTACTGACGAGCAAAAAGAAAAGCGACATTTTCGGAACCATAAAGTGTTTCCGATGGTCCCAAAGTGACGCTTCTTTTTCTCGTTGGTATTCATGTATGCTTATCGAACCTTCAGATCGAGCCTTCCTTCTTCACCTACTGTACCACCTGTTGCCGGCTGCGTTTCATCCACACCTTGTACTAAGAATGTGTCAACTCCATTTCTCAGAAGCGCGAGCGAGGTGTATAGCGGAGCAACTTACGCTGGCTTAAAACTCACCAAAGCAGCTGACCAGACGATCGAAACTTCATCCTGCGCAATATTTTGTAATGCGATGCGCATTAACCCGTTGCGTGTCGGCAGCGATTTTTGTTGCGATGATTCCTGTAGCAACGCGACTAAAAGCGCTGCCGACACGCAAAGGGTTAACCCATCGCCTGTCAGTGTCGGTTTTGGTCACGATGATTCCAGCTGGAATCATCGCGACCAAAACCGCTACCGACAACCAAAGGGTTAACATTTTGTTCAGTGCACAGGTCGTTTATTTACTTGAGTGGGGAATAAAAAAATGTCACTCAGTACTGTCACCCGTAGAAATATGTTCTGTTTTCAGCAGCCAACTCTTGCCGACGAGCGTCAAGGACTGTCTATGGGGACATCCCTTAGCCTCCTCCCCCCCCCCCCCCCCCCCCCGGGTCAGTGGTGGGGGTTGATGGGACAAAGTCGGTCAGTTGCTATGGCGACGGACGGACAAGCGCACACGCACAGACCGTGACAAGCCGCGCGTCGGACCGATTTAAACTCTCGTCAGTCCCTCAGCCAGCATAGATTCTCACAACAGAGGGCACAGACATTCAAAAGCCTTAGCAGCTACTAGGGCCTATGTATGCTCTTTGCTCGCAAAATTCAGTTCCTATGTGAATCCTTAGATTGAGAAATTCCCGATGTGCATCCTTTGACTGAGAAATTCCCCGAGTTTTTGAGTTTACTCTGACAGGTCTCGACAGCCGTGTTGAAAAGAGGAGTCAAAGTTCTGAATAATTATGTAACGCCGCCATACCGCAAGCTAACTAAACCGGTACAAAATTCCTCCGTGAAGTTGAAGGTTCACTCGATCTCTGAGTATCAAATGTATTTACATGTGTTTATACATTCTCTTACCCGTGTTCTCTTGTACACCTCTTCGATCTATGTGTATGTATAATTTACTTTTACTTCAAAGAACTGAAAGTGTGAACACGTAATTCTAACATTCGTATATTTCATAAACGTCAGTCGCTGTCAGTGGGGAAAAAAAAAAAAAAAAAAAAAGCAAAAGGAAGAAACCTCGGCTATTGTCTTTTTACTCCAGCTGGATGCTCTGGGATGTGGGACTGTGCTCTGTTGCTTCACAGACTGTTTATCACCCCCCCCCCCCCCCCCCCACCGGGGGTGGGGGGAAGGGCTGTTCACACCTGCCTGACATCCAACTGGCCACTGATTATTTGCCCTCACAAAAAACCGTGTCACCCCACCTCCCCAGTACATAAAAGACGACTGGCCCGACGTCTGCCGCAGTTGGCCCTCACACAGTGTGCACGGGCCAACTGCGGCCCGATGGCCTTTAGCTCACAGAGTATTTATCAAGGACTATTGACATGTTAACATTCACACATGCGAAAAGACCCTGCTGACGCAATCACAGGTCGTGTGCCTTAAGTCACGGTCAGCCCCTAATGCACACTGGTTAATCCATGGACCCCCCTTGCACACCATCTTGTCCAGCTGAATGACAGAGACAACCAGTGAGTCATTAAAGTTCGGCCTCAGACTCCACAAGAATGAAGTGAGGTGGCCGATAATGGGAGACTGAAAGGAAATGAAGGAAAAGAGAGGATGTCACTCCCCCCCCCCCCCCCCCCCCAAGTAGTGGGGGTCGTCAACGTATCCCTTCCTCCGCCCGAATATTTTGGGAGAAAAGAATCAACAATTTTGGGGGGTGAAAAAAAATCACACCATCTAACTATTCGATTTATTTTTTGGGAGAACAATTCTGGATAAAAACCCATGATTTTGATTCTTTCTTTGAGGTTGGACTATCATTTACCCGCCACCAACTTATGGAGGCAGTAAGCTGTCAGGCATGATCCCCCCCCCCCCCCCCCCCCCCCCCCCGAAAAAAAATCTCACTCACTCTACTGTGATAATAATAATAATACCGTTATTATAGGCGCTTTTTCTCAATTTTTGGGCGCATCAACTCAAAGCGCCGCGAACTGAAACCCAACATGCACACTCATGTAACAGACACGGATTTACGCCATTTAAGACAAACACAGTACAAGACAGACGAAGGGCCAGTTCAGCTACTGAAGTTACAGAGATTTTTGATCGCTTGTATTTGAAATTTGTAAAGTGGCCTGAAACTGGTACCAAAGTGTGGGGGGTGGAAGAACCGGAGTACCTGGAGAAAGACCCCCCCCCCCCCCCCCCCCACCCCCACGGTCCGCCCGAATTAACGGTGACACTTACCAAAGGAGAAAAGTCCGACGCCGGAACCGTTTTCGAACCTCGCACCTTTGGCATTGGTGGCAGGCGCCTTAACCACTGCGCCACGGACCGCCCATAATGATGATAATGTAAATTTAACAAAATGCCTGGTCAAAAAAATTAACATATTTGCTGGTTGAACAATTCTGGGCTAGTGATAAAATATCAAAAGGTGCTTGATCAGCTACAGCATCTAATCACCACCATATATTTGTTTAAAGGCGGAGGTGAAATTCCATATTCCCCATCTGTCCTCCCTCTCCCCATCTAATGCCATCACATATCGCAAAACAGTACCTGTAACTAAAAGCAGACTCTCTGTTGTAAAGTTTGATATGGGGATTGTGATAACCGCGCTGTGTCTGCTCCAGTCATTATCACCACAGGAGCGGGAACTGTGATGCCATAGAGATGCGAAAATAACTATCTTGGCACTAATTAAAGGCGCCCGTATGCACGTGCCCACGCTTGTCCCAATACTTCTGCCACTGAAACGGCGTTTAACAAATATGTGACATTTGAGACAAAGAATACAAAAAAAAGATCAATATAAGAGACAGGGGGTGAAGCGTTAGGGGAAGGAGAGAGAGAGAGAGAGAGAGAGAGAGAGAGAAGGAGAGAGAGAGAGAGAGAGAGAGAGAGAGAGAGAGAGAGAGACGTACCGATCAATGAAACGTCATGCTTTTCAGCAGTTGCAGTCATACCGAATCCACCATTTAATCATTTAAATTAATCACAGATAACCAAAATCGAAACAAACGACTTGAAAATCACGAACCCTGAATCTCTAAGACAGTACAGACACTCAAACTGAAGCCGACGTTATGTACCACAATCTCAAGTCCGCCACGGAAAAAAAAAGATCAATATAAGAGACAGGGGGTGAAGCGTTAGGGGAAGGAGAGAGAGAGAGAGAGAGAGAGAGAGAGAGAGAGAGAGAGAGAGAGAGAGAGAGAAGGAGAGAGAGAGAGAGAGAGAGAGAGAGAGAGAGAGAGAGAGAGAGACGTACCGATCAATGAAACGTCATGCTTTTCAGCAGTTGCAGTCATACCGAATCCACCATTTAATCATTTAAATTAATCACAGATAACCAAAATCGAAACAAACGACTTGAAAATCACGAACCCTGAATCTCTAAGACAGTACAGACACTCAAACTGAAGCCGACGTTATGTACCACAATCTCAAGTCCGCCACGGAACCGCAGCCATTATCTGCAAGCTGCCGGTTACCATGTCTACCCCAGCCCCTCTCTGTCCGGTTACTAAGCAACTAATTCCCTGTTTTGATCAGAAACCCCCGATTGCGAGCTCCTCTCTCTTCCTTCTGTTCTGCTCCTCAGAAATGTGTCTGCTCCCACCCCATCCCGAGGTCGAAATTCCCAAATTATGGACTTGACCGCAGTCCCGGGGATAACTCGACTGTGATAGTACAAGGATGGTGCCAGAATAGCTTGGCGTCTGTAGGCGCCAAGCTATTCTGGCACCACCCTTAACTATCATGATCGATTCAGACCCTACAGAAAGCCAGGGCTGCAAGAGTAAATTCTTCTTGCTACTTCCACCCCCCCCCCCCCCCTTGTTTTTTTTTGGTTGTTGTTGTGCAAGGCACATGCAGAAGAAAAACAAAGACGAGACAGCTGCATTGGGCACATCAGGATCTAGGCCTCTTGCAGATGGTTGGTATTAGGCTGGTAAATGTTACACCGCACGCGCGTGTGAATGGGGGGAAGCTGACGCGCGCAGTGAGAACGGACGGTCCCACCCTAGCTTCTGATGTTGGCACTTGAGGAGAAGACTTGTGGGGTAGTTTTAATGCACAATACCAAAGGATTGTGCGGCTTTCATCTGTAAAGATGTGCCACTTTCTTCGAACCCCCCCCCCCCCCCCCCCCCCCCAGAATACCGAAAGAATGTGAGCTTTTTTATCTGTAGAGATGTGCCACTTTCTTCGGAGTTTGCGGCCACTGGCCGCCCCCGCCCCCCCCCCCCCCCCCCCCCCCCCCCCGAATATTGCGAGTGGGAAAACACCTTGACAATGACCTCGTTTTGAAAGTTTCCCCCCTCTCTAATTAGGTCAAGCCACCATGGATAAAGTTTTTATAGGTACTTCAAACAGGTCTATTTGGGTGACAGGTGACTGCCCTGAAGATCTAAATTTTCATTTATCTCTCATGCATTTTGACTAGTTCTGCTTATGAGCAGATAATCTGGGACAGACGAGTGTACGCTTAAAAAACATGATAAAACAATTTATACACAGTTGTTATTGGTCTACCACACCAAAATGTTAGTATTACATGTAAGTGCGACCCATCTTCTACTTTACGGAGTCGGGGCTAAATGGTTGCCACAGAGCTTTTTGTAGCTTTTTTGAGGAGTCATCCAAATAAGCATGCAGAGAAATTTTTTACCATCAGGTATCTAAGTGCAAAGGTTTTTTTTGAAGGTGAAAATAATATTTATGGTGAAAACCATTTTTGTTTTTTGTGAAAATGAGGTTTCTTTTTTAACAAGAAAGGCAAAGCCCCTGATTATGGCTCACATGTATGACCGATTTACATGTGTGACCTTTGTGACAAGGGCTGGCTTCTGCAGCAGCAAAATCCATCTTTACTGAAAATGAAAGCATTTTTCACAAATCTGGTTGAAAAATGTGCAAAAATGTTGATACCAAATTGTATGCATATAAAGGTCTTAGCATCAGGTACCTTTGTACCATGGTTGGGTTTGAAGTTGTGAATAGTACTAATGTCAAAATACAGTTATTTTTGACATATTTCCTGATTCCTTGTGACATTTGTGAGAGGTCACTGAAATTGGTATGTTTAGAAAGGTCTTGCCACAAAGTATCCTTGGGCCAAGTTTGAAGACTGTGGCTTGAATAATCTCCGAGAAAATGCCAACGTTAAAGTTTACCATGGATGATGGACAGACAACCACTGGCCCAAAACATACTCACTTTTGCTTCGCACGTGAGCCAAAAAACCTATTTCTGGACCTCTTGTGACCCTTGACCTTTTTGAGAGGTCAACCAGATTAGTATGCACAGAAAGTTCTTACTGTCAGGTAGATCTGTACCAAGTGTGGGTTTGAAGTTGAAAATAGTATTGGAAACAAAATGTGAAAAAGATTTGTGTGAAAATATGACAATTCTTGACCTATTTCTGGACCCCTGTGACCTTGACCTTTGAAAGAGGTTCACTAAATTTGATGTGATTAGAAAGGTCTTGCCACAAAGTACCACTGGGCCAAATTTGAAGACTGTGGCTGAAACAGCCTTCGAGAAAATGCCAACGTTAAAGTTTACAACTGCCGACAGACACAAACCGACCACTGCTGGCCCAGAACAAACTCACTTTTGCTTCACAGGTCAGCCAAAAAGTTAACATTCATATCAAGAACACTATACAGCAACACTGTTCTCCAACAAGATAAATTCCTTTCCTCTTTGTCAGTTTAGATGTTGTCCTTGGCTTGTGCTAATCCTAATACTGTTGCCTTCAAACTGGCTTACTGAAGAGAAATGAAGGTAGCTGAACTCATTCAGCCTGAACACACTCAGCAGAAGATAAATAGACCTTGATATCTTCTGGGTAGAGTCAGACATACATATCCTATCTGCTGATTTAGCCCTAACAGGAAAGGACATATGAGTTATGACAGTTCAAGTGTACAGAAAGATCAAATTAATTTCAAGGTATTATGATAGTTGATAGATGTAAATCTTTCCTGTGTATGATTACTATGACAGAAGCTGCAGACAATGTACCAGATTGATATTATAGCACAACTGCTCAAGGGTAGTGCTTGTTTGGCTTGGTCTGAGATTTTGAGCTCTGTGCAAAGGTTTAATAATGATTTAAGCCCGATACTGTGTATACTTCGGAGATAACAAATCGCTAGGGGACCCAATTTTTCTCGGTAATATATCTAAAGTTTCTTATAAGTTAAAGAGTGCTGTCAGGACCTCTGAAAGTGTTGTTATATCCAACCTTGTAATGTAAGTGAAGTAGACTGTACATGTACAACAAACAATGCTGTAAGAAATGACACAGGCTACAGTTGATTTTGTAAATTCTGTCATATCTGTGCTGAACACAGCTGTCACAACACTTATGTAACTATGTTAGAATAGCATTTACACCAGTTTGTGTGACAGCTGCGCTCAGCACAGAAGTATCAAATATTTAGCTTAAATGAAGTAAGTATGTGTACTTACCCAGGTGCACAAAAAAGTGTCAGCAAAAACAAGGTGTAGTCAAAGTGGTGCTCTCATCCAGTGAAGCTTGTGAGTGATACCTGACATGAGATGCGTAAATATAATTATGATCCTATATAAAATTACAGAATCAAATATACTGTATGATCTGATATAACGAGTGAAGAGTATACATTATCAACATACATCGATGAGCTAACAAATTAAAGTGCACCGGTCAGCATCTTTACAAGACACACCAAAATTCAAAGTGGAAGCTTTTACACCATTTGCTTGAATAAAGAGGCCTAGGACTAAGTTGTGTTTACTTTCCACTCCTTGAGAGTGTTAAAGCAATACCTGACCTGTAAATTGATATAGATCTTCATTTCAATCATACCCACATCATGTACAGGTTGCATACCTGCATGTACAGGTTGAACACTTAGGACAACTTAAATGGTTTACATGTAAAATCAAGTTGTCATCAACTCAGTCCATAAAAATGTGATTCCACAAAATGTTGTGTATGGACACATTCAGTCTTTGCGAGTCAAAAATAGGACTGACTGAATGATCTCTGCAACACATTTCTTATGCAAGAATGGAACCAAAAACGACTTTCAGTTCCGTTTTGTTCGAAGCCAACTGACAAATAGTTTGTGCAAAGACCCAGTAATCTGTGTGGGATCAGGAAGAGTTACTACACACATTAGGCCAAAAGTATATGACTAAGTGCCAAAAGGTGCTCTCACAAAGAGGACAACTGGGTTGAAAATCAAAGTGTGACATAAAGTACCAGAAAATGTATCAAGTGATGTACACTGTATTGGCAATGTGTTTGTAAAAAAAAAAAGATAATATCTGAAATGGTTTTTGAGAAAATGGCTGTTAAGATTTGTAAGTCTGGATATGTCGGACATCAGGTATTGTGACATAGTGCCTTTAAATTAGTGGGATAAAAAAACACAAATCAGTTTCTAAACAGTTAAAATAATAAGTAGTGGTCACAATTGACCTATCCAAACAATTACTGCTTTTTGGCTTAGAATGTTCTAATCCCCGAACATGATTTGTGTTGCAATACCTGACATCCGACCATATTCAATTTTTAAAACATTTTTAAAACATCCTACAACCAAGAAAAACACACTTTGTCATGTTATATACCACTCACAGGAATACATGCACACATTAGAGCACAATGGGAGTCTATCTTTGCTGCCCAAATATATTTATTGGCAGTCAGGGCCAGAATTTGTAACTTATGTCGAACATCAGGATTGCAGCAGATATCCCCAGAATAGTTATCAGAAGCCACAAACACAAAGCCTTTCCCCCAGTTTCAAGCTACAATACTTAACAAACAAAACAGATATGAAGAACAAACTGCATACAGCTTTCTGATGTAATATACATGATGAAACATGACGTGCTAAACAGTCTGCGCCCGAAAAAATAAAACAAATATTCAAATAAGTTTTATCTGTGTACAGGCTAATGCACTATTTTAACTCTGACCCTCAGATTTAGAAGGTCCTAATGGCTATGCAACTGGTTGTCCAAAATGGCTCATTTTAACAGTGCCTTTGCCCCCAAAAGTTCTACAATCCATATGTGTTGAACGTCAGGATTGCAGCAGCAAATGTTGGCACAAGCCTGACGTCCGATACATTTTTTATCATTGCATTATTATGTTATGAAATTCACCTGTTTCTTGATCTCATTATCTTACGTTTGCGTCACAACAACTGCACGTCTCCATCAAACGACAAAAATACATCGGTGACCCGTGTTCATTCAAATAACTCATTTACCAACTTGCATCGATTGGAGGTCAGATTTGCGACACGTGTTCGCGATCGAACGTCAGGTTGCTACAGCCATAAAATTTGTTATCACAAGAAATCATCTTCATTCTCCAACCTACTGCCTAAAATCGGTGCTGGAGTCTCGGGCGATTCAAACTCTTAAAAATGGTCCCTTACAATAAACATTTGGCTCTTTATTTTGTCTATGATTACACTCGAACGTCAGAAGTGATCGAACGTCAGATTTATGAAAACAGTTGCGACAAAATGTCACGAGTTGTAGCTCTCCATTGACAAACCGGACATTCAAAACAACCACGCTGGAATGTGGCCCATAATGCATCTATCATAACCGGACGATCCTAGACCAAAAAAACCCAAAACAACTTTGTTAAACTTGTCAAATAGTTGAACGTCAGATCTTGCGACAAAAACTGGCCGCTCACAATTTTTTTTGCCAGCTTAGAAAACTGTGACGGAAAAGTAAATTTAAAGCATATAAAATATTCAACGAAAGTGAAACAACGCAATGACGCCATTTCCGGTTTGGGTCAGCGTGCCTTTCGCTAGCACAAGTTTGCGGAAATTAAGATGCTGCTGTTGCGACAAATCTGACGTCCGACAGTGGCTACTTTCAAGAGCAATAAACAAAAGCATGGCTTGCCTTCAAATCTGGGAAATACACGGATTATAAGATCAATCTTCCCTGAACATATGGGCATGGTTGGCACCAGGTTTGTTATTGTTGCTTTTAACACGCGAGATCAAAACAGACCGACGGCATGTCATTGTCCGCTTTTCCGGGCCGATTTTTATTGGTGAATTCTGGCGTTTTACAGTATACTCACCAAACGGCTTTACCTTAGGTGCAGAAATTATTGCCAGTATATCTTCAATCATTCACACACACATTGCACTTGTTAAAGTCAACACGTGTCTTTTTAAACAGATTTTAGTTTCACGCAAAAGAGATCACTCACTTTTTGCTCACCTTTTGGCACTTAGTCATATGCAAAGTAGAGAGTGATCCTTAGGAATGACCTAGGCATTTAATCTTATTTTTGCTTTTGATTAAAAAAATGACCTGTCCTATATCATAACTCAATAAAAACAGACAATCAGACTGTAACCCAAACCTCCACAACCTAGTTTCTCTTACGCCTACGGCCCCCACCCGGGTCTCCCTGGGGAACTTGGGTGGGGTTAACTACTTTTTAGTTCCCAGGGTCACCCTTGTCAGCCCCACAGGGTGGGTTTTCCTTTCTATTCTGGGGCATGTGTTTCTGTCTACCCTTGGTCCATTCACCTGTATATGCCTTTTTTTAAACTCTCCCTACTGTCTGCGCTGCCTGTAGCTCTTGATATTGGATGCATGTTGCGAAATGGTCTGGTTATGTTTATTTAGCGTATTGGACCGGTTGGCGACATACTTTCAATATTTTGTTTAGTTGGTTTTTTTTTATCACAAGCAGTGCAGGCACCGTCCTGAGAAAGTCTTGTTGCTGTCGGGACGTTAAGCAATGTACAACCAATCTTACGCCTACGGTAGACTTCAGATACGCCAGCTGGCACGCCATATTGACCCACGTGGATTTTTACAACGTAAACAATGCCAATCGAGTTACATGAATCGTTCTAAACATTTACATGCCCTTTTTTTTTTTATAAATCAGACCAAGCGATTACGACGGATTTCTTGTAATAAAACTCACCCCTCTTGTAATTAGACATAGCTACGGCGTGGCGTCCTTCCCCACCGCCATCACGAGGAAGTGCGTGTCTACTTTTCCCGCGAACAAGCGAAAGCCATCTTTAAAGACCACACCATGTTCATTACAGTGGTATACAAATGAGTAAAAATGGACTCGTAGACAAATACCTTGTTCCTACAATTGAGGCAAGTGGTATCGCCAACGATACAATATGTTTCCTGAACAAAAGAGTATCTCACCCTTAGTGATGCTGGCGTCCTTTCCAGTAGCTTGGTGATGCACGATGCTCTACCAACGGAAGTGGATCTTCACGTGACCACGCCAACGCACTGACAAGACACACGGCTGTTCCTGTTGAAGCGTACCCACCCTCCGTTGATGAGCATATTATGTCTCCTTCGTTTCCTCATCATCGGCACACTATTGAACTCTTGAATTAATTGTTGTCATGTTTTGACCTTTCATCAATACTCCATTGGTCAGAGGTGCAGTAGTATCGTCTCATGTGTTTGCTATCGACTGACTTTGACGTTTTTTTCAGCAAAAGGAAAGGAGAGTGCAATCTCTTGGTTGATTTCTAACAGTGAAAGTTACTAGCCCCAAGAGGCATATATTCATTGAAACAGTATGCAGCTATTACAGTTTATTTGGTTAAGATGTTAGTTATTTTTAATTCATATCAAACCAGCTACACCTGCCACTGATTAGTTTTGTCGGTTCAGACCCCGCACTGGTTGTCTCCCCGCGGCTCGATTTGCTCCGCTGAGTGCAGCAATCGCGAAGAGAAAGCCTGTGTGTTCAGACTCAACAGCTTTATGGGTTCAGTGCCCGATGCACACGTACTGATTATAAACAAACTACAACAGACATTTAATTTCAAATTATTAAACAAGATTTAAAAAAACACAAAAACTTAAAAAAAAATCACGTGTAGAAGAGTTGATGAGACAAGGGAAGTAACTGCTGTTAAAAAGAGTAAGAAAGAGTTTAGCGTTTTTGATTATGTTGCCTCCCATTTCTATGGTGGTTTTGGTGTTGACGTCCGACCTTTTATGTTTTGCGTCATCCGGCGAAGCATACGCAGGGGCAGATAAGTTACTTCGAGGGGTAGGGGGTGGGGGGGGGGGGTCCAACTTTTTGTTTTAGACCTTCAGCCTGACACTAAAGGCTTCCCCAACGCTTTACCGTCTTCCAGTGGCCGAAAAATCAAACAATATGGTGGTGGTGGTGGGGGGGGGGGGGTGGTGGTCTAAACACCCCAAAAGGGACTTTGTTATAGCATTTTCAAGAATTTTGGGTCTGGAGGAGGGGTGTGTGTGTGTGTGTGTGTGGGGGGGGGTGGGGGGGTCCAGAACCCTTGCAACCCCTACCCCCCCCCCCCAGATCCGCCCCTGATACGGTGCTGTCAGCGCAGACTCTAGTGGATGCCGTTCGGCCCAGGGCTTAGTTACATGGACGAACAACGTAAAATCTTGCGCAAGCCACTAGCAAGGTGCGGAGCCTGTGCAGAAGTTAAACGGCTCAATCATGCAAGTGAGCCCAAGGTCTGAGATAACAGTATGCAAACTTGCATTACTTCCCTTTGACCAGTAAATTGAATTAGATCGTGTATGTTCAGTCGTTCAAGTTGTTTGAATTTTAGGCTTTTCGTGACGTCAGTCAAACTAGTCTGACTGTCTAACACACACACACACACACACACACACACACACACACACACGTTTAGAGAGAGACCTCCCTCCCCCCTCCCGCCCTCACTAGTTTGAAATTTATTTGAAAGTCAGTGCCTGGTCTTCGTGCCCATAACTGACAGTTTAACTACCTGTTCCACTGCATCGGTTACCGATCCAAGGTCAAACTCAATCCTGAAGACTTTACATCTGTGCAATTAGTGACCACCCTTGACCCTAACTTCACTAAATCAACGGTCGCATGAAATATTTGTTATCAGGACACCGGCAATAATAAGTAATCACAATTACACGTGATCGATCACTGAGACAAAGCTTTTCATCTGCAAGAGGGGTTAATTTTCACTTCGCAGCGAATGCTGGGTGGGCTCACGACAGTCACAAGTTTATGCCACTTGCTATAGTTGGCGGCCTCATTTACATTATTAGACTGATCTGCGTCATCTGCGAAATATAGACGCTCAGAAATTACTATACGACTGCGAGATGCATGAATCGGCCTTTCGAGTTCTGAAGCCTGCGGGTGACAGTTCCTATGCTTCTTTCTGATAAAGGGAGTTCATTACTGCACAGTTAGCTCGCCGGCCCCGACATCGAACTGCGGCCGTGACCGACCAATGCGCAAAGCGGGCCATCGGACCGACGTCGGGCGCCGTTCAGTGCCGGCCCGCGCACGGCCGCCGTGCCGGTGCAACGGCAGCCGATGTCGGTCCGATGGCCTTTGCGCACTGGAGACTGGTATAGTACAAGGAGTTCGACTGGACTATAATAGTAATGAACATGAATTGTATCAACAAAGCGGCCGCGCGTCGGATTTGGCTGCTGTTTGGCCCTAGTTCGAGTCAGTCGTACAGAGTGGAGTCACTAATCTGGCCTACAGTCTTAAAATGGCGGGAGGGACTGAGGTCACAGGGGAGGAAAAGAGTCTGTTCCCAATGCGCAAAAGGCCATCGGGCCAACCCGGCGTCGGCCGCCGTTGGCCCAGGGGCGGATCAGTTACTGACCTCGACGGGGGTGTGTTGGGGGTGGGGGTGCAACCTTTTGTTTGGCACCGTCAACCCAGTGACACAAAAGGCGGCCTCCCCGACGCTAGGCCTCAAAGTTCTTCCAATGGCCGAAAAATCAAACAACGGGGGGAGGTGGGGGGGGGGGGAAGTAGAGGAAAAGGCGTGTGTGTGTCGACACTCGCCACAATATCAAACAACGGGTAGGGGGTGGGGGGGGGGGGAGAAGGGGGTGGTGGGGGGGAGGAGGGGGTGGTGGGGGGGGGAGGAGGGGGTGGGGGTAGCGTGTGTGTGTGTGTGGAAACTCGCCCAAAAATTAAATAGGGAGAGGACTTTTGTTATAGCATTTTAAACTTTTTTTTTTTTTTTTTTTTTTTTTTGGGGGGGGGGGGATCCGGAACCCCTAGAATCCCCCCCAAATCCGCCCATGTTGGCTTTGCGCACTTGGTTGTGATCTCCTATTTGCGTTGCCAGCATGAATCAGTCCGGCTTATGCGTATCTGGTGTAGCCAGCCCGTCATCCGTACCGTGCTGTCTTACTTGTCTTAGAAAGTGTTCACTTCACGTATAGTTACTAAAAATAATTTTTAAAAATAGGTTCTGAGCAGTCAGTCCAACCAGTCGGCACCACCCATCCCACAAGCAAAAACGAACGAACGAACGAAACTAAGAAGAAAGAAAGAAAGAAAGAGCGACCAAGCGGCAAGCAAGCCAGCAAAACCAACCAACCAATCAGCAGTGAAACCAACATGATTTTCAACTTGTAGGTTTTTTTTTTTTTTTTTTTTTTTTTAAGTTTGGATCGTGTCAGTGTGGTGGAAGTGTGGGAGAGACCCTGAAATACTGTTTTTGTCCGGTCGACTGCTGTACTGAACTAGGCTATCACTCACCTTTCCTTCATATGAACATTCCCACCTGCAAGGTACAGACTCTCAGGAGCTTCTGGCAGAGGCTCAAGTGTCATGGAACTTGAAGTTACGTCATTGCTGGCTGAAATTGGCTCAGTCTGTAACTCAAATTGAGGATGTTTATCGTGATGACGGTTGGCTGTTGCCACTAGTTTTGTTCAGTGATCTGTCTGCCGTTGGATAGGGTGATTCGTTTTGTTTGACAGGTTATTCAATGTGATTTACCTTTTTTTTTTTTTTTGTCTGCACAGGTACAGCCTCGTTGACTCAAGTTATACGACTTAGGTTTCCATGACAGAGTGCCGTAGCGGCCTCCGAAAAAGTCTCATAAAATGTAGGGTTTCCACGACAGAGTGCCTTAGCGGCCTCTGAAACAGAGTGCCTTAACCTCTGAAATAAGCCCATCTGGGACTTATTTTAGAGGCCGCTAAGGCCGAACTCTGACATGGAAACCTAAGTCGTGCAAGACTGAGACCCCGGGCGCTGCCATGGGATGTAATGAGGACTGAAACCTACATGAGTTAGGTCCCCTGATAGCAGGACTTATACTGTAAGTCTTATTCGAGATTTGTTTCAGTTTAGGAGCCGGCGCTACTACTACTACTCAGTCCAGCTTACTGTCCCATCTGACATAAAAAAAATGTATGGGGGACTAGCAGATCTAACCTGGTGTTGTAGGAGGGCGGGGGGTGGGGGGGAGGGACAACGCGGGGTGGACCGGGAGGTTGTAGAGGGCCGGCAGGACCAAAGCCGAGCGGCAATTCATGACTGCTATGTCTAGTTATGTTAAAAGAAAGATTAAGATGGTTTGATGTACACTATTTTGTTTATAAAGTCTTTATTAAAAGAAAGTTAAAAGGAGCCTCCGTATACAGACAAATTTTGGTAAGAGACGTAATAAAATAGATTTAAAAATATTAAAAATTAGGAGTCACACATATTTCAATAGTATGTGCTATTTTATTTGGAGTATTTTTGTTTAAAACAAGGTTAAAAGAGCCTATACTTGTATATAAATGGATTAATAAGAAGTATGGTTAAATAAATTAAAATGCTAAAAAAAAAATATATTAGGCATATATTAGAGTGTAGTGGTTTAAGGGATATGGCCGGCGGCCACGCAAATATTAGCAATTTGACTGGGTCAGAATTTGAGAGCAAATTTAAGGTTGTAGGACACACCTGTTTCGCGCATCTTTTCTGCGCATTTAGATACCGCTATCTTGCGTCTGCCGTGACCTGAGACTAGAGGTCACCGAAAAAAAACGCCGTACGACAAGTCGTATTGCAAACAAGCTCAATTTATCGATAATTGACAAAAGATATATACTGTCTGAAATAGGTGTGTAAGCTGACTGTTTCTATGCATAAAATGTTGTGTTTCCTCAGAAATAAGATACTTTTGCATAAGTTGCGACAAGTCATCGAGCGTCAGTAGTAACGCATAACCATTTCTCAGAAGAAGAAAAAAAAATGAACGGGCCGTATACGTGGCAGCCAGGAAAACAACAAAATCTTCAGACAAGGTAAAGTTTTATGCACCGCCGTGAGATGTCACCTGCACGGCGTAAAACCCCAATAGCTAACTGTCCTTTTATGCATGGAAATTCAGTTACAGCCTACCTGCAATGAAGAAGACTACATTTTATTGTGGGTTGACAGGGGCATGCATTCCATGTATGTCAGTCACCACCTAGAAGTAGAACATTTCCATACATTCTCAGAGAGCCTTTACTAATACAGTGGAAGGAATGTAGTCCACATTGTAGTGATATTAAACCAGTGCCAGTGCTTATTATTTAGGAAAACATACTGTGTGTAGTTAAAAGTCCTGCTAAGGGAGAATTTTGCATTACTAACTCAGTAACTGCTTTCAGTACTTAGTAACTTAGTTTTCTCATCCATTCTCTGTCTTATGAAGGCTATATTACAGATTAGGAGATAGGTCCAGCATTTTTTTAGTTCAAGGATGGTGCCCGAATAGCTTGGCGGATGAGACGCCAATGATTCATGTAGCGACATGATTTATTATTAGCTCCGCATTCGTACTTGACATGCATACAAAACCTTCTGTTCAAGTGCCATAATGATCAACACGATTGATTGTGGGCGTATACGGCAAGACAAGACAAGACCACCCTTGAACTATCATAGTCACATTTATTTCAAGCAGTGGGTGTATCAGGATTAAAAGGGTTACCTAGTAAAACGCTACTTTGACTGAAACCCTAATATTTGTTAACTACCATTTTGGATGACCGTAGAATGTGTGAAAAATACAAATTTGACTAGTACAAAAGCAAGCCTTTATCATATATGTTGAGACTCGTGACACTTATTTCAGCTACCTTTTGGAAAGTTCACACAGGTTGTGAATCAGTTATGCGCATGAGGCGTACAGACGTGACTTTGCCATTGTTGTTTGTTCTTTGCGGTTTACACAGTTTTTGTCGCATTTATTTTGAAAGTAATAATCTGCCCCTGCATTTCATTCACGCAAAGTGAAATTGTCATGCTGCCGAACAACACAGTAATAATCATGTATTTCATTTCAGGCTAATACTGCTGTTGACCTCTCGCTGTGGAGTCTCAGTACTTTCACCCAGAGTACATACTTGCAAACAAGCGCAGAAGTATGACGTCTACACCAACTGACCAAGGTCACACTCACAGCGCAAGTGAAGTGAGGAAAGGTGACACTTATTCTCCTGGACTCAAGGTAAATCATACCAGTAGATCTGTGATGAGAATCAGGTGCAGAACACAACACAACTATGGTGTGAATGAACACATCATACTGTAATGCCTTCTTTCATTTCAAGATATTTTTTCTCCAATACTATTCACAACTGTACATAAGCCAGCCCTTTACTTATGCTTAGACGCATGGCACTTAAATTTCAGTCACCTTTTGGAAAGGTCACACAGTTCAGATTAAGAAAATGATCAGTTTTAAATGCACACGAGCGATCCAGGCTTCACCATTCTTGTTTGTGGTGTTCACAGTTTATTTCACATTAGTTTGAAGGTAGTAATGTGTAAACTAAATGTAGGGACGAATTTGGGGGGGGGGGGGGGGACTCCCCCCCACCGGCCCCGAATTGTGCATGGCCCCACGAGCTCCTTAGCATCCGCGTTATCGCGGAATTGTTTATATTACAGCGTTCTAAATGAACTTTAGAATTTTTTAGTGTGTGTACGGGTCCCGCATTTTTTGGGAAACAATAGGCGCACAGGCCTCTTTTCGTGTTTGTCCTTGCTAAACTACAACATTCTCAGAGAGAAAAAGAGAGATGAAATGAAACTTTATATTAAGAGAGAGAGAAAACAACAGCCTAGTGATAATAATGTGTAAAATGGTTATAACTAAATAGTGTATACACGGCCAAGTGAAGACACAGTCGTACTATCCGTGAACTGAAAAACTCGAAAAGCTTTTGGTCAGGGAGTCGCAGGAGCAAAAAAGGAGGGGAGGAAATACGGTCCCGGCTGGTTTGATATGTGCCAGATATCTCTCACGACAGCTTGATGATAACTCATTAACTGACTCGCACTCATACTTGCCGGAATTCAGGGACCTTTTTTTTCTCTGTCCGTTGAGTTATAGACTGTATAACAAAGTCCCTGTTTGTGGAGTTTGGAACCGACCCACCCTGAAATAAGATCAGAAGTGAAATTGCCATGCTGCCGAATAACACGATAATAAACATGTATTTCATTTCAGGTCAGTGCTGCTGTTGACGTCTCACTGCAGAGTCACGCCCAGAGGGTATACTTGCAAACAAGCACAGAAGTATGATGCCTACACCAAGAAGAGGCAAGAGCTAGTCAGGTCATGTTTGCTCAAAGGAGAAGGCCACAGCTAAAAGCAGGCAATTCCAGTTCCAGCGGATCAACTAAAGTGAGAGAAGGCACCACTTATTGTCCTGGACTCGAGGTAAAGCATACCGATTGATTTGTGAATAGAATCAGGTTCATAACAAAACACAACTGGTTGGGATAAACACATCACACTGTAATGCTTTCTTTTATGTTGAAGATGGTGTAGTAGTAGTACCAGCATTCTCAACAACACCGAATGCTAAAATCACTTGCTGTCAACAAGTGGCACCATATTGCATTTGATTTAAAAACTAGAGGGTTGGGCAAGTCTCTAAATACTGTCATTTTCTTTAATAAGCACTTAGTGCATACAAAAAGACTAGAAAAATCTGAATACTACCCATTTGGTCCAGTGTGTGCTGTTGCTAAACAGCAATGCGTTGTGTCCTGTTTGAGACAATTTCTGCAAGTTACACTTTGAATATTGATGCTTATTCTAGATATATGTATACACCCTTTGTGGTCATTTCAAGCTCAATGGCGTCTAATTTTTGGCGCAAGTGTGATAGCAAAAGTAAGTGTTTGTAATGGGTCGTCCGTCAACTGTCTGTTACCTGTGGGCAACTTTAACATTGGCATTTCCTCGAAGACTATGCAAGCCTCAGACTTCAAACTTGGCACAAGGGTACTTTGTGGTAAAATAATTCTAAACATACCAATTTCTGTGACCTTTCAAAGGTCATCTCAAGTAGTATTTTCAACTTCAAACTCAAACTTGCTATGGAGATACCACATGATAAGGGTGACAAAAGTTAGTTTCGGGTAGAGTTGTAGTTTTTATCAATGTTTTTGCAAACTTTTCAATAAAATTTGGCATGATGATAACACTTTTCTGTGCTACTAATGTTATCAGCCCCTCACAAAGGTCAAGGGTCACAGAGGGTTGACAAATGTGTGAAAAATGAAGGGATTTGGAAAAATACTCAGGTTTCACTGACAAAATCCAGCCCTATACTTATGTTTAGACACTTTCAGAGACCTGTTGGAGGAGTCAAGCCAAGGTAAAAAAGGACAGACATATTATGTGGATTGGTCATACACGTGAACCATAAGGACATTGCCTTTCTTGTTCATGTTCTGACTACTGTCATATTATGCATGTATGTACTTTGTATAAATACTTGCAAATATGCACGCAATATGTGCATGTCAGAACTTTTTTTGATACAAAATTATCTTTTGCAGGTTGTGAAAGATGAGGGAATAAGAGTTCAGCTGGTACATCTCTCCGCGATGGCCAACCGACGAGAAGGCAAAGGCAGTGAACTGATTGTCCTGTGTAGGAGGGCAGACGTCCTGTTATTTTGATGTCCATCCACCAAGCTGGCCACTATGTCAAGGTTTTGGACAGTCACATCATTCGCAATGCAGCAAAAGCCTGTGCCTTACTGCCTGAGCTGATGCATAGCCATATATTAGGAGCAGGGCAAGCAGGCTTTAGGCCTGGCTATTCAACTGCAGACACAACAGCAGTGGGGCAGTGACAACAAAGTGACAATGACAAAACTCGAGAAAATAGAAATAAAGAGGGAGTGTTTCCATAAGCCCGACATAGAATCAGCGGGGCGACAAAATTGTAACGTGCAGTCGAGCAGTTCAGGGGCTATTGTACAGTGATGGGGGTGTGCTTTGTGTGTTTTCATATAACAATGTGACAAAGCGATTTGACACCCATGTTGTAATTTGTAGTGCAGTAAAAAGGTGAAAAATATCTGTATTTTGACCAAAAAGATGTTTTCTCAAGTATACACAACTTCAAACCCAGACTTGGTACAAGGTGGTAAGAACTTTTCATGCATACTAATTTCGTATGCATGAAAGGTCAAGGGTCACAAGAAATCGGGAAATAGGTACAAGATATCCATATATTGCCCAAAGATTTTTTTTCTCAAGTATTCCTAACTGTAACCCTAAACTTGGTAAAGAGATACATGATGGTAAGACCTTCCTATGCATATTTATTTGGATGACCCCCTCAGAAAAGTTACTTTTTGTCACTCTCCTGTCATGTCGCGATTTGGAAATGCAGCTTAATATGTATTAGTTTTTGATTATCCAAAGAAAACCCCTTTACTGACAATGTGTTCATTTTTCGAAGACATTTCATCATATGAACAGGTCTTTATTGTGACAAGTTCCTAAATGCTGGCATACATCAGTCATTCAAAATATGTACTCCACAGCTGACACTTATGGGGTAGGAAACAGTGGTACAGATAGATTTTGTGCAGCATCGGTGTGAGACAAGGAGAAAACTTATCACTGCTCCGCTTTGCATGATTCAAAATGATATACAGGGCTCATTCTGAAAATGGTCAGTGGCCTCAGAGTATAAAACCCACGGGTCCTTTCTGAAGAGGGGATGTGCGGAAATATAGAAACATGGGGATGTATATTTATGTCATTAAACCCTCAGCTTAAAATGTTGTGCAAATGTGGACTTGCTCAATGAAAAACGCAATACTTCTCAAGAGTGAGTTGACCATGCAGTTTTTGCATTACCCTCCAGCTGTCACAGCAGATTTAAGTGGTTGGGTGATAATATATGATATGTACTGTACTTTGTGTTTGTTTTATTTTTTCTTCCACTGTCAATCTTTGACTTTCAGCTGTGTGGCTTTACTTATCGTATCAGAATTGCTAACCACATGGTTCATTTCACAAGTTTTACAGATGTACTGTACATGACGCACGCCTGCAAACAGAATGATCTGACTATGATCCGTGTCCATTTGTGATTTGTGCTAAGGAACATGTGTACAGTGTAGTAATAAGGATAATATTTCATTTCTGAGCACATTCATGTAAGTTCTTTTGTGATATTTTTCATGCCCCAGCGGGTCCAAAATTAAATAAAGTAAACTGATGCCAACATTGTGTACAGGGTCCTATGCAGCAATCAGTTGTGACATGATAGCCTGCACCATGTTGAGTTTTTTGAGAGCAGCAATGGTATTGCTTGGATTACGGGCCAGCATGGTGCAGACTCTGTTGTAGACACTTTGCCAGCGTTATATGGTCGATTTTGTTATCAAGAGCAGTACAGGTATTGTTTGGTGTGGATGCCTATATTATGCAGCCTAGGTGACACAGTGCATTGTACCCTTGTTATTCAGTTGTTATGGTATTTTGTGTTGACATCAGCATTGTGCAGTGCAAGTTATGGGGCTTGAGACTGCATTTCACTTTGTTGTGCTGCAATTGGACACAGTGTGGTACTGGTAACAGTATTGTTTGATTTTCATGCCAACATTGTGCACAGTATCTGTGTAATGTAGTTTGGTACTGCATTTCACTGTTATTATGTTGTGGGATGTGCAATGTTGACTTATATCAGGACTACAGTGATGGTACATGGTCTCTCTCTCTCCCCCTCCCTCTCCCTCTCTCTCTATATATATATGAGCAAAATAATATATGTAGTGGAAGGCTCTAAATGATAAGTCTGTCATTCCTTCTCTCCTATCCCCCTTCTTTTATATACTGTGCAGTTGGCTCCCAAATAAATACCTCATGAGCAAGTGGTTGCCGGTGTCGGTCTCCGTTGGCATGCACACAACTAAAAATGACATCAGCTCCACTTTTCTCCCAAATAGCTTGTATACAGTCAGCACTTTGTCAATGTAAATGTGAATAATGTTACATGTAGTTGAAATATGTTCTGCAGTAAAGCTGTATTTTGAGGGGGAGCTGGGTGACTCGGTGGTAGTGTAGTGTTTTTGTTTCCTTATAATTTGTAACCAAAAACTGCTGGGAAACTGAGATTCAGCTAGAGAGATAGGTACATCCACTACCAATCTGTTTACAAACATCTTTCAACCAGAGATGTTCATCGACCTGCTTTCACGGAGACACCAAAGGAGCATGTAGCATTTCTTGCAGCAGGTATATTAAAACAAATTCACATCAATTAATATTTGTAGATGATGCCAGTAAAAATTATTTTAAAAAAACTGTCTGTGACAACACTCTTTGGTGTGCTTTTTCATCAGTGAAGCTGTGAATGATTGAATGAATGTAAACATGCTCACACAATGCCTGGCTGAAAAAAATGAATGAACAAATGTACCGAGGTAACCAGTGTGCATTTTTATCCAAAACTGAATCCGGTTGTTTGGTTTATGGTTTAACATTCACATTACCACAGTGATGATAATCGCATATTTACAAAAAAAAAAAAAAAAAAAAAAAAAACGCGTTAATTTTTTTATTTTTTTTTTGCTTAGCGAAGTAGAAACTGTATGGGTTTCATATGTGAGCAGGAAAAAAAAATATCGCCATCTACGGGACTCGAACCCTGGTCACTGTGGCAAAGAAAAGTACCTTACCACTGCACTAACTAAATTACCAAGAAACAGCTCGTGCATTTAATTACTTATAGATAAATGTTTTCATCCCGTATCTGCCGTTGTTGTTTGTTCCAGTTTACTGTCACAAATAGTAATCGAGGACTAGCAGTTTGGGCGTAGTTTGCAACAGTTTGGGCTTAGGTTTTCCCTTGTAAGTTTGACATAGTCGTTTTCCCTTACCGGCTACGGCGGAGATATGATCTGCCGGAAGTCAGACATCGCTTGTATCCCTTATTGAATACGCACTCGAAAACGACCCAAAGTGCCCAATTTTGTGCGGGACCCCATATTTTCTTCATAATCAATGTGATAGTTATAACATAAAGTACGACTTTATCGAATAAAAAGGGCCTGAGCAATTGCCCAACATTGCAAACACTTGTAATGTTATTGATAACATCCGGGCAATTTGCGAATTTACAACATACATTTTTTTAGATTTCACTTAGAATTCCAATTATCAGAACACACTTTTTTTTTACGAGAAAATACTAACATACTTTATGAAGTGACCGAAATGTTTCTTTATCATTTTAACACACTATTCGATAAATTTTTATTGTGTTCTGAAATCGGCTATTTTGCGTGTTTTTTCCCGTGGGGTACCTCAGAAAAACGGCTGTAACTTACAAATATGCCCGGGACCATGGGTCTTTCAGGGTGGCAATAGCCTCCAGACTCAATAAGGCTCTCAAAAAACCCTATAAGCGGCAGTTTTCAATTAAAAAATGTAGGTATAGTATACAACCTTAATTCGTTACTTTAACTCCCTTTCTTTTTCTTTTTCTGATGCTTTATTACATTGACCCTGTATTTTTATTTTCACTTATCTCTTTACAATTTACTATTTGGCCGGGGTCCTGGTCGGACCTGCTGCATCACTGTTTTAGATCGGCTGTGCGGATCGCACTCTGACTGTTGATCTACAGCCTACAGACAGGCCATTTGGACCATGATGTACCTCCGGCAATGTAGGGGTCTTAAATTATTAATATTATAAGTATAACCGTCAGTCTCCGACAGCACAAGGGCTGTGGCCCTATAGGAATTTGCATCTGCCGCCAAGAAGCCATCGGAGAACTTGTAACTTCAGTAGCTGACTGGCCCTTCGTTTGTCTTGTACTGTGTTTGTCTTAAATGGCGTAAATCCGTGTCTGTTTCGTGAGTGTGTGTGTTGGGTTTCAGGCGCGGCGCTTTGAGTCGATTTCCCCAAAAATTGAGAAAAAGCGCCTATATAATAACGGTATTATTATTATTGTTATTACTTGTGGGTATAGTAGGTATCTATATTTCCTATATTTTCTGAGGGGGGCGGCTCAGTATTTTTAATTTTGCCATATCTCTTTGCTGTTTACTAATTGGCCGGGGTCCTGGTCGGGCCTGCTGCATCACTGGAGCCGGCGCTGTCAGGGGACCTAACTTTTATATGTTTCTTGGTCTGTCGGTCTCTCGGTGTAGGTTCAAGTGTCAGGGTGCGGTGACTGTTATGTCACCCGGCATGATCGAGCGTTCATCATACGATAATTACAGATGTACAGCAAAAAGGTGTCAAAACGTTTCCATCTGCAAGAGGGGCCGTGGGGTGGGGTGTGTGTGGGTGTGTGGGGTGGGGGTGGGGTGGGGTGGGGGTGGGAGGGACTAGACAAAGGTACACAGATACACAGAAAAGGCAGAGCGGCCGGTAGTGTCTTGCTGTCTCTCTCATCCTATCTCGCATCGACTACTGCAACTCTCTCCTTTCTGGCCTCCCTCACTCCACCACTTTCACTCTCCAGCGCGTCCAGAACAATGCTGCCCGCCTCGTCCTCAGAAAGAAAAAATCCGACCACATCACTCCCCTGCTCAAACTCCTTCACTGGCTTCCCATCCCCCAACGCATCCAATACAAGATTCTGTCTCTCTGCTACAATTCCCTGAACAAATGCGCTCCTGCCTATCTCTCCAACTTACTTCACCCCTACACTCCTTCCCGCTCCCTCCGCTCCGCCTCCGACCCTCTCCGCCTCCCCATCCCCCGCACCAAACTCAGCACTTTCGGCCCCCGCTCCTTCTCAGTATACTGCCCATCCACCTGGAACACTCTCCCACTCTCTCTCCGTCAGAAACGCTCTCTCTCCTCCTTCCAGTCCGCCCTCAAAACTCATCTCTTTCAACAGTTCTAGCACTATATCACCACACTCCCCACCCCAAGCTGACTGTCGTAATGTATTTCACTATTTGTGGTACGTGAGTCGTTGTCTAAAGCGTGCGCATGCATGCGCGAGTTGTGAGTGCGCGCTTAGAGTTATAATTATTATAAATACCGTAATTATTATTAATTATTAGTGACGTTTGCCCGATACTATTTTTTTTTTTTTTTGCTATTGCGGAGAATACAGGTCTATGACTCCGTTTCAGCGGAAGGCTGGGTCTTCAAGGCCGGTAGTCCGTTTCCCAGTGCGCAAAGGCCATCGGGCCAGACCGGCGTCGGTCGCAGTTGGCGTGCGGCGCAGGCCAAAGGCGGCTGACATCGGCCCGATGGCCTTTTGCGCATTGGGTTATCGCCTCATTCCTCCACCGTACTGTACCGCCGCATTGTGAGGTTCACCGCTGACTCGAGTGAAGACTTGAAATGTTCAACTACGTCCTGTGCCGCATCACTGAGTTGTGAGGTTCACTCGAGTGAAGACTTGAAATGTTCAACTAGATGTAGTGAGTCCACGCGGTACTTTTCAGTCACGGCGCTAGTTTTGCTTGCAGTGAGGCCTTTGTCTACCACCACCACTGAGTGACCTAGCTGCCACTCTTCCTTGCTGTCAAATCCAACTTGACTTGGCACTTCATCACTGAGTAAATAAAATACAAGCGTCTGACACTGAGGTGCGCGTGGATATACGTATTTTTTTTGCTTCCGAGTGTGCCCTCATAACTTCGTTGAGTATACATGTGTGCCATGGAAGCACTCCGGCGTTTGTCAAGTCTGTCAACACGGACTCATTAGGCGCCTTTGACTGACTTGACAGAAACTAACAAAATCATCGTGTCACACAGTCATGAACACTTTGAGGCCCGGTTTTTCTATAAGTATAATGGACCAAAGACTGACACAGTGCCGGGAAGAAGAAAAAATGGACATTACAACACCGGCACACACACACACGCACACACACACACACACACACACACACACACACACACACACACACACACACACACACATGCAGACAAAAGCGTCAGAGTGGGTTACCTACCATTTTATGTCAAAATGGGTTCCCATATTTCTACTTATTCTAGGGCTCTGGAATTGATGCGAATGTTTAGAACTCACCTTATAACTAAGCTCTATAAACTTAAAATAAAATAGACATTTTCTAGAAACAGAGCCACTAGATGAAAAAAAAAAAAGGGTTTCTACCCAATAAAGTGGGTGCCTCTCACACAAAAACTGGCATTACAGTCCAAATGGGTGTCTTCACAACATTAGGCGTCTGTAATAAGGTCACGTTCATGGAATACTTCTGTTTCACATTATTTTTGGGGGTTGTTGTTTTTTCAACTTAATGTGTATGTGTGCTTTAACATTTTTAACATTGTATGGTGCAAAATTCAATAAACACTGGCCTGTAACCTTTCGATTATGATTTTTACAGAGGAAATCTTTTAAACATTGCTGCGTTTTGTCCTTCTGAAGCAAAACAGTTTATCATGGCATTTATGTGAGAATCAACATAATGTATTCTGGAAATTAAAGGACTTTTTTTTTGGTTAGACAAACAGCAACAGAGCATTTTGAATATTAACCCTTATCATTCGGAATACACCAGTGTGTGCAACAACTGTGACTGAAATAGTCCAAGGGTTAGTGCCAGAATAGCTTGGTGCCTCTAGGCGCCAAGCTATTGTGGCACCACCCTTGAACTAAAGCCATTGGTCTATGTCCTCATCTGTAAGTACTGTAATGTAGCTTGCATAGAATTATGGCAGTGAACAAATTTGAAGCTTTTAGCCTCAGTATGATGCGGGTCAAAAAGTGTGGAAAAATATGAAAGATAGAAAAAGACCCAGATGAAGAAACTAACACTTAACTTATTCTACCCCAGACACACCACAGCAAAATAAAGATCCACCATGATAGTTCAAGGGTGATGCCAGAATAGCTTGGCGCCTATGGGCGCCAAGCTATTCTGGCATCACCCTTTAACTATCATGGTGGATCTGTGTCCTGCACTGCAACACAGTCTTCTGAAGATGACTTCAACATTTGGGGATTCCGGTCTTGGGGTAGAATGAGTTAAAATGATAGAACAGAACACTGACATTAATTAATTAACTGACAACATAAGAAATCACTTGAAACTTCAGCCTTTATTAGTGTCTTTCGTCCCCAACAACCAACCATTCTTCCATTTGCAGAGTTTTAAATGGTATGCAGTATATTACAAAATGATCCAGGCCCCCCCCCCCCCTAATAATACTCTTGTAATCAATCTTTACGTTGTCAATGGTTTTCTTATCTTATCTTATTATTGTCTTTTGTCCCCAGCCGGCTGTTTCGTTTTGCAAATCCAAAGGTTATACAGTATACAAAATGATCCAGGTGTCCATCAGATAAAAAAGCAGGCTATACATGCTGAAACCACCCCAATAATAACACTCTTGTAATAAATCTGTATGAAACCGAAAATGCCGCGAGTGGCGGGGAACCTCAATTCATTTCTTTTGTAACTTTTTCAGTCTGTTGCGGACGTAATCCTTAATGTTTGTCCAGCGCCTATGTCTAAGTGCGGGCTCTTCTGCTATTGCGTGCTGTATCTCGGCCTTTCCAGGAAGTTTGTTCATGACGAGGTGTGTCTTGAAACGAGTTTGAACAGCTTTCTCTTCAGCTTCCCCCCATGGTTTCCTTGTAAATCTAGCTTTCTTTCGAACAGGAGCTGACGCAGTACTGTCATCATCAAAACTATCTAGATTGTCATCAGGCTCTGGACGTCTTTTTTTCCGTCATGCTCATTGATTCCTGTGTTGTTGACTTGCTACTTGCTTCATTCACAGGTGCTGTCCCCCCCCCCCCCCCCCCCCCCCTCGAGACCTCTCTGCCAGTTTCTGACGTGTCTTCATTGTCAAAGTCAATCTCTTCATCATCGCCCAGCTCAGCTCTAATGCAACTCTCAAAATCTGTCATCCCATTGTTAACTGACAGAAGAATCTTTGCCACTTTTGCCTTTTGAAGGACGTCTTGAGGTTGGCGGTAGATATGGCGATGTTTCCGAATATCACGGCCAAGGAAATCTGCCAGCTGATCCTGGTCTAACTCCGAGATGGCCATTGACTGAGCCAAAGTTGCAACCTGCTTCCGTAACTGAGTAAATGTGAACATGGCTGGGTATGACACCCGTGCTTCTAGGGCATGGGCCTTCAGAACATCATGGCCTCTGTAAGGCCTCTGACCAGAAGGTGTGGCAAAGATGTACTGGGAATCAGCGAGAGCTGGCACTGATTGCCTCATTTGAAGGATTCTGTCCACAGTTGTCATCATCTTCTTCGTCAGCAAAACGGGAACACTCCTATTAAACTTGCCTCTGATTTCCACTCGCTGAAAATGATTCACCATTTTCTTCTCAACCTCTGTGAGACCCTTCAAGATATCTTGATTGGTGATCGATCCAATCTTAGCATTCTGGAAGTCTGACACCTTCATTCTCTGAACTTCTCCCCCTCGTTTTCGGTTGAAAAGTGATACAGCACAAAGAGTTGCTTTAACCACTGTCGGATAATCTTCCGAAACCATCCTTGTCTCAAGAAGTTGTTGGACCTTCCTCACATCTTCACATGATGGGATCAGCTTGGGTTTGTTCATGGTCATTTTCCCGACCGACTGGGCTGCTGTAGCGGACACACAATCATACCAGTCCCCATTGAAGACAGAGTCAAACTGCTGCGCCTCAGAGAGCTCCTGTCGCCACCTGTCGTCTGAACCCTGCCCAAGCTGTTTGGATGCCAGCGACTGTTTGATCTGTGAACACTTTTTCAAAGCATGGCCTATGCGCATTGCGAGATTGCCTTTTTTGAACCGATGTGTGTCCTCATCAAAATCTGCTAGCTCTTTTACAGCCAGGACAACATGATCAAAGCTAGCTGAATTGATCACAGCATTTAAACTTGCGATTTTCATTTCTGACCTCACTCTGATAATCTTTAATAGTCTCCCTAACTCCCGCATCCTGGAGCTGATTTGTCCAGCCGTGTGTTCTTCAATGTCCCTGCGGTCAAATAATCTCTTTCCATACTCAAGAAGCAAGGGGTCAGTTCTGATGAGATGGCTTATCTCATCATCTCTCTGGCTGGCCAAGACCTTGTGATAGAAGGAAAATTCAACGTCTAAGGGTATTGGAAGCATTAGCCGACCACGGCGCGCCGCGTCCCCTCTCTGAGTGATCTGAAACCCTCCTGGCTTCTGACAGCAACGTTTTGAGTGTACAACAGAGATCAGCTTTTTTGATAGAGCCCTTTGCAATGGCTACAGGTGAGAAGGTCGTCTACCTTCCTAGTTTTGGTGCGATACTTAGGAATCAAACATCCGGATTTGTTTTCAAGAACAGCAACGTTATGCATGTAATCACCCTCATCTTGTAGTCTGATCCATGCTCGACGTCTCTGCTTTGTCCCTTTTTTCATCAACAAAATTTTAGCAACGTCTGCCTCATCTGCATGGACATCTTGTAAGTGCATGCTCATTTTCAAGACAAGCTTGCCACACAATTTGCATGCATGTTTCTTGTTCCATTTGTACTTTCCTTTCCCTCTCTGCGACACGTGCACACCTGTTTCTTCTGTAAGTGCTCTTTCCCCACTCTTTCCAGCATCATGTTCCTTCTGCCTATCCACATTCTCATTGCCACCCCCTAACGCACACTGCACCTTGCTGGTACTAGCGTCACCGACACCTGGCCACCCCGAACCTGCCACTTTGATGAAATCTAACATAGTCGATACAATACTGTCTATGTCAGAGATCCCAGCAATTGATGCCGACACACCCTCTGAATCCGGTGAGCTCGAGCCAGGAACAAACTCCTTGTCATCACTGCCCTCGTATTGCGATGCGCTGGCACTACTCTCAGTCTCAGGTCCATCCCAGGCTCCATTTGCCAACTGGAGAAAGAAAGAAAGAAAGATTGAAACCAAAGCTGCATTAGGGCAGAAACAGCCCAATTTTGGTTTAAGGGGCCTTGCACAAGAATAAAAAGAGTAATCCCGTGTATGACCGATTTACATATGTGTGACCTCGGTGACGAGGGCTGGCTTCTGCAGCAGCAAAATCCACATTTTCTGAAAATGCAAGCAGTTTTCACACATTTGTCAACCCTGCGTGACCCTTGGAGAGAGGTCACTCAAATTGGCATGTTTAAAAAGGTCTTGCCACAAAGTATCCTTGGGCCAAGCTTGAAGAATGTGGCTTGAATAGTCTCCGAGAAAATGCCACCATTAACTCATTCTACCCCAGACACACCACAGCAGGATAAGGATCGACCATGATAGTTCAAAGGTGATGCCAGAATAGCTTGGCGCCTACGGGCGCCAAGCTATTCTGGCATCACCCTTGAACTATCATGGTCGATCTGTGTCCTGCGCTGCAATGCGGTCTTGAGAGGACAGGGGCAAAATTTAAGGATTTTGGTGTTGGGTTTACCATGGACGACGGACGGACGACCAGTGGCCCAGAACATAAACTCACTTTTGCTTCGCACGCACGCCAGCCAATATAATGAAGATGATCATAGAATCACTTTACTTACCAGTTTGTAATTGGGAGCATTCCGCTGCCGTCCATGCACCCTCCTACCAGACGCACCCCTGTGGCAGAGGCTGGGGGGCCATGATGCTGCAGCTGACTAATTTGGCCATGGGCCTTGGTCATGTGCCAGGAAGGGGCGTGCTTGTCCACTTCCATAGATCCCGATGGGTTTGGACATCCTGCTGCCATCCGGCGCTGGGTGTGTGCAGAAAGTCCTGAGCCGGTGTGACCAAAACGGTGTTGCTGCAAACATGTCCAATACAACCATGTAAACCAATTGACATTTTGAATCAGATTGATTGTACATTGCTTAACGTCCCGACAGCAACAAGGCTTTCTCAGGACCTGCCTGCACTGCTTGTGAAAAAACACCTAAACAGAACATTGAATGTATGTCGCCAGCCGGTCAAATACGTTAAATAAACCTAACACATGGGGCCTAAATAAAGCTAAGACCATTTAGCAACACACATCCAATATCAAGAGCTACAGGCAGTGCAGACAGTAGGGAGAGTTTTAAAAAGGCAAATACAGGTGAATGGACCAAGGGTAGACAGAAACACATGCCCCAGAATCGGAAAGGAAACCCACCCTGTGGGGCTGACCAGGGTGACCCTGGGAACTAAAAACTGGTAATACAGTAAAAAGCGACACTTCAGTTGCATATTCCGAAAGACCTGTTTGTGGACGTTTGTTCTTCGAATCGCGAGGCAGTTTTGCGAACGAGGATTGAAATCTGGAGCCATTAAAAAAAAAAAAAGTCAACTCATACTGTGCATGCATGTGTCAAGTTACTTTTTGATCACTGACAATCACACATGTCAGAAAATAAAGAAACAAAATCGCGTGGCAGATTGACCTTGTAATGGGGTTATTGAACGAATTCCTTTTATTGAAGAAGAAAGCTTTTGTTAAAATCGTGGGGTTCTATTATCATTTACTACAAGACTCAACGGTCAGAGAGAGGAAGACACGGACCGAGCCACGGCTGAAGCAGACGCCTTATTTTTCTGGGCCAAACGGGTATCGGGGATTGGAGGCATCTCTCAGTTAAATAACTGCACTGAACAAGTACATTTGGGCGTGCTGTTAACTAAGAAATATTGCATTAAGTACCTCTGCAAACGTGAAGAATGGCCAGCGGTTGGGGACGAATGACGTTTTAGGAAGGGCAAGGGAAACAACTCCGTTCATCGGTGTTGGGCTAACCAATCAGCGATCATCAAGTTGATCTGAAAACACTCGCTTCCGTGTCAACACACAGGCCCAGGACATCGCCAAAACACAACATGAAGTAAATCTGGGGAAATGGGGACATCCTATTTTGATATTTTTTTCTGACTTTTGAATGAAAGATAATGCAGAAACAACCCTCAGAAAAAATGGGTGCCTGACTTGGTCACCCAGAATTTTACACACACCCATTTTGCATAAGGATGGTAAAGAAAGTAACCCATTTAAGTGGTTTCGTGTACGCACACACACACACACACACACACACACACACACACACACACACACACACACACACACACACACACACACACACACATCATCATCATCATCATCATCATCATCATCATCATCATCCCCTGACCCATATCGCAGTTTTCAAAATGTCACGTTTGCCAACCACAGGCGGGTCATCAGAGTACAGTAACACTGACAGTAAACCCGACAGTAAGTGCGCTAGACTGATTCAGTGATTTGGAGATTGACCCTGATAATCGGCCACCAACAAGTCACAATCACTGCGACTTCCACCCATCTGCAAGAGACACAGTTCTCCACGAGCCGCCGCATACATCTTGCAGGCTTATTTTCATAACGTTTTGTCGTTCATTCGCCGTCTGCGCTGACGAGGTCACAGGATTTCATCGATGTGCTAGATTTCACTCTAAGGCTCAAAGGATAAAGCTCGATAATTTCCGTGCTTACTGAACCAACAATAAATTATTACCCAATGCGCGAAAGGCCATCGGGTCGATGTCGGGCGCTCCGTGGCGCAGTGGTTAAGGCGCCTGCCACCAATGCCAAAGGTGCGAGGTTCGAAAACGGGTTCCGGCGTCGGACTTTTCTCCTTTGGTAAGTGTCACCGTTAATTCGGGCGGACCGTCGGGGGTTCTTTCTCCGGGTACTCCGGTTCTTCCACCCCCCACCCACCCCCCAACCCCCACCGGGTACCGGTTTCAGGCCACTTTACAAATTTCAAATACAAGCGATCAAAAATCTCTGTAACTTCAGTAGCTGAACTGGCCCTTCGTCTGTCTTGTACTGTGTTTGTCTTAAATGGCGTAAATCCGTGTTTGTTACGTGAGTGTGCGTGTTGCGGGGTTTCAGTTCGCGGCGCTTTGAGTCGATTCGCCCAAAAATTGAGAAAAATCGCCTATATAATAACGGTATTATTATTATTATTATTATGTCAACCGCCGTTGGCCCGCGCACGGCTGTGCGCGGGCCAACGGCGGCTGACATCGGCCCGATGGCCTTTCGCGCAGTGGGTATGTGCTTTACGATCACACACCCGGCGCTTCTTCATCACTAAAAGGCTGTTACACAAAGGGTCTTATGAAACGATCAAAGCAACTATTACTGATGAAATACTACTATATATAATCTTTTTTTTTTTTTTCAGTACCAGAGACAAACAGTGCATTGCCTTTCAATTAGGCTCCAGATATAAAACACCGGGAGGGTGTGTGTGTGTGTGTGTGTGTGTGTGTGTGTGTGTGTGTGTGTGTGTGTGTGTGTGTGTGTGTGTGTGTGTGTGTGGTGACTGTCTAACATCATGATGCAACAGTCCAACCTGCGATCAAACAACTGGAAAGGGGTGGGGGAGGGGTGGGGTGGGGTGGGGGGGTGGGGGGTGGGGATAGAGAGAAAATGGAGATAATCGCCTAAAAAAAAAAATCAAGCATAAACAATAAAATCTAACAAATTTCAATTCAATATTTATTTTTTACCAACAATTATTGAACTATTTTTCCTCCCCAGAAAATATTGGGGGGAGGGGGGGGGGATACTTTAGCATCCCCTGCATTCCCCCTCCACCCCACCCCCCCACCCTCTCCCCACAAGCTTAGGATGATCGTTGAGTAGTTGGTCACGTAGTAAGTAGCACTGCAATTAACTACTACGGGTGTTAACTCTCTCACTGCCACTGATCGTGCATTGTATGTATGAAATCCCGGCGAAATCAACGCCGCGAAACAGCTCCGGCCGTACTGTGAATAATGGACACAAAGTGCTTTTTCTTCAAGAGGCATAGATCCTCACGAGCCCCCGCAATTGCGGGGGCTCGTGAGGATCTATGCCTCTTGCAGTACTCTAGCGTCCATTTTTCCTCGGCAGTGAAGCGGTCAAGAGGTGACCAGTGATTAACGATCACCCTATGATTGTGCCCCACCCACCTGCCCACCCCCCTCCGCGGGTTCCTACACCACTGGGTATTAACGGTGCTGCTACGAGGACGCATGCCCGCTTGGCAGTGATTGGGGTGATCCAGCAAAACGATCCCTTTAGCCCTTACTATGATCCCTTTAGCCCTTACTTACTTTAGCCACCTACTGCCTTTTCTTACTCGAGAATAGCTACTCTCTACGATATGATTCTGCTGTCTGCAATCACATCGTTGTGGCGAAGACGTTTAGAATTAATAAACAAGATCGAAGAAGATACGATTCTCATTTAGGAATAACTCCTATCTATGCAGTACTCTCGTTCGCCTTAATAATAATAATAATTACGGTATTTATAATGCGCTTATCTTATAATAATAATTATAACTCTAAGCGCGCACTCACAACTCGCGCACGCATGCGCACGCTTTAGACAACGACTCACGTACCACAAATAGTGAAATACATTACGACAGTCTGCTTAGGGTGGGGAGTGTGGTAGGTATAGTGCTAGAACTGTTGAAAGAGGTGAGTTTTGAGGGCGGATTGGAAGGAGGAGAGAGAGTGTTTCTGACGGAGAGAGAGTGGGAGAGTGTTCCAGGTGGATGGACCGTATATTGAGAAGGAGCGGGGGCCGAAAGTGCTGAGTTTGGTGCGGGGGATGTGGAGGCGGAGAGGGTCGGAAGCGGAGCGGAGGGAGCGGGGAGGAGTGTAGGGGTGAAGTAAGTTTGAGAGATAGGCGGGAGCGCAGTTGTTCAGGGATTTGTAGCAGAGAGACAGAATCTTGTATTGGATGCGTTGGGGGATGGGAAGCCAGTGAAGGAGTTTGAGCAGGGGAGTGATGTGGTCGGATTTTTTCTTTCTGAGGACGAGGCGGGCAGCATTGTTCTGGACGCGCAGGAGAGTGAAAGTGGTGGAGTGAGGGAGGCCGGAAAGGAGAGAGTTGCAGTAGTCGATGCGAGATAGGATGAGAGAGACAGCAAGTTTGGTGGCAGCTTCGGTAGTGAGGTATTTTCTGATCTGATTGATGCGGTGGAGGTGGAAGTAGCATGCCTGGGCCGTGGCGGAGACGAAGCTGGTCATGGAGAGAGAGGAATCGAGGATAACGCCGAGGTTTTTGGCCGAGTCAGAGAGGGAGATTGGGGGTGCTGTCGAGTTGAAGGTGGAGGAGGGAGGGAGGGAGCTGGGGAAGTTTCTGGCGAGTGCCTACCAGCATGACTTCCGTTTTGTCGTCATTCAGTTTAAGCTTGTTTGCTGTCATCCAGTTTTTCACGTCTTCGTAGCAGTCAGCCGTGCGAGTCAGTAGTGACTGAGTGTTGTCGAGTTTGTCTTTGTCTAGTAGTTGTGAGTCGTCAGCGTAGAGGTGGTGGTGTATGTGGTGAGACTGGATGATGTTGGACAGGGGAGAGGTGTAGAGTGTGAAAAGGACTGGGCCCAGGACGGACTCCTGTGGAACTCCGCAGGAGAGCGTGACTGGGTTGGAAGAGACGCCGTCGATGGTGACGGACTGCTGTCTGTCGGAGAGGTAGGAGAGAAACCAGGAGTGAGCAGAGTCAGTGATGCCAAAGAAGTGGTGAAGGCGGTAGAGGAGGATATAGTGGTCTATAGTGTCGAAGGCGGCAGAGAGGTCGAGTAGCGTAAGAAGGGATATGTTGCCCGAGTCGGTGGAGAGAAACAGGTCGTTTAAGATATGTAGAAGGGCTGTTTCAGTGCTGTGATGTTTGCGTTAGGCAGACTGGAAGGGACTGCGGAGGTTGTTGTCGGCGAGGTGGAGGTTGAGCTGGTTGAGAACAACCTTCTCAAGAAGCTTGGACAGGAAAGAGAGATTGGAGACTGGGCGATAGTTTTTGAGTTCGTTTGGTTCGAGGTTGTGTTTTTTGAGGAGAGGACGGACGATGGCGGACTTGAAGATATCAGGGACGGAGCCGTTCTCTAGAGATGTGTTGATGATGTCGGTAATGAATGGCAGAAGTTTTGGAAGGCCGTCCCGGTAGAGAGAAGCTGGGAGAGGGTCTAGTTCGCAGGTTTTGAGAGGCATGGACTTTATGGTCTTGAGGACTTCGTCCTGAGAGACGGGTCGGAAGGACGAGAGGGGGTGCCGGAAAAGGGGGGTGTCGGGAGGGCAAGGCGGAGAAGGCAGAGTGTCGAGTGTGTTGCGCAGAGTTTGGATTTTGTCGGGAAAATAGGTGGAAAAAGAGGACGGGAGTTCTTCTTTGCTGTGTGTGTTGGGGAGAGGAGAGTCTTTAGAAATGCCTAGGAGTGTGTTCATGGTAGCGTAGAGGGTTTTGGAAGAAGTGGATTCCAGGATTTCGTCTTGGCCCTATGCCAGGAAGAGGCCAGTTGTATGAGTGAGCTTAGTCCTGCACCAGCCATTAAGCTACAGCGGAGCGTCTTGCTTAATGGCTGGCGCAGGACTAAGCTCACTTATGCAGCTGGCCCCTAGGTAGATCAGATAGAACAGCATGTACTGGACTCTCATTTAAAAGTCATGACTTTGACTTTAAAACATAAACCAGACTGAGTAGACTGAGTCGAAGATAATTTGTTCAGACCGCCGTTCGCCGGTGCACCATCCGGCATAAGTTGATATCACCTTATGTACCCACTCCATAAAGTTTGTCCTTTTTGGACACATGTATTGATATGTGTTGTATAACAAGCAAATTAATATTCATGAACTTGCTTGATATACTTTCCTTCCCAAAAGAGTCCCCGGCTTGCGCTAAGAAGACTAGATCTTGACGATAGTGGATACTTGCTTTTTCAAAACCGAAACGCGAAATACTTTTATACCGTCAACATTAACAAGCTCCTTATGTGTAGTAGTAATGAAATACTTCTTAGTGTGTACGGACGCTCAAAATGTATATCATATATACGCACACACAAATGGAGAACAGACGCCTGTCGCTGCCAGACGTCAGCTGGCGACTGATACCGACACTAAACTGACCTGAGAAAAGAACTAAATAAACAAACCTTCTGTCATTTTCCGCAATTATGTGTGATCTATTTTAGTAAAAGTAGAATTTACGCCGTAACACTGACGCACGTTTATACAAGCACCATGTCTGCATAATCAGACGAAATCTACAGGCGATCTTGCAGTCGTCCGCCATTCATGTTTTGTCTGAACACCGCAATCAGCCGCAAAATGAATGACTCGAGGCAAATTTTTGTTTTCGACTGGGTACATAAATTATATTGAGCAATATTTTGTTTGATATAGTGCCGATAACAGACAGATGTGATTACTTGACCAGAATCAAAATGTCCTCGTCTCACAACTCGGACATTTTGCCGTTTCGGGTCTAGTAATCACATCTGCCTTTCAGTTATCGGCACTATATCAAACATAATATACTGCCTCTCATATATAGTGGCGAAAGACGGAACCTAGACCAAAAAGTGTAACCCTTTAGGCGGTGGCGCTTTTGGTCGAGATGATTCCTGTAGGAATCATTGCGACAAAAACCGGTACCTCCGGACAGCCGATGGGTTAACGTTCAGGGGCATATTACTCATGGATTTCCTCTCCAAAAGCCTCTACCGACAGCCAAAGGGTTAACGTTAGACCACAGGGCGAGGAAATCGATGAGTTGTGTGCCCCTGACAGGATCCGAGCGTCAGTGAAAGCCGGTCAGGGGCTCGTAGATTTCCTCGCCCTGTGGTTGAAACATTTTTTAGTTTCCAGCGCGGACGGGTGCTAGCAGCCTATAGGGTGTAAATACAAATTGTTTGCCCGAAAAGGAAAAGATAGGCTTGTTCTCTGGCGTGTTCATGGAGAAACAATCCTAGTAAATCAAACTGGCACAGTTGCAATACTGCCTGAACAGATGAGTGTTCAGGTCGCACTCCAAGGGCAAGTAGCTGCCGTGTCCCCCCACGCCCGCTATAGGGCAAGGACCACTCGGGCATTATCACCCCGAACTAGCTAACCAACCTACACATTGTTTGTAACTGATACTGTGACAATCACAGCCGACTCTGCCCATTGAGACCTGACTATCGTGTCCGTCGCGCACACCGGACTTGGCGCGAAAAGAAGACGTCAGCTTCTATAATCAGCCGTGTCACTTATCGTAAGCTCCAGATTTGAGCCTCAGAGCTAAAGTGACACTTTGTTTGACGAAACAACAGAGACGTTAGGTAGCTCTGTTGCCAGCTAAACATGTGTCGTCTGCGCGGCGAAGTTTGACGACCTTGAGTGGCGGTCACGTGATCAAAACATGACCCGCTGGGGACCCCTCGTCAATGTTGACACTACTGGCACAAACCGTACGTTTACAACTCAGCCACGATCACGCTTAAAACCCCGACGATTTCTTCCGTTTGTGAAACAGAGACATAAATGAAAGACCTTGCAAGACTAGCAAGAAGCATACATTCTCATGAACCCCTGCATTCGCAGGGGCTTATGAGAATATATGCCCCTTGCAGAGTGAGATTGTTAACAAATAAACTCAGACATGTCGTATGGAAAGGGGACAGGTCATAAGCAGTGCACTTCACCTCAGAAACCGATAAGCCCAGTTTGACTGGATCTTTCACTTCCAGAAACAGCTTAGATGCTGATTGATCAAGACAGCTGCCTGGTTAGTGACTGATTAACGTGGTGCACGCAGAGACCCGACTTAGTTAACCCATTACATCCTGAGGCTGATCTAAAAAAAAAAAAAATACTATGAAGGCTACAGTTACAGATTGGAAATAGATCAACGTTTTAGTTTAAGGGTGGTGTCAGAATAGCTTGGTTGCTGTAAAGTATTTTACCACAGGTCACTGTGTGTCTCTGGACTATTTTTGGTTTAACCCATAACATCATGAGGTAGATAAAAAAAAAATGGCTTATTGTCCTACGAAGGCTACATTACAGATTAGGAGACAGATCAACCATTTTATTTCAAGGGTGATGCCAGAATAGCTTGGCGCCTCAGACGCCAAGCTATTCTGGCAACACCCTTGAACTATCATAGTCAAATTTATTACAAACAATAGTGTATCAGAATTAAAAGGGTTAAACAGCTACTGCACAGACCTTAGGTTTAGCAGATAATTCTTGACACGGGTGAAAGAGCTAGGCGAATAAAGATAATGGTACAGAAGGGCATGTTTCAAAAAGCTTCTCAGTGTAGGCTATACTTTGCCTCTTAGTCTTGCCTACATTTAGGTCTACAGTTTTTATATCAATATCTACTCCCGATCGGGCTATCTTAACTTATTAAGCCCCGAGTCCCTACAGCAGGAGATGGATTGGTCATGATAATTCAAGGGTAGTGCCAGATTAGCTTGGCGCCTGAAGGCGCCAAGCTGATCTGGCACTACCCTTGAACTGATTATCAAGGTTAATCCATCTCTTGCAACTGGTACATAGTCAATATGCAACACCTCCAAAATTTGAGAAATAGGACCGGTTGAGGCTAAAAGGGTTAAACGCACAACGGGTTCTTAAAGTACCATTACGCATAAATTTGAAGACACATTTCAGCATCATCTGTGTTTATTATGCCTTGTCGACACACCTAATGAACTTTAACAACAGTTGGGACACTCAGCAAAAGCACACGCGTAATCGCACTTCTTAGATTTCTGTGCAGCCATTAGCGTGTCAATCTGTTTTTAGCTGTTTCTCGTACTGATAGCGTTGTATTTCTAGAACGGAGTGGAGTCATTGTCAGGTTACTTAATATAAAGTCGACGTGCGGTGTGCTGAACTGGGTTGTCCTGTGGCGGTCTAAATGAACCACAGCTAGACCTGTGTTCAGCGTTTCGTAGCCATCTGTTCAACAGAAGTGTATCTTTGAAGTAATGGCGGCAGTGGGCCTTTAATGTTGTCTTGCATTTACCAAGACTTTTCAACCCTTCAGTCGGCTTTTCCAACTGATCCATGTCAGTCAGCACATGTAACAGAATTTCTAATGCCCCTTGTGCGCATGTGGAACTCTCAGTCGTACGCAGCAGAAGAAGAGCAGAACGTGTTTATTTTTATTTTTAATTTTGTACGACATTTACATTTCAGCAAGTACTAACTACGAGTGTCAAACGCTATTGCCACTACAATCTGAAACTGACAGTGCCAGTTGACGACACAAAAGACTACATGATGCTGCACGGTGAGTGTCTGCAAGTCTCTTATCGAGTTATCTTATATATACTGAGATACGACTTTAGTTTAGTCATGATACACGTGTGCATATGCGACTGTGACAAAAGCAAGGCGTGACGTTGCATCACGCTGTGGCCAGAGGTGTCCGCGGATATTAGTAGTGGTAAGTCTCGCGGCCCGGGTAATTCCGCTGTGGGTCAAGCGGATACAGAAAATTCGTTTGTTGGGTACCGACGCCGGGTGGTTCTTCTTTAACTCATTCAGCCCGACGACCGTATTTCCCAAATTTTAGTGGAGGCGTCATCTAACGACTACGCACCACTGAGGAGATGGATCGACCATGATAATTTAGGGGCAGTGCCAGATTACTTTGGCGCCGACGCTAATCTGGCACTACCCTTGAAATTATCATGGTCGACCCATCTCCTGCTGTAATGCGTCAGGGCCGCTGAATGGGTTAAAACTGACAAAGGCTTTGGACGTCCCGTGAACCTAAACGGATCCGTTGGATAAATAATACCGGCGTCACCAGTAAGCAAAAGATCCTTGGGTCGACATCGGCCGCAGTGGCCTGCCCGCCGCACGTTCGTGGCGGCGGGCCCACCGTGCAAGGCGCGCCTGAAAAATACTAGTCTTTAAATGAACCGGCAATCCTCCCTTTCCAGCCGCATAATAGATATACAAGAGCCACCGCGGCTACTAAAATAATTCGCAATGATGAGTTTTGTCCCCTCGATAAAAATGAGTTAGGGTCATTTGGAGGTCAGCCGCCAGTTGCAGGAAACTCAGTTTCGTCCGCAAGCGACTGAACAACATCCCCTTTGCACTGCAGGGAGATTTTCTTGCGTGGGGCTCGGGAAGTTCCCCGCGTTGCCTAGGAGCCATCGGGGCCTGACGATAGTGCTTTGATTATTGCAAATCCGCTGCGACACCGCGTGCGCGCCACCTCCTACTAAACTCAAGTGAGACTACAAGGTAGGAAACGTCGGAAAGGCACACAAATCGACGAAACACTGACTGTGATTCCAGAGCAGTTTTCAACTCGCAAAGCAACAATCCGCCTACCTCGAACTGAACAAACTCGGTAGATATTTTGCCACAAATCTATATGGCCAACATTGTCAGTCCTCCGCCGGATCAATTCTGATAGTTTAGTATCAAGTCAAGCATCATTTATAGCAGACGTCGAGTTGTAGGGTTTTAGATGTGGCCGGAAATACCATGCTCATTTTTCATTGGTTTATGAAATTAGCATATCCAATTCCGGAATTAAAACAAGAGTGCGTCTTACTGTCGACATGAACTTGTGACCTGCACGCAGCAGTCGCTTTCGGTACGTATTTCCCCCAGCCGGACTGAAAAGGTCTACTTTAATGGAGTCTGGTTTAAACACTGCTCAGTTGTCAATATCTGTTCGAGTAATTCGCTTCGATTTTAGAGTAATCACAGCAGAAAACAACTTGATCATGGGATGCACTGCAGTGCATAGAGGCCTAAATACGGCACTCTACTAAAGGGTTTAACGTTCAACTCTAGATGTTGAGAAAGAGGTCCGGGATACTTTTGGCCACAGCTAGAATTTCGCGGGTGTGCTTCATTTCCTCTCTTGTATTCTGACTTGCTAGAAGTGCCGTCGGCTGCCGCGCCGCCATCTTGAGAGGATACGCCCCTAGCCTGGCGATAGACTTCAGATAGTAGCGACGTAGACTCAACACGTTTTTCTTCATGTTTCTTCCTCTTTGGAAACAAACACTATAAACAGATTTTGGTTAGCGGTTTCAGTTCTACGGTGATGGCAAGACTTGCTGTTATTGCCCACAACGGCACGTCAGGACTTTCCTGACATTGTCCTGACGCGATTTCCCTGAGTCGCGTATCCTCTCAAGATGGCCACCACGACTAGCGTGATGACGTCAGCTTCCCGAGCCCTATAAAAAATTAGATTCGATTCCGGCGACCCAGTTTTACATAGCAAAATTCGGCATAACGGTACTGACCTCCTCTGTGAATTTTAACGTCTGTACAAGAATTGTTTAGAGATAAGGGACAAGTTTCTAAACCTGTGCATCTAGTGGCCGACTTTTACCGAGCTACTGACATGCTCAGACTGATCTACATCTTGCGCGAAGAACACCGTAGTCCACAGTAGGTCACCGTATTAGTCTGCCCGACTGATAAAAATGCTCAGACTCTCCTGGGCCGGGATTCATGAGGATCTGTGCCTCAGGCCTCCTTGCCATTTACATCCGTCTTGTTTTCAGACGAATGGCATTGATTAGGTGTTTCAGAAAGACGAACATTGAGATGAAGCAGGACGGAAGGGGGAGAGGGGGTGGTGTGTGTGTGTGGGGGGGGGGGGGGAGGGGGCCATAACAAATTTGGACTCGAGTCATCCCCACCTCTGGCCTTTTTCTTATCAGTCTGAACCTGAACAACCTCTGCACGACTACCCAGAACGCACAAAGTCTTCGGGCCGATGTTGACAGAAGTAGGCCGGAGCACAGATGTGCTCGGGCCAAAGTGATACGGCTGACATCGGTCAAGCCGGGGACCTCCGTGCTTGCTGGGAGCCGCAAGGACGGATCTCAGTTGTACCCGGCATATCATCATTTAACGCATTACATTCTGAGGATGAAATTGTCAATTACTGTAAAAAAAAAAAAAAAAAAAATCCTTTGAGGTTTACGTCACAGCTCTGGAGACAGATCGACCATGATAGTTCAAGGTGGTGTCAGAATAGCTTGGCGCCTACAGGCGCCAAGCTATTCTGACACCACCCTTGAACTATCATGGTCGACCCAGATCTCTCGTAGCATGTCAGGGCTTTATGGGTTATAGCTCTGTAGGAGAGAGGGGGGGAGGGAGATGGGGAGGAGGGGGTAACATCAAGGATTGCATCAGTCATTACCTTGTGCCCGTATCTGTAGGCCAGTAGTACAGACGCTATTTTAAAAAATCTTTTGGTCAGTAGTACAGACGCTAATTTTTATATTTTGGTCAGTAGTACGACGCTAATTTTTATCTTTTGGTCAGTAGTACAGACGCTATCTTTTATCTTTTGGTCAGTAGTACAGACGCTATCTTTTATCTTTTGGTCAGTAGTACAGACGCTATCTTTTATCTTTTGGTCAGTAGTACAGGCGCTATCTTTTATCTTTTGGTCAGTAGTACAGACGCTATCTTTTATCTTTTGGTCAGTAGTACAGACGCTATCTTTTATCTTTTGGTCAGTAGTACAGACGCTATCTTTTATCTTTTGGTCAGTAGTACAGACGCTATCTTTTATCTTTTGGTCAGTAGTACAGGCGCTATCTTTTATCTTTTGGTCAGTAGTACAGGCGCTATCTTTTATCTTTTGGTCAGTAGTACAGACGCTATCTTTTATCTTTTGGTCAGTAGTACAGACGCTATCTTTTATCTTTTGGTCAGTAGTACAGACGCTATATTTTATCTTTTGGTCAGTAGTACAGACGCTATCTTTTATCTTTTGGTCAGTAGTACAGACGCTATCTTTTATCTTTTGGTCAGTAGTACAGGCGCTATCTTTTATCTTTTGGTCAGTAGTACAGGCGCTATCTTTTAAAAACTGAGTGGGGGGTGGGGGTGGGGGGGGGCGGGGCGGGGGGGAAGGGTTTGTAAGAAAAAGAACCCGTACCGCGTTACAGTGTCGGACAGCAAGTGACGGTGCGCAAAAAGGTGCTCAGGGGACGGCCGTCGTTAACCATTCTGCTGTCGGCCCCGTTGCAGTTTTTGCCGCGATGATTCCCGCAACTGAGATTCCTCGCGACAAAAACAGCTACCGACAACCAGAGGGATAACATTAGTTAGCCCGCAACCAGCTACCGTGCATGCAACACTACTACTGAGAAGCCGACACCGAACGGCCAGAAAACGTGTTGCTTCATGGGTATATACAGTATGGGAAGCCATTGCCACACTGGTTGTCTCCCTTGACTGAGTCGCAGGCCAACCGCTGTACTGAGCGAAACGAGGGAGACAACTTGAATCAGTTTAACCTTCTCAGTCTTCTTATTATTAAAATTGTCATGTCCCCACGGCATCAGAGATGATCAGGGACTAGCAGGTTTACTTTGATTTGAGCGATAGCAGTGTTACTCTGGGGTTTCAATAACCGGAGGAAGAATTTATTTTCATAGATTATTATTAAAATTTCTGCCACTATATTTCAGTTCGAGGTCCAGGACCTATAGTATCTTCCGATCCGAGAAGTTGGGAAAGGTTGATCAGTCTAATATTGCGTTAGGCCCAAGTGACCTATCGGTCGCAGCGAGGTTAAAAATAGAGTAAAAGTCAGTCAGGGTAAGATAAAAGCCAGCAACAGTAGCGGTCCTATGCTAAGCAATGGTATTTTATTCATACAGTCTAAAAGGAGGTTAAAAATTTCAGGACCACAGTTAAAATTTCATTCTCATATCATTAAGAATACGACTATTAACACATGGAATATTGGCGTGTTATTTGTCTAGCTATGGCGGTGGGTGACGGAGAGAGGGGGCAAGGTCGCACGGAGGCCACCTAGTTCCGATATTACTGGAATGTGCACGCGAGAATCAGTTTCACCCTTTCACTGCCGAGGAGAAAAGGTGTACGCGACCCGGCTGCAAGAGACATAGATCCTCATGAGCCCCCGCAGTCGCGGGGGCTCATGAGGATCTGTGTCTGCTGTGTTCAATTTTGTTTTCATTTCTCTTGAACGATTGTCGCTTTTATTCGGTCAATGGACAAAGATTTCCGAAAACAAAATATGCGTCAATTGGCAGCGAATAAGCCATTACTAAATTTAGTATAAACAAAGAATGCGTAGGTGAGCAAGTGCATGTATATATCAGTGATCTAAACTGTATTGACACCAAAAACCCTCCCCCCGCCAACATTTATATTTAGCTCGACAGTTTTACAGTGGCTTTTGGGTCAGGCACTTAGATTAGGAAATCTTTCCTTTTCTTCTGCGTCCGTACGCATGTACGGACACGTACACAATAATAATACAGTTTTATTGGTGTTTTATAGAGCATACATGACTGTGATCACGTAAAACAAGTAATCACACACAAACACACACACACACACGCACACACACACACGGCACGCACGCACGCACGCACACACACACACACACACACACACACACACACACACACACACACATGTGCGCACGCACGCACTGGGTCACCAAACACACAGACGCGTTCTTTTACCCGGCTGTCCCCGTCACAATGCAGCAGGAGATGGATCAACTATCATAATTCAAGGGTAGTGGATGGATCGACCTTGATAATTCAAGGCTAATGGCAGATTAGCTTGGCGCCATCAGGCGCCAAGCTAATCTGCCATTACCCTTGAATTATCAAGGTCGATTCATCTTTTGCTTTTGTATTTGGTACATGCCCGTTAGGTGACACCTCCAAAATTTGGGAAATGCGGGCGCGGGGTCACCCTTTTGTTTTCAACTCGTTCCGAGATATGCCTTCTAAAGGCGAGCACTCACTGCAGCTGACGGTAAACTGAGCACGTAAAAACAGCCTGCAATTTATCAAGCTTATCTACCAGATTTTAACAACATTCAGGGATTCGGAAAAAGCGAGAAGGACTGACCACATAAAAGACATGTGACGCGATGATAAACAAACCGAATAGGGGGAAGGGTTACAGTTGTCATTGTGGTGAGAGTGTCATAAATGATACCGGGACACACGTGTGTTGGCCCCCCCCCCCCCCCCACCCCCATTGTGCTTTTCTTGCAGCCGTAGGTACTGTGTACAGTTCCGATGCCTGCATGTACGAAGGCCTTAACCCTATTAGCCCCGGCGCATTACAGCTA
>BTPG01000004.1:65187863-65192863 GCA_036245525.1 Semisulcospira habei | reverse complement strand
TGCTGCGCGGCGGTGGAGCTAGTTCAGTCTTTTGAAGTGATTTTCACAGCAGCCATCCCATATAGGGGAGGAATAGTCAAAATGCGGCTTGATATAGGCATTGTAAAACAGTTTTCTAGTTGGAAGATCAATAATGCGCTTTAAGCGTGACAGGATAAATTGTTTTTTAGACACTTCTTTGCAAATTTTGTCAACATGTGATTGCCACTGAAAGTGATCGTCGATAACAACACCAAGTAGACATAGGGTTCCGTGCCGGGATAGTAGCTTTGACTAATGCAAATCCACTGCGCCACCGCGTGAGCGCAAGCGCCTATACTAAGCTCAAGACTAAATACAAGGGAGGAAACAAACAAGCCCGCGAAATTCTAGCTGTGGCCGCAAGTATCCTGGACCTCTTTCTCAACATACAGAGTTGAACGTTAAACGCTAAGAGAGCCGTGAAAGAGGTCTCTATGCACTGCAGTGCATCCATTCAGTTGTTTTCTGCCGTGTTTACTCAAAAGTCGAAGAGAATTACTCGAAAAGATATTGACAACTGAGCAGTGTTTAAACCAGACCCCATTAAATTAGACCTTTTTGTGGGGGAAATACGTACCTATACTCCATAAGCCAGTTTACGATACCGTGCACCCCCCTCCCCCCCCCCCCCCCCCCCCCCCCCCCACAATACTCAATAAGATGGGTTTTAAAGTGTACCTTAGAATGTCCGGAGATGTTTAAGCCATGTTTCCCCTAAAATCCTTAGAAACACAAGCCGATGGCGCAAGGGTACCTCCATGCACGCTCTTCACGGATCCTAAAGTGAGCAGTGATAATTTTTTTTCTCTCTAAATAAATCGGAATTTATCACAGGAGCCTAAATCATGCAATATTATGTTAAGGCATGCCTTCTGCGTCCTCAGCAAAAACAGAATGAAAAAATATTGAATCTGTGGCTCACAGTGATGGTATTTGTGCTGTGTAAATGGCCATTTCTGCGAAATCGAAAAAAAAAAAAAAAAAAATGTTTTCGATGCCCTCAGAAATTTTTTTTCAACTGATAGGTCTTTTTTTAAAAGGTTTTATTGGTTAGGATAGAGCACCACAGTTACTCCCAACCTGATTTTATTATGCTGTGATGCATTTAGGTCCACAGTAGCTGAATCTGCTGTCCTACCCCCATTTTACCAGTACGCATAAGAACGCAAAATGATCCAAAAAATTGCTTACGTCATACTCCTGTGTTTAAATATTTTTGTTTCCAGTTTTCTTAACAAAGTATGCATATTGAGTTTAAAAATCTGTAATCATTTCATTAATTTCAATGTGACCCATCAATTTAATTGTAACTATTCTGGATTAAGAACATAAAAGGGGGAAGGGGAGGGGGGCGGGGAGAGTCTGTAAACAGGGGCTGCTGCTAAAGCTTCTACCATCTGGATTTGGAGGCATGATGTACTGATGGCTGAAAGACTTCCTCTTCAGCAGAATTGCATGACTGAAGTCGACAGCACACTCAGAAGTCTTGTCAAAGTCAGGGAAGATGGTATCTCAGGGAGGTGTCATGTCTCCGATCCCTTTAATGTCCGTAAAATATGTGGAACGTTGGACTGTATTCTACAGTCTTGCTGTTCTATTAAAAAGGAAGTTCTTCAATGACAGCCCTTGTTTACAGATGTTTCCCCCTTTTTATGCTTTAACAAAAAATAATTACAATTAAATTGATGGGTCACGTTGAAATTAATGAAATGATCACAAATTGTATGCTCAATGTGCATACGTTGTTAAAAAAGCAGGCAACAAAAATATTTAAACAGAAGAGTATGATATAATCAATTTTTATGATCATTTTGTGTTGATTTGCGTACTGGTAAAATTGGGGTAGGGCAGCAGATTCAGCAACTGTGGCCCTTAAATGAATCACAGCATCATAAAAGCAGGTTGGGAGTAACTGCGGTACTCTATCCTAACCATTAAAACCTAAAAAGACCTATCAGTTGTATACAAAATTTCTGAGGGCATCGGATACAATGTACATTTCCCAATTTGGCAATTTTAAATTGAATAAAGTTATCATTCACCACCACAAACGTATCACGAAGGATGCCGACTTTCCTCTTTTCTTGCACTTTATGCTCAAATTATTGAAACTTAATGGGTAAAGAGAGGTCAAAATGAAATGGAATAACTTTAGTATTTTTTAAATAATTAATTTGTGTATTTTTACAACTTGGGGTAGGGATACAAATTCAATCAATGTGGCACTCATAGTGATCACAACATCATCTAGTCAAGTTTATAATAATTGTGACATCCTGTTTTAATGATGTAAGCCTGAAAATGGACTGCCAGTGCTATAGAAAATGTCTGAAGGCATCTGACACATTATTCTTGTCTTTTTTCTTTTGCAATTTTGAGGAAATGGCCATTTACTGGGTGCACAAATACCTTCTCTGTGAGCCACAGATTCAATATAATTTTTATTCTGTTTTTTGCAGAGGACGCAGAAGGTGTGCCGTAACATAATAATGCCTGATTTGGGCTTCTGAAATGAATTCAGATTTATTTAGAGGAAAATGTTTCTCAAGCTCATTTTAGCATCCGCGAAGAGCGTGAATGGGGGTATCCTTGCGTCATCGGCTATATCTCTGGTGTGTTCCTAAGGATTTTAGTGGAACATTGCTTAAACATCTCAGGACATACTAAGGTACACTTTGAAACCCATCTTATTGAGTACTGGGGGTGGGGGGTGGGGGGTGGGGTGGGGTGGGGTGCGGGTTGGAGGGGGTGGGGGGGGGAGCGGAGAGGGAGGAGGGGGGGGGTGCACGGTATACGGGCTAGCTCTTGGACTACTAACGCGACTGCTTGCGTGCAGCACGTGTCACACGTTTATGTCGACAGTAAGACGCACTCTTGTTTTAATTTCATTGGATATGCTAATTTACTTAAACCAATGAAAAATGAGCATGTTGCTACTTCCGGGCGCAGCTTCAACCTTACGATGGGCGTCTGCAAAAATGATGCTTCACTTTGCAAAAAGCATCGATACTAATGGTTATGATCGGCGGGCAAAGTCAGTGTAGATTTGTAGCAAAATATCTACTGAGTTTGTTCAGTTCGGGGTTTTAGGAGAATGGTTGCTTTGAAGGTTGAAACTGCTCTGGAATTACAGTGCATCGTCTTTCGCGTGTGCCGTTTGTTTCCTCTCTTGTATTTAGTCTTGAGCTTAGTATTGGCGCTTGCGCGCACGCGGTGGCGCAGTGGATTTGCATTAGTCAAAGCTACTATCCACCTACCCCTATGCAAGTAGAGTATGTTCCGACACTTGCTTAATTGGATCATTGCCAAAGGCAAGGTTTAGAAGGGAAGGGCGAAGCTGGTGTTTTTCGCGTGTTGCGAGGAGCATTGTTTCATTTTCGGAAGGATTCAGTACCATATGGTTTGAATCACACCAAGCTGTTATCTCATCTAGACTGCCCTGTAAAGTATTTGATATTTGTTAAACGTCTATCGCTGATGTATGCAAAGTGGTGTCATCCGCAAACATCTCACAAGTGGTGTATGCGTCAGACAGCTGCAGGGGTAAGTCATTTATAAAGATGTTAAATAGGAGAGGTCCGAGAATGGAGCCATGGGGAACCCCAAATATGACAAATTCTTCCGATGAGAATTTACCGTTAAGATATACACGTTGAGTGCGATCCTTCATGTACGATTGAAAGAAAGCAACTGATCTATGACTTCTCAGATACAAGTGAAGCTTACGAAAAAGCAGCTGATGGTCAATGAGGTCAAACGCTTTCTTAAAGTCGATGAAGACAGCACCTGACATGTACTTACTTACTTAAGCCTGTCACCCCTACCCGGGTATAGGCCGTCGACGAGAGACCTCCAGCGACTCCTGTCCTGTGCTTCTCCTTCGATTTTACTCCAGGCGGTTCCCAGTCTCTTGAGCACCTGACATGTGGGATTGGTTAATTTCGTTTTGCCATTTATCGCTAAACATGTTTATTAGTGCAGTCTGGCATGAATGCTGAGGCCGAAAGCGAGACTGAAATTTGTGTAAGAGTGAACGTTTATCTAGGTATTGTTGAAGATTTTGCTGAATATGCCTTTCTAATGGTTTAGATAATGCAGAGGGAAGAGATATTGGACGATAATTATTGATATCAGATAAGTCTTTAGCTTTCGGGAGATAAATAGTTTTTGCTTTTTTTAAAAGCAGCGGGGAAGACATTATTCTATATGCAGAAATTGTAAATATAGGTTAGTGTCTCAACAATATATGGAGCAGCTAAGTTCAAGACCTGCCCACTTATACCATCAAGACCATAGGAGATTTTATTCCTCAGACGAGAGAGATGCTGTCCGACTTCATGACCGCTATACGCGGAAAGACGAAGGCGTCATCTGCCCTAAGTTTCTCATTACAAAAGGTTCCAGCAAGTTTGAAGAATTAGTCGAAACCAGTGACTCGGCTACAGACAAAAAATCTTCATTAGATTTGTCTGCGGACAGACTTTCTGGGATGTCATTAAAACAACGACGTTTGCTGATTAGAGAGTGCATGCCCTTCCATATTGTTGAAACGCTGCAATCCTCCTCAATCCATTTTGAAATTACAGTTTCCTTGCCTCTCTAATAAGATATTTTACCTTGCTACGCTGGCTGCGTCTTAAATTTTGCATAATGTATCTCTCTGCGTAGGTTATTTCTAAGCTCCTTCGCCTGAATGATTGATTTAGTCAGCCACGATATGGGGTCAGACGCCTTTTCTTTATGGGGGTGGGGGGGGGGGGGGGGGTGGGGAGGGGGGTGGGGGGGGGGTGCGTGTTTGTTTAGGACCAAGAGGAACAACTCGTACCAGACTCTTACGGCCTGGTCAGGGTCAATATAGTTATAGCCTACGTAAAAAAGAGCCTGGCTAAGGTCACAAAGGAATGCATCCCTATCAAACTTTTTATATGATCGGTACTGGATGTAGCGATGCTGGTCACGTTTGGTCTGTTTCAAATTTG
>BTPG01000004.1:65172863-65182863 GCA_036245525.1 Semisulcospira habei | reverse complement strand
ATTTGGAAGCGGCATCTAATGACTATGCACCAGCTGCAGAAGATGGATCGACCATGATAATTCAAGGGCAGTGCCAGATTAGCTTGACGCCTTGAATTATCATGGTCGACCCATCTCCTGCTGTAGTGCGTCAGGGCTGAATGGGTTAAGCTCACGTGCACAAGTCAACCTGGCGGCGACCGAGCGCGGAGGCTCAGTGCGTGCGGTCAGGGTGTATGTGGATATGTGTGTGTTTGTGTGTGTAGAGATGTGTGTGTGTGTGGAGATGTGTGTGTGTGTGTGTGTGTGTGTGTGTGTGTGTGTGTGTGTGTGTGTGGAGAGAGAGAGAGAGAGAGAGAGAGAGAGAGAGAGAGAGAGAGAGAGAGAGAGAGAGAGTACAAACGCTACACAAACAGGAAATGAACACATTTTCTCGGTTTAATGCAAAAGTCGCATATTTTATTCAAAGTGCTTTCACTTGTTAATATTTCCGTCTTTTAAACATTTCCTTAGATTTGTGCTGGAGATCCCTAGCCTAAACTATAAAAGATATCCTAAATAATGATGACAATAATAATAATAATACAATATTAATGATTTCAACCCCTTGTGCATGCCGGCACCGTTGACCCATTTAGCTCCGAAGCAATACAGCAGGAGATGGATCGACCATGTAAATTCATGAGTAGTGCCAGATTAGATTGGCGCCTGCCATAGTTTGGAAATGCAGCCGTAGGGTTAAATGGGTTAACAGTGCCAGTGGATGCAGGAGCTATAGGGTTAACAAAATGTCATGGAGCATCATTCATATGAGCACTAAATCCAAGTTCCTGATTGTGGGTTTGGAATGCTTATGACGATGGGCGGGTGTTGTGACGTAAACTATAACCCTTTCACAGCCAGGTGATCAGAATAAAATCTTTCATAACGACTGAAAGCCCGATAAACGTTCTGCGATCATATACATGAAGCAGACCTGTAGCAAGAGACATAGATCCTCATGAGCCCCCGCCACAGCGGGGGCTCATGAGGATCTATGTCTCTTGCAACTGGGTGATGTTCGCCTTGTTTGCCGGCAGCGAACGGTTACACGTTAGAAGTTCTAAAATGTACAGTGATCGAACAATATTCTGTGATCGCAGATCTCATAATTATTTTCCCTAATGTAAAGTCGCTTATCCATTTGAGATGCACACGAGCCCCTGCAGCCTAAAGAGATCTTGAGGAGCTATATCCTGTTCTGACAGCGCGGATAGGCTGTAGTGAGTTCTCGGGGCATTCAAAATTCATGTGTGTATCACATTTGAGCCCCCCCCCCCCCCCCCAAAAAAAAACCCAAAAAAAAAAAAAAAAAAAAAAACCCAAACAAACCCCAAAAACCAAAAAAACGAACAAAAAAAAAAAAAAAACAACAAAGAACAACAACAACGACAAACCCCCCAAAACCCAAACCCTATTCTTACTTCGCTTACGTTCTAAAAAAAAAACAATGTAAGGTTTCGTTCCTTTCTTCGTAAGTTACGTTAAGACACAACAAACAAACAAGCAAACAAACAAATATATAGACCCCCGCCCCCCCCCCCCCTCCCCGCAAAAAAAAACAACAACCCAACAACAACAAACAAACGAAGACAAAAGAAACCCCAAACAATCAAGCCTATTCCTAATTCGTTTCTTAAGGTTTCGTTCCTCTCTTCATTTCTTATGTTAAGACGCCTGCAAGGTATCAACACATGTTACGGAAAAGGTACGACTTCTTAACCTGCATAAGTATATGCCTGACTTGACTTAAGGTTGTATACTATACCTACATTTTTTAATTGAAAACTGCCGCTTATAGGGTTTTTTGAGAGCCTTATTGAGTCTGGAGACTATTGCCACCCTGAAAGACCCATGGTCCCGGGCATATTTGTAAGTTTGAGCCTTCTGCGTGACCTACCCCATCAGCAAAAAACACGCAAAATAGCTGATTTCAGAACACAACAAAAATTTATCGAATAGTGTGTTAAAATGATAAAGAAACATTTTGGTCACTTCATAAAGTATGTTAGTATTTTCTCGTAAAAAAAGTGTGTTCTGATAATTGGAATTCTAACTGTAATCGAGAAAAGTTTATGTTGTAAATTCGCAGATTGCCCGGATGTTATCAATAACATTTCAAGTGTTTGCAATGTTGGGCAATTGCGCAAGCCCTTTTTATTCGATAAAATCGTACTTTAGATCATATCACACACATTATTTATGAAAAAATGGGGGGGTCCCGCGCAAAAATTGGCACTTTGGGTCGTTTGCGAGTGCGTTTTCAAAAAGGGATACAAGCGATGTCTGACTTCCGGCAGATCATATCTCCGCCGTAGCCGTCCCAAGCCCGCATGAGAAAGGAGGAAATCAACTACCAAACCAACAAGTATAACCTACGCCCAAACTGTTGCAAACTACTAGTCTTCGATCACTATTAGTGACATTGAGAAAGTAAACTGGAACAAACAACAACGGGAGATACGGGATGAGGTTTATCTATAAGTAATTAAATGCACCAGTTATCACTTAGTAGTTGAGTTAGTGCAGTGGTAAAATACTCATTTTGCCACGCAAGGTAACCAGGGTTCAATCCCCGTAGATGGATATTTTTTCCCTGCTCAAAAATTTGAAACCAATACAGTTGCTACTTCGCTAAATGAAACAAACGCACACACACAATATATATATATATATATGTTCTTTTTTTTAATGTAAAATATGCCATTATCATCACCGTTGTAATGTGGATGTTAAACCATGAACCAACCAACAAACCACTTTCAGTCTTGGATAAAAATGCATACTGGTTACCTCGGTACATTTGTTCATTTATTTTTTTTCAGCCAGGCATTGTGAGCATGTTTACATTCATTCAATCATTCACAGATTCACCGATGAAAAAGCACACCAAAGAGTGTTGTCACAGAGTGTTTTTATTTTTATTTTTCTGGCATCATCTACAAACATTAATTAATGAATAATGTGAATTTGTTTTAATATACCTGCTGCAAGCAATGCTACATGCTCCTTTGGTGTATCCGTGAAAGCAGGTCGGTGAACATCTCTGGTTGAAAGATGTTTGTCAACAGATTGGTAGTGGATGTACCTGTGTCTCCAGCTGAATCTCAGTTTCCCAGCAGTTTTTGGTTACAAATTATAAGGAAACAAAACAAATGTCACATGTTTCAATATGCCCCGTTATGTTTGCACATGATCATTGTGAGTAAAGAATAATATCTTTGTTTATTTTTCAAAAGAAACGCTGTATTTGCAGACATTCATTTAAAGTATACATGTACAGTCAAGTATGTTGAAAGCATATTAGGCTACAATGCACATTAGGCACCCATACAAAAGTAAACTACCTCAAATACAAAATGTTAAATGTTTAGGGCTTAACATCTTTTGTCCATAAGGTGATTTCAAAGATGGGTCACAGAAATAGGGTCTGAACAAATTTTGACCCAAGCTGTATTCGAAGCCAGGACCTTTGGGATGAGAGTCAAACACACTACCACCGAGCCACCCAGCTCCCCCACAAAATACAGCTTTACTGTGGAACAACATATTTCCACTACATTATTCACATTTACATTGACAAAGTGCTGACTTTATACAAGCTAGTGGGTGGAGAACAGTGGAGCTGAAGTCATTTTCAGTTGTGTGCATGCCAACCGAGACTGACACCGGCAACCACTTGCTCATGAGGTATTTATTTGGGAGCCAACTACACAGTATATAAAAAGAAGGGGGATAGGAGAGAAGGAATGACAGACTTATCATTTAGAGCCTTCCACTACATATATTATTTCCCTCATATATATATAACACGAAGAGATTTTGCGTTCCCGGCTGACGGCCATCTTATTCTGTATTAAAATTTCACTGATGACACGGAATGCTTAACACAATATATATATATATATATATATAATATATATATATATTATATATATATATATATATATATTATATATATATATATATTATATATATATATATATATATATATACATACATACATACATTACATACATACATACATGACATACATACATACATACAGAGAGAGAGAGAGAGAGAGCATCACTGAAGTCCTGATATAACTCAACATTGCACATCCCACTACGTTATAACAGTGAAATTCAGTGTCCAGCCACCATTACACTACACACATAACACAAAATCAAACAATACTGTTACCAGTACCACACTCTGTCCCATTGCAGCACAACTAAGTGAAATGCAGTCTCACGCCCCATAACATATACTGCACAATGCTGATGTCAACATAAAATACCGTAACAACTGCATAACAAGGGTAAAATGCACTGTGTCACCTAGTCTGCATAATATAGGCATGCACACCAAACAATACTTTTACTGCTCTTGATACAAAGTCTGTGCAGTCGACCATATCACAACACTGCAAAATACATCAGTGCTACGCTGGCAGAGTGCCTGCAATACAACCCGAAACGCTGAAGGTAAATTCTTTGTAAGGCACTGCAACACTAACCTGCGAAAGTTTTGTTTTTCTAAAAGAGTTGCCATTGTTTGGAATGAGTTACCAGTTTCATTAAAAAAAGCACCTAACATAAATTCTTTACAAACCAGATGGACGAATTACCAAAATTTAAAAGAGTTTTTCTATTCATATGATGAATGATTTATAGGAAAATTTCATGAATAGCAGACTCATAAAGTAACTTCAGAAAGAAAGGACATTTGCAAAGGCCTCACGGCCTATTTTGTCCTCACACTACTACAGTCTGCACCATGCCGGCCATTAATATAAGCAATACTCTTCAAAAACTCAACATGGTGCAGGCTATCGTGTCACAACTGATTGCACATTGCATAGCAGCTACCACACACAACCTGGTTACTGTGCACAATGTTTGGCTTCAGTTTTACTTTGTTTATTTAATTTTGGACCTGCTGGGGGCATGAGAAAAATCACAAAAGAACTTACATGATTGCGCTCAAAAATTAACTACACATGTACACATGTTCCTTAGACAGCACAAATGACTTGTATGGACACAGATCATAGTTAGGTCATTCTGTTTGCTGGTATGTGTCATGTACAGTACGTCTGGAAAACGTGTGAAATGAACCATGTGATTAGCAATTCTGATACGATAAGTAAAGCTACACAGCTGAAAGTCAACGATTGACAGAGGAAGAAAAAATAATAAAACAAACAAACAAAGTACAGTACATATCATATGCCTATGATCAGTTATCACCCAACCAATGAAAACTGCTGTGACAGATGGAGGGCAATGCAAGAACTACATGGTCAACTCACTCTTTAGAAGTATTGCGATTTTCATTGAGCAAGTCCACATTTGGTATATTTTGAGCAGAGGGTTTAATGACATATGTATATATATATACTACATACCTACCCCCCCTCCCCCCGCACCCCCCTCCCCCCTGGCTGCATTTCTATATTTTGGCACACCCCCTCTTCAGAAAGGACCCATGGGTGTTATACTCTGAGGCCAATGACCATTTTCAGAATGTATATCATTTAATAATCATGCAAAGCGGAGCAGTGATAAGTTTTCTCCTTGTTTCACACCGACGCTGCAAAAAAAATCTATCTGTACCACTGTTTCCTAACCCATAATAGTCAGCTGTGGAGTACATATTTTGAATGACTGATGTATGCCAGTATTTCGGAAACTTGTCACAAAAAAGACCTGTTTATATGCTGAAATGTCTTCGAAAAATGAACACATTGGCAGTAAAGGGTTTTTTCCCTGGATAATCAAAAATACAAATTAAGCTGCGTTTCCAAATCGTGACATGACAGGAGAGTGCAGTAAGGCAAAGGCGTTTGCTGCATTGCGAAGGATGTGACTGTCCAAAACCTTGGCATTGTGGCCAGCATTGTGGATGGACAGCAAAATAACAGGACGTTTGCCCACAGGACAATCAGTTCACTTCCTTTGCCTTCCTGTCGGTTGGCCATCCCCGGAGAGACGTACCCGCTGAACTCTTCTTCAATGTGGCTATTGCAACCTGCAAAAGATAATTTAGAATCAAAAAAAAAAGTTTTGAAATGCACATTATGCGTGCATATATATGTGTTTGCAAGTATTTTTACAAAGTACATACATGCATAATAATTATGACAGTATTCAGAGCAAGAACAAGAAAGACAATGAATGTCCTTATGGTTTACGTGTATGACCAATCCACATAATACGTCCAACCTGTGTGACCTTGCGTGAGGAGAAACAATTTGTGTCAAAATCTGACCATTTTTTACCCCTTTCTGGACCCCCCCCCCCCTCCCCCCGTGACCCTGACCTTTGAAAGGTCACAGCAGTTGGTATGTTTAGAAAGATTGTACCACAAAGTACCCTGGTGCCAAGTTGGACGTCTGAGGCTTAAATAGTCTCTGAGGAAATACCAATGTTACAGTTGCCCACAGATAACAGACAGTCGACGGATGACCCATTACAAACACTTAGTTTTGCTATCACACGTGAGCCACATATGAGACACAACTGAGCTTTAAATGACCACAATGGGTGTATAAATATATCTAGAATCAGCATCACAGTGTAACTTGCAGAAAATGTTTCATACAGGACACGTTTAACATATTGCTGTTTAGCAACAGTACACACTGGACCAAAAACCCACCCCACCACCCCCACACTTTGGTACCGGTCTCAGGCCACTTTACAAATTTCAAATACAAGCGATCAAAAATCTCAGTAACTTCAGTAGCTGAACTGGCCCTTTGTCTGTCTTGTACTGTGTTTGTACTGTGGTTTGTCTTAAATGGCGTAAATCCGTGTCTGTTTCGTGAATGTGTGTGTTGGGTTTCAGGCGCGGCGCTTTGAGTCGATTTCCCCCAAAATTGAGAAAAAGCGCCTATATAATAACGGTATTAATTATTATTTATTATTAAAAGCTGGTATTCAGTGTTTTTCTTATCATTCTGTGTGCACTAAGTGCTTATTAAAGAAAATGACAGTATTTGCAGACTTGCACAAGCCTCTAGTTTCCAAATCAAATGCAATATGGTGCCACTTGTTGACAGCAAGTGATTTTAGCATTCGGTGTTGTAGAGAATGCTGGTACTGTACTACACCATCTTCAAAATGAAAGAAAGCATTACAGTATGATGTGTTTATTCACACCAGTTGTGTTTTGTTATGAACCTGATTCTATTCACAAATCAAACCGGTATGATTTACCTCGAGTCCAGGAGAATAGTTGATCTACTGGAACTGGCATTGCCTGCTTTCAGCTGTGACCTTCTCCTTTTGAGCAAACATGACCTGACTAGCTCCTGCCTCTTCTTGGTGTAGGCGTCATACTTCTGTGTTCTGTGCTTGTTTTGAAAGTATACCCTCTGGGTGCGACTCTGCAGTGCGACGTCAACAGCAGCATTGACCTGAAATGAAATACATGTTTATTAACGTGTTGTTTAGCAGCATGCCAATTTTACGTCTGATCTTATTTCAGGGTGGGTTGGTTCCAAACTCCCCAAAAAGGGACTTTGTTATAGCATTATAAACAATTCGGGGCCAGGGCGGGAGGGCAGGGCTCCCCCCCCCCCCCACCCCTGCCCAATATGCCCCTACATTTAGTTTACACATTACTACCTTCAAACTCATGTGAAATAAACTGTAAACACCACAAACAACAATGGTGAAGCCTGGATCGCTCATGTGCATTTAAAACTGATCATTTACATAATCTGAACTGTGTGACCTTTCCAAAAGGTGACTGAAATTTAAGTGCCATGAGTCTACGCATCAGAAAAGGGCTGGCTTTTGTACTTGTGCATAATATTTGAGAAAAAAATATCTATTGTCAAAATATGGCTATTTTTTACCTATTTCTTGATTTCTCATGACCTTTGGTCTTAACTCAAACTGGTATGCTAAGACAGGTCTTGCCACAAAGTATCCTTGGGCCACGTTGAAGACTGTGGTTTGAATAGTCTCCAAGAAAATGCCAACATTACTGTTTACCATGGACGACGAATGGCCCAGAACATAGCCTCACACTTGCTGCACACATGAGCCAATGACAGAAAGCATTACAGTATGATGTGTTCATTCACAATCACACCATAGTTGTGTTTTGTTTCTGCACCTGATTCTAGTCACAGATCTACCGGCATGATCTACCTTGAGTCCAGGAGAATACGTGTCGCCTTCCTTCACTTCACTTGAGCTGTGGCCTTGGTGTAGGCGTCATACTTATGCGCTTGTTTGCAAGTAAGTCCTCTGGGTGAGAGTACTGAGACTCCACAGTGATGAGGTCAACAGCAGTATTGGCCTGAAATGAAATACACGATTATTAGTATTACTGTGTTGTTCGGCAGCATGATAATTTCACTTTGTGTGAACTAAATGCAGGAGCAGATTATTACTTTCAAAATAAATAAAACAAACTGTGTACACCGCAAAGAACAAACAAGAATTGCAAAGTCTGTACGCCTCATGTGCATAACTAATTCACATATAGCTATAAGTATAAACTGTGTGACCTTTTCAAAACTGAGGTAGCTGACATAAGTGTCACAAGTCTCAACATAAAGGCTTGCTTTTGTACTAGTGACATTTGTATTTTCTCTACAAATTACAATTATGCATTTTTCTAAAGTTTGTCAACCTTCTGTGACTCTTGACCTGTGTAAGGAGTCAACCAAATTAGTATCTATAGGATGAGGAAGATTTCATCATCAGCTACCCTTGTGCCAAATTTGATAGGGAAATTGCAAAAACTTTGATACAAACCGCAATCATACAATGAAAAAATAAATAAGCATATATCACACATTCCAAGGTCATCCAAAATGGTAGTCAACAAATATTAGGGTTTCAGTCAAAGTAGCGTAGGTTTAATTTAACATACATACATACCTATAAAGTACTAGGTAACCCTTTTACTCCTGATACACCCACTGCTTGACATAAATGTGACTATGATAGTTCAAGAGTGGTGCCAAAATCGATCGGCGTTCTCATCCGCCAAGCTATTCTGGCACCATCCTTGAACAAAACAAAACAAAAAAAAAATGCTGGACTTATATCCTAATCTGTAATATAGCCTTTATAAGACAGCAAGGGAATGGATGAGCAAATTAAGTTACTAAGTACTGGAAGCAGTTACTGAGTTAGAGGTTCATCATGCCAAATTCTCCCTTAGCAGGACTTTTTTCTACACACAGTACGTTTTCCTAGATAATAAGCACTGGCACTGGTTTAATATAACTACAATGTCGACTACATACCCTCCTCCACTTATTAATAAAGGCTCTCCGAAAATGTATGGAAATGTTCTACTTCTAGGTGGTGACTGACATGGCCGGAATGCCCCCCCCCCCCCCCCCCCCCTTCTCAACCCACAATAAAATGGTAGTCTTCTTCATTGCAGGTAGGCAGTGACGACGGCACTAGTACTGTGGGGACTTAAATTTCCATGCATACACGGACAGTTAGCTATGAGGGTTTTACGCCGTGCAGGTGATATCTCACGGCGGTGCATAAAAGGGTTGGACGCTGAACCAGTGAGATATGCCACTTATATTACGACAGTTTGCTTCTGCTAGTACCTCGTGTTCTAATCGCTTAGCAAACACCACCACCCTTTTTTCTAATTAAGTTTACCTTTTCGTGTCTGAAGAGATTTTGTTGTTTTCCTGGCTGCCACGTAGACTGCTTCCCGTCTTTGGTTGGCCCGTTCTTTTTTTTTTTAAATTTCAGATTCCCGAAATTGCGTGTTGCTTGGCGCTATTACGCAGGTTATGCCTTACGCTCGATGACTTGTCGCAACTTATGCAAAAGTATCTTATTTCTGAGGAAACAAAACATTTTACGCATAGAAACAGTCAGCGTACACACCTATTTCAGACAGTATATATCTTTTGTCAATTATCGATAAATTGAGCTTGTTTGCAATACGACTTGCCGTACGGCGATTTTTTTCGGTGACCTCTAGTCTCAGGTCACGGCAGACG
>BTPG01000004.1:65133426-65172553 GCA_036245525.1 Semisulcospira habei | reverse complement strand
AAAAAAATAACCGGAAACGAAACACAACTGAAAATCCTACATGCAATACACATTTTTATATCATGAAAAAAGAAATGTGATTATAGGAAAGAGTATGCAGATTACAACTGGCATATATTATATATGATGGGACTCAACATAGCGAACAGCGTGAAAAAGACACCAAGTCATGAATAATCTATATTTTAAGCCCCTTGCACATGCAGCCACCGGTGTCTGTACTGAAACAGTAATGGTGGCTGCGAGAGCAAGGGGATTAACTCATCCAAGGGGCGCTGCATCAAAAGCAGCTGTTGATTGGGGCGGGGGTGGGGGGGGGGGGGTGGGGGGGTGGTGGGGGGCACCTTGAATGAGTAACTCATTCGCGGCCAGCCGCATCCGGAAGCGCGGCATAAGCAGCGCATCCGGATGCGGCTGGCCACAAGAGTTAATGTAATGGCCTCTGATGGACAAGTCAATGCTCGTGGATAGTAAATGATGAACCAGCACAAAACTTTGAGATCTGAATTTACAGTGGCAATCATGTCTCTCTCTCTCTCTCTCTCTCTAAGCCATCCTCCCCTGACACATTACAACATGAGATGAATCGACTATGATAGTTCAAACGTGGTGCCAGAATAGCATGGCGCCAGAGGCGCCAAGCTATTCTAGCACTGTATTTGAACTAACATGGCCGATCTGTCTGATAATTTGGTATGTGGTCTTTACATGACAACTCTCAAACGTGTAAAAATTAATTTGGGAATGCCGAGCTCAGAGTTTTCACACACACACACACACACACACACACACACACACACACACACACACACACACACACACACACACACACACACACAGCCACACTGGATTTGGCATTAGCCAGAACAACTTGTGGTTTGTAAACAAAACAGGGATGTTTCCGATGATGCTAATTCAATGAAATGTTAAAGTTCCAGGTAAACTTCATAATGCGAAACAATGGATGACTCGGCTAATTTTCATGTCGACTAGTTCTCTGACAAGTGTTTTCAAAGAGTACTTTTTTTCACAGTTGAACGGACGGTAAATGCAAAATATATAGTTGTATATTTTGGAATAAAAAAAACCCCAACACATTTCTCTGAGCAATGTAGATTTTTTAAAAAAGATAATACCGGTATGTGATTTTGTAGATCTTTCTCTCTCTCACTCTCACACAAGTATCTTTCATGTCGGTACGTAACTGCTCCTCCAATGCGCAAAAGGCCATCGGGCCGACGTCGGCCGCCGTTGTCCCACGCACGGCCGTGCGGGGGCCAACAGCGGCCGAAGTCGGCCCGATAACCTTTTGCGCATTGGGCCAGTCCTTTCAAAATCTCAGTTTGGCATTTGCTTGTCACAACAAACAACAAAAAATTATAATAAAAATAACAACAAAATAAATCAATAACAATCTGCAAAAAATATTTCGCAATTTCTTCATCAACAACAATTATATTTGTTCGATCAAAATAAAATGTACACAAACTATACTCCTGATCACTGACCACAAAGTAACCGCACATAGTCATTAACTCATTCTACCCCAGACACACCACAGCAAGATAAAGATTGACCATGATAGTTCAAGGGTGATGCCAGAATAGCTTGGCGCCCATAGGCGCCAAGCTATTCTGGAATCACCCTTGAACTATCATGGTCGATCTGTGTCCTGCACTGCAACGCAGTCTTCAGAGGACGACTTCAAAATTTGGGGATTTCGGTCTTGGGGTAGAATGAGTTAAAGCATTTACATGCATGCATTACCAGCAGTAACTTATACTGACGAACGAAAGAAATGCGACTTTTTGGATCAGTGTTTCCGATGATTCCAGAAAAGTTGCTTTTCATTTGCTCGTCAGTATATTTCAACCCCCTTATGCAGGCATCCACATGTATTGTAAGCAGAACAATCACACTCTGTAAACAGTACGGGTGGCTGCATGCTCATGGGTGCTGAATGTAATTGAATTACAAACATATAAACAGTTTTGTGTACATACATGTAAAATGAAACAAAAACAAACAAACCCGACACAAATATAGAAAATCTGCATAGGTACACTGTCCTGTGCCATGGACTATTTACATATTTGCACACTTCATGCAAAGAAACAAAAAACATATCTGTACATCCATCACGGTCTATATGGCAGAGATGTCTGTGTACCTCCAGAAATGTGATATCAAAAGTGAGCCACCTAAAAAAAAAAAAAAGGAAACGGGTTTGCTCGTGTAATATCGTTTAGGAGCTGACAAAACTTTTTTTTCTGTAAAGTATGTCACATCTGGTCACGTTGCATCTGTGGTCTATTCTTGGTTTAACCCATTATATCCGGAGGCCGATTTTTTTTTTTTACTAATTGTCTAATAATATGCAGGCTACATTACAGATTAGGAGACAAATCAACCATTTTAGTTCAAGGGTGGTGCCAGAATAGCTTGGCGCCCTTGAACTATAATAGTCAAATTTATTTCAAGCAATAATATATCAGGATGAAAAGGGTTATGCCCCTTATGCATGCAGCCAACGGTACTGTTGACATGAGGGTTAACCCTTTTAGCCCCAAGGTCCCATTTCTCAAATTTTGGAGGTGTTGCCTAATGACTATGTACCAGTTGTAGGAGCGCCAAGCTCATCTGGCACTACCTTGAATTATCATGATCAATCCATCTCCTGCTGCAGGGTCCCAGGGCTAAAGGGGTTAAGTTATAAGCGACTAAACGCCCCTACATAAGCTGCTAAGCACCTCTATGCACAGTCCCATCCCCCCCCCCCCCCTCCCCATGCTGAGAAGTGGCAGGCTACGGTCCCTTCTCGGAGCGGAGAAAAACGGGGCTGTGCACAAGCCTTGATATTCAAACTTCGTGAGTTCATCGGGAAATAAATTTTTGTTTCGGTTAAAAAAAAAAAAAAAAAAAAGATCAGTTGGGGAGATTACGGCTGTAACGTGCTTAAAGATTATGTACAGAAAAAAAACCTAAAACTAAACAAAACAGGAGAGGTCTCCATACCTGTAAATATGTACACATGACACCCAGCATTACCTCCTTCAAGCTTCATGGATCTTGATAGTTGGAAAGTAGCGCGGATTAGCTTGGCGCCTTACCCACCCGAGTTGCATGAGACACATCGACTATGAAACGGTTGCGGCAAGGGTAGTTTCCGATGGCTTAGCGCTTGAGAAGACGCCAAGATAATCGGGCAATACCTTGAACTATCAAGGTCGATCCATGAGTTCATTTATCATGGACTTATAGCAAAGCGGCCGTCCACTTCTTCGGCGCTAAGAATCTGCTGGCAAAGGGACGATGGCATATCCGGCCAGCAGTAAAAGTGGCCATCTTGTTGCAGACGACACTCGCCACTGGCAAGGTGAAGGTCAAGTATGCTTCGAAGGCTAGTTGTCTCCTCTCGGAGCGTCTCTGCTTCCCGACGCAGCTCGGCGTTCTTCGCCGTTATTTCTTTGATCGTCTGAAACAAGAGAAAAATAAAACTAACTAACTTAACTTGTGCAACTAACCTAAACGATGAACTTATATGTGTCTTTACACGTTCATCACCAAAGTTTGGGGAAAGATTTTAAAAAAGTAAAGAAAAGAAGAAAAAAAAAGGTGCATGAACATTTTTGCTGCTGCCGCGAACTTGAAGGTGACTTCAATGATGGGGCACCAAACGATATTTGTTTTAATCTCACCACAGAGTTCGAACCTGAGACACTTAACTTAATCCGAGGCCGTATTTCCCAAATTTTGAATGTGTCACCTGCCGACTATGTACGGCACTTGCAGCAGATGGGTCGACCATGATAATTCAAGGGTAGTGCCAGATTAGCTTGGCGCCTGAAGGCGCCAAGCTAATCTGGCACTACCCTTGAATTATCATGTTCAATCCATCTCCTGTTGTTGGGTGCTGGGGCTAAAGCTGATGGGTTAAGCCAGGCTGGCGCCCTACCTGCTTCAGCTGTGTTTCGCGTGTCTTCTTTCTCTGTCGGAAGCGCTGGGCGGCGCCGCGGTTCTGAGCCCTGCGTACTGCTCTCTTCTGGTGATCTTCCTCCGTCAGCTGCAAATGGATAAATGTACACATTATTATTATTATTATGTGTGGGGAGGAGGGAGGGATCCCCGAAAGGAAAGGGCAATGTGTATCGGTGGGTATGAATTGGTAAAGTGTATACTTCTTGATTCAGTTTATGCTTGAACCCGAAGACGTGGAAAAAAAAAAGTAACACTAACTGGAGATGGGTTTGGCACATATGAGAGAGAGAGAGAGAGAGTGAGAGAGAGAGAGAGAGAGAGAGAGAGAGAGAGAGAGAGAGAGAGAGAGAGAGAATCACCTCTTGGGGCGGCGGTTCCTTGAAGTCCACCTGAATGTCCTCCTGACCGTTGCCAAGTCGACGCGTGAGGATCTTGAGGCGCAGCTCCTCCTTCAGCAACGGCTCCAGAGTGCGGGTACCTTGGCACCGTCGAAAGGCCTCTCTCAGGCGAGGGTCAAGGCCAGGGTCCATGCCAGAGTTCATCTCGTCATCACCGAAGACGTCAATGTCCTCAGGTGCATCAGACAGCTCGTACGTGTGTGGGTCGGGATCGTCACTCAGGCCCCCAAGGCGCGACCTCTTCAGTCTTGGCTGCTCTGTGGGGTAGGTGCTGACGCCGCCCAGGCGAGATCTCTGTGATCTTTGCTGGTTCGCGTCCATGGCGGTGCATGTGCTCACTCGGTCAAGGCAAGTCCGCATGGGTCTTGGGTGGGAAATTTGGGCAGAGGTGTGATTGGCGAGCCGAGTGCCATTGTTAGGCGGAGTTTCTGGGAACGTGAACACAGTCTCAAAAGGCGGCGAGTGTATTATCTCGGCTCTATTATCTAGTTCTTGCTGAAAACCGGCCATATATTCAGCCATATTGACGTTTTCAGGCCGCTCCTCGATAGGAGTGATGTCCTCGTAGACAGCCACAGTTCTCATGTCGTCCTGCAAAGTGGACTGGTCGCTCAAGGTGATGAAGTCATCGTGTTGACTCATGAGTCTAAAATTAGCAACGGATATGTCCGCTGAGAGTTTCGTAGAGTCCGTTTCATCATCCTGGGTAAGCTGCGTTACGTCAGATAGATCTATAGTTTGTGGGAGACACGAGGATCCAGGGGCTTCTTGGGGGTGTAGGAAGGAGATAATATCCTCCAGCCCCACAATTAGTTGTCCCAACATGATGATGCCTTCCTAGTCGCGTCTGGAAATTTCAGTCTCTTTGTACGCTTTTGCGTCCAGCAGCAAGATTTGGGACATTGATAGGCCAATGACGGCAGACGATACAAACTGCCACAGCCGCCAAGGAAACAGGCCTCTGATTAGCGGAGCACGGCCTCTGGTTGAAATGAGGTCAGTTCCGGTTTTGATACTGACTGAAGTTGCGCACTGGTGGTGCAACCTGCTGGATAAGAGCAAAGATAAATAAGCTGACAGTTATCTATTTCTTTACAAATTTCCTGAATTTATTTTTAGATAACTCGATACGTGACTATTTCTATATCTATTTATTTACAAATTTTCCTGAATTTATTCTTAGATAAATCTATACGCAGGGCCGGATCCAGGGGGGGGGGTGCTTTGGTACTACAGCACCCCCCCCCCTTCCACCTCGGCTTAAAAGAAAATCATTCCCTGCCAGTCCACAACATGGTCCGAGAAGGGGGGGGGGGGGGTTGCTTTAATGTTATTGCAACACCCCCCCCTCCCCCCTCTTTCCACTGTACCGTCACAATTACAATAAAAATAAAAGTTGAGCACCCCCCTTAAGAACTGATTGATCCGGCCCTGATATGTGACTCTTTTGTCGATATCCTGTTCAGACCAGCACATCTTCTGGAGAATACATTTGTTGTCGTTTTGGTTCTCCGGGGTCTTGGTTCACTTCTTGTGAGCAAAAGTTCGTCGGCTCGACGTCAGCCGTTGTTGGCCCGTGCACAGCTGTGCGTGGGCCAATAACGGCTGATGTCGACCCGATGACCTTTTACTTACTAGGCAATGACTGACTGGCTGACCGATGTCTTCTCAGTCCAGAAAATATATCCTGATGGAACTGATTACATAAGGGTTATACTGATATCTTCATTGTTAAATTCCCAGTGAGCAAATGGTCTTCAGGCCGACAAGAGCCTTAGTTGGTTTGCGGCCCACAGCATTTCCAAACCTGGCTTTTTGCTTACGAGTACTGGGGCAGATCCACTGATTGCTACGAGAGTCTGATATATAACAATATTTTATTATGTCCCTGTTCAGTGGTACTGAAGATTTCGACACCTGAAGTACGTTATCTCCTCATGTTTCGTCCCCGACGTCACCTCGGCGTTCGTTTCTTTCCCCTATTAGTTCTTGGCCTAAACCTTCACCACCCCCCCCCCCACCCCCCGCTACCACTATCCCCATCCCTCTCCTCAGTGAATGATTCCTCGATATCACAATGTGTGGCCGGAGAGGAAAGGAGGGGGTTGGGGATACGTTATCATCAGTGTCAAGTACATGGTATCAGTGACGGCGCCTGACCGACATCAGGCCCAAGCAGTGAGCACAAGGTCCTCGGGCCACAGCTGTGAGCGGACAAACTTCGATCTACGTGAACCCGAAGACATTTTGCCTAATATCCGTATCAAAGCCACTGTTGATCAACAAAGAGGCTTAAAAAAAAGAACTCCTCCTCCCCCCCCCCCCCCTATAAATGCTAAGCCCCCCGCCCCAGTTGCTAAATTAAGTCACCAAAAAAATGCGTCGTAAGTATGGGCATATATGATAGCGGTTACCATGGCGGGACCGCACTGTTATGCATGTCTTTCGAATCATAATAAATACGTATACAACAGCAGACTATATAACTGGTATCATAAACTGACACACTTTTCCTGATTGTTTGAATCACGAATCGATTACGGCTCAGTCTTAATTCCAACGATTATCCCCCTCAACCCGGCCTCCCTCCGCCCCCCCCCCCCCTCCCCCCCACACACACTGACCCCTTTCATCCCCTTCCTCGGCAAATAACAACATCAACTTAACAAACAAAAGATCCCATTCAGTGACAGTTAATGCCCTCTTCGTCTTCTACGACTGACAATGAAAATAAGGCAGTCTGCCGAACTGTATGTACTATGACGTACAATTTCAATTAAGTGCCGCCAAAGTGCAGTCGAAATCATCGAGTTAGGATTATTTCAGGTTTGATGAAGCGAAAACGGCGCATGCCCTGGTGCAAAATGCCCTGTACATATGCCCTATAATATACCTACAGAAAGACATGACCGATATGTAACTGAATAGAGAACGGTAGTGCCGCAGGCCGAACGCGCATCCTAGCTAGTCCTCCCTCTGCCCCCCTCCCCCCAATGACACACACACACACACTGGCACCCCAACTGGCCAGAACTTACCCACCCCCTACTCAATAGTCTACGGCGGCGGCAAATACGGCAACCCTACCGACGGCACATTCGATCATTTCTCTAACACTACAAACATCATATATTTGTCAACATTTTGTCATTATTTGCTTTAACATTGAATGCAATAATGGTAAACTTGCCTGAAATACAAAAAGTAAGCTAATGATATCTATTGCCGAAGTGCGCTAGTCACACTTGCCAGTGCCACGACTGAGCAAAACCCACTCTGCGTCAATGTATAACTGACTGAGCTTCGGCCTTGAACTCGGCCTTAGCAATAGCTGTAAAAATAGAACTGAGCCGCAATGCCCAGCTGTTATCGTACGCGAGCAGCAAACCTTTAAAAACATTCGCAACTTGACTGCATCTAAACGTTTCTCTTTCCGCAGCTCCGAAACGCTAAACAATACGCTAAACAATTGAATTCAAATTGAAACTGAATAAATGCCTTTGAGTGTCGGTAGCAGTTTTTATCGCGATGATTCCTGTAGGTATCATCGCGACACAAACCGCTACCGACACGCAATGAAAAAACTGAGCTAAACTTGAATAATGTTTCATTTGCTAAAATTGTTGATTCTCACGAGGACTCGCTATGCAGTTACAAACGAGTTGAAAATGAAAGATATTCAGGGACGATACACAACTGACTGGCAGAAATGATCTCAAACAGTTATGAAAGATCCGAACTTAGTCGCAGCAAAAGCCTCAACAGCAAGCCCACTTTTTGCCGCTAACGGATTTTCATGAGCCTGGGGAGCCGCACTGGCAATTTTTAAATTGGCAGCAGTCATTGAGTTTTTTAAAAATTTGTTAAAATAAAAAGATACCTGTACCGTATTTCTGATCCGTAGCTAGGGGATAAAAAAAAAGTTGCAGAATTTTTTTTTACCCTTTTTGGGAAACTCGTTTCGACCGGCGACCCTAATATGGTGCCGCAAGACAGACTCAATAAGTCCGGACCTACCGCCAGTCCGGCAAGGGCTCATGATAATGCCATTGTCATTATCTCAGTCTTTGTAGTAGCAGAGATTGCCACTCGGTGATGGCAGACTAGAGAACAAGACGTGTAACTGATTATAGTACGACTCAGTCCCGGCCTGTCACAACTGAACTTGCCAGTTCGGCGAAGCCCTTCTCAGTATCAGAGACTACACTAAAACTGATTGGCTGGTGTATAGTCAGTGTATAGTATCTCGGCCAGTGTTTTTTTTTTTTTTTTTTTGCAATAATGCTGGACCGACTCAATCAACTTGATTCAAGACTGAGTTTCAGTCAATAACAAAGTTGCAGACATGCACTAATCGAAGCTTACAACCTCGATCCGGCAGTGGGCAAAAGTTTCAATATCGAGCGGTAGTCGGCCGCAGCCGCTGGCCCGCGCACTTCAGTCGGTGCGCGGGCCAGCTGCGGCCGTCGTCGGCCCGATGAACTTTTGCGCACTGGGAGAAAGTTGCAGGCTGGCCAATACTGAGTAATCGAAGCAATTGCCACAGCACAGTGGCAGCGAGACCACTTACTTCCAAGTGTTGCCAGATCGGAAGAAAACACTCGACAAAGCTCGGGCGGCCTGGAAAAGTGTGGCAACGTGGAAGACACGTTTTGTTGTAGTACGCACTCAGCATAGTAGATCTGGCCCGGAGTGGGGTGACCCCGTAGGGTCGGTGAGTTTGCACCCCCTGGGCGGGGCTACGCCAGTCCCGCTAAGTCAACACGCCACTGTTCAGTGGGCTCTTGTTTGTATGGAAATCTGTTGCTGTAAAAAACGAAAAGAAAGTGCGGCCGGCTGCGCGGTTGCAGACGGACGCACCGCTGGACTCTTCGGTCTCAGTCGGCCTGATCGCTACTTAGTGTCAGTGTGTTAAGTTAATTGAAACAAAACGATTACAAAGCTAAAACCTGTAGATGCTGGTAAACTGTTTATGAGTGCATAATTCAGAGGACACTACGAACTACTGACTCCGCCAGTGACTTAGGGCCGCGCTAGTCGCTCAACTCAGAAGAGCTGGCACTGCCGAACTGGCGGCACGGACTCAGAAATGATCAGATTCTCAGTCAGTGACTAGTGACGGAGGTGGCCGGCAGGCGACGGTCGCCAGGCATCACTGAGTGGCTGAAGCCTCGGCGCGACTGACTGAGAAACTCAGTCTTTGATCGGCACAAGCTGAGTCCCGCACCGGCAGAGACTCAGTGTCAGTATCACTGATACCCGGAGGCGGCTATCATACACAGTGTCGCGGCCATGGCCGCCGGCGTGACTGAGTCACTGACTCCGTCTTTGGCACCAGTCAGTTGTGACTTACTCAGAGACTGAGACACTGAACCGCCTCAGTTTAAAATGTTTTGTACTAGAGCCCGGCGGAGCATGAGGAAGATCCCACTGAAATGCGTGATTAGCAATAGGTCATCGGGCCGGCCGATCCGAGCCGGGTTGGCCGCCGCCGCGGCCCGTGCCGACCTGCGCACTGTGTGAGTGTGCGGGCAACGGCGGCCGACGTCTGCCTGATGGCCTTTGCGCATCTGCTCTTTAAGATCATTTAAGCCAGCAGGTCTTCCTGTCCAGGACCCTCATACTAAGTTCACTTCTCGAATTCATGCGTTTTAGACACAAAAGTGTTACCATATAACGCGTGAGAACCAATGACCAAATATGACGAAGCCTCTTTTGATTGGCTGGCCTGAAATGACGTGAGACGTCTCAGTACCGTCCCAATTTGGAACGGCGGGGTCACCGCGCGGGAACTCAGTTGTGCGGAGGGACTCAGAAAGGAAGAGATGTAAACAAAGTGCAAAGCCACACGAAAATAATAGATGTATAATTGAGATCTCTTCCTCAGAGTAAATCGGACCCTTGTTAGGACCCCAGAGGGTCGTGTGCAAGCGCGTGTCAGCCTCGCGACTGTTCGTGCGCGGCGCAAGGCTGCTGTGTGCAACTCGAGTCAGAGTTTAGTGCGCGGCACGACCCGGTCTGGGCTACTGAATATTAATGAAGTACTGACTACTCCGCGTGCACACATGTGACATCAGCTCTAAAAACAGGTATATGTACTGTTAAAAGGCGGGAAAAGACATGTTCTGCTCCGATTAGACTACATGGACGATAGAGAGAGAGAGAGAGAGAGAGACTCGGAGTCCCGGCAGTCACGGTAGGAAAGGCCATCGCGGGGCCGGCAACGCGGGCGGCAGACATCGGTCCGATGGCCTTTTGCGCATTGGGATGGTGGGTAAACGGAGTACACCCCGGACGCATCAGTTCTGCCGCGGTATACACATAACAGCACAGAGGCCACGAACCAGCAAGGGACATAGACTCTCATGAGGCTCCCTAAGCCCTGCGGTATCACATGAAAATCAATGCCATTTCAGTGCAGGTGCTTTAGGTCCTTCAGTTGTGCCTGTGGTTTCACTGAGTAATCCGGCCTCCACCTTGGGGAGAGAGAGAGAACTGAGAGTTGTCAGCCGAGTGCTGCAGCAGAAGACTAGTCGGTCACAAAGCGTCTACATGATGACGCACCTCTGACTTGATACGTGTCGAATTTGACTTAGTTACATTGCCGCACTGAAGATCAGTCAAAGAGTTACAAAGCCGAACTTTCCAGGCTTGACTACTGACATTGACAAAAGCCGCCGACGTTGTATAGCGCTGTAAGCTGTATATCAGTTATCAGTTTAAATGAATCGGCCCGCGTTACGTGTCACTAGTTTCGAAATACATGATCGGCAGTACCGGCAGTGCAACCTGCAACAGCATACAAAAAGTTTCGTCAGATCACAGTCAGTCAGTCTAGCAGCGAACATCTACTAATCAAGCCACTCGGAGTGCGCGGCCACTGATTTAGCACTGATGTACCCGTGTTAATACATACTGTACTATCTGCTTTATTCATTTAACCCTCTTAACCACAAGGCCGCAATTCCAAACTTTTGGAGGCTTTGTCTAACGAGGAGATGGATTGATAATGATAATTCAAGGGTAGTGCCAGGCTTGGCGCCTTATCTCCTGCTACTGACACGCTCAGTCCAGGCTGGGGCTAAATGGGTTAACAGCCGGGGCAAGGCGAACGCTACCCGGCAGCTGCAAGAGACATAAGGTCTTCATGAGTTCTCGCGGGGGCTCATGAAGAATCATGTATATTTGTCCTATACCTATTTTTGGCCGCATTTATAGCTGTGTTCTTCACTGACACGCATGTCGGTCAGCATGCAGTGGTCTCAAACACGGAAGTCGTCAGTGATCACGAAGGGGTTAATTCCTCAAATTTAGCGGCCCTAGAGGATTCGAGAACCCAACAAAGGGTGATGCCGGGGTCTACTTCCACGCAAAGTTAAAGGGGTAGGCCCATAGATAATCAGGAAATACTCTTGAACTTCGCACCATCTCGGTTCGCAGCATACCAGGTTAGACTGAGGTGAAATGATAAGCTGCAAGTTGAAAAAAGAGAGAAGAAAAAAATAACAAAAGAAACAGTTACGCTTCTGAAAATCAAGGTCATAACCTATTATTATTATTATTATTATTATTATTATTATTATTATTATTATTATCTGATGATCATCATCTCATTCAGCCCCGACACAACAGCAAGACATGGATCGAGCATGATAGTTGAAGGGTGGTGCCAGAATAGCTTGGCGCCAATCTATTCTGGCACCACCCTTCAACTATCATGCTCGATCTGTCTCTAGAAATGTAAAACAGTCCTTCAGAGGGCAACTCAGTTCAAAATTTGGGGATTTCGGTCATGGGGTAGAATGTGTTATACAATTTGCGATGTAGTCAGGTCAGATTATCAGCGCAAATTACAATAATTTATTGTCTACCGACACATAGCCAATGTTACAACCAAACTGTAGTGTTGTAAGCAACATGCATACCAATAACAATGATGCCTTAATGGGTAGTTAGTTTTCGCCTACTCATCCGGGGACAAGCTAATCTGACCCCAAACGCGGCAGACTGTGCTTTGATCACTGTAAATCAATGTATCGTCGAAGAACCCCAGCCGCGTAACTTAGCTCATTACATCTTGAGCCGGCTGATTAAAAAAAAAAAAAAAAAAAAAAAAAAGCTTATTGTCCTATGAAGGGTCTAGCGCGGCACTCCCTAACTAAATGTGTGGGTTTGTAGAAGAACTGAACAGCCGTGGTACATTAGGAGACAGATCAACCATTTTAGTCCAAGGGTGATGCCAGAATAACTTGGCGCCTCAGGCGCAAGCTGGCGCCATCCTTAAACTGTCATAGTCAAATTTATTTCAAGCAATAGTGTATCAGGATGAAAATGGTTAAAGCGACCAACCCCTGGCAATGCAGGGTTAATAGTTTGCAATATTTCATAGTATGTCTTATAATAATGCTGGACACAATTATGAAGCTTGATGTCGTAAAATTAGCGACTTTTTTGCTCTTCAGTAGGCTTCTCCGGCCTTTAAGGCCCCGCCACACGGGCCGGTTGTGCCCCGATTTTGAAACCGATTCCGATCCGATTGCGATCGGATGACGTCAATTATCCGATCCGGTCCCAATCGGCTGGGAATCGGGTGTCTAGAACCTGCTCTATTTTCCCGATCCGAATCGGTCCCGGTCGTAAGCTTCAACCAATCAGAGCGCGTCTCGCAAAGCATGTCGTTTCAGCACGGTTTGCAAATGGCCGAACACACCTGTTGTGATCAGTACCACCGCCGTTGCCGTTGGACTAAAAAACGTGTGCACTGCCACACCGGCACTTCCCGACTTGTTTAGCCGACCGGTTTGAACCGAAGATCAAAGTCGTACCTGTTCTGCAAAATGACTGCTAGTTTTGACAGTGATAATGAAGTGCTTGCATTATCAGCACTTTTGCATCATATTCGGGAAGAGGCGTGCGAAACATCAGCGGCAACGGCGGTGGTACTGATCACAACAGGCGTGTTCGGCCATTTGCAAACGGTGAAACGACGTGCTTTGCGAGACGCGCTCTGATTGGTTGAAGCTTACAACCGGGGCCGAATCGGATCGGGAAAATAGAGCAGGTTCTAGACACCCGATTCCCAGCCGATTGGGACCGGATCCGGATAATTGACGTCATCCGATCGCAATCGGATCATAGGAATCGGCTTCAAAATCGGGGCACAACCGGCTCGTGTGGCGGGGCCTTTACGTTGAAAACGCAGAGGAAAACCTCTGCCGGTACCTGCGCCTCCTATTCACATGGATTGCGAAACTTGACTCAACACTGACTCAGTACACGTTGTGTCGGCGCATTTTCAGTTGGCAATCAAAGGCTTTCTCGATCCATCTCCTGCAGCTAGTGCATAGTCGTTAGATGACGCCTCCACAGTTTGGGGAATACTGCCCTGGGGTTGAATGAGTTAACTCATTCCGCTACCCCAGACACACCACTGCAAAATAAAGATCGACCATGATAGTTCAAGGGTGATGCCAGAATAGCTTGGCGCCTATGGGCGCCAAGCTATTCTGGCATCACCCTTGAACTATCATGGTCGATCTGTGTCTTGCACTGCAACTCAGTCTTCAGAAGACAACGGCAAAATTTGGGGATTTCGGTGTTGGGGTAGAATGAGTTAAGAAGAACATGGATTCCAAAGCGCGTCTAGATCCTCATTAGCCCCAGCAACTGCCTCTTGCAGTTGGGTGGTATTCAGTTGTTCTCTGCAGTGAATGGGTTAACTGTAACACGAGCTCGGAATCGGACTCACCGAGTGAAGGTCCCGGCTGTTTTCTTTCTGCGTCGTGTCTTGTAACAGGCGCAGTTCCAAAATAGCCGCTGGCGTAACTTCTTACGAAACCGATACCGGTTTAATCAGTCGACGGCACTCTGTTGTAGCGATCGCCGGGATAACGGTTGAGGACAGATAAATTTAACCCTTTAAAGCCCCATGGTCCCATTTTTCCAATTTTGAGGTGTTACCTAACGACTATGTACCAGTTGCAGGAGATGGCTTGACCCATGATAATTCAAGGATAGTGCCAGATTAGCTTGGCAAGCTAATCTGGCACTACCCTTGAATTAACATGGTCAAGCCATCTCCTGCTGTAGGGATCCGGGGCTAAAAGGGTTAACCCGTTCGCCTCCGAGACTGAAAACTGATCACCATACAACTGCGACACATCTTCATGAGCTCTCGCAGCGTCGTCCAGGGCTCATGAGGATCAAATACCCCTTGCGAAAACCACTTATATTTATGTTTCTTTAATTTATTTTTATTTTATTTTAATTTAATTTATTTTTATTTATGTGGCAGGCTTTGACTGCGTCTTACAATGACGCAATACGACAATGACTTTCGCAGCTATTGCCACTGGGTGCTCTGCATGAGTTAATTATTACCAGTTGTACATGTGTATTGCACCGTGCTATGAGCGGCGGTCAAGAAAGACTAGGAATAAACCCGGAAAATTAGAAAATATAATTACGTCAGGGAAACAGTGTATAACTCTGTATACCATTCGATGGGTCTCCATTTGATATCCTATACTGAGACACCCCCCCCCCCCCCACATACACACACACATAAAAACAAACAAACAATAAACCCCCTCCCCCAAAAAAACAACCACCCAACAACAACAACAAACAAAACAAAACAAAAAAACACGAAAACAAACACTCGAACAAACAAAAAACCCAAACAAACAAAAAACAAGAACAGCAACAACAACAACAAACAACCCAGATGATGGCCACGAACGGGCATTGCTGGTAGAAATAGGAAAACGTTTGAATCGCTGACCTTGTCTTTGTCAGTCAGGGCAGTGAAGCTCCACCCATTTTCACGGTAGTTACTAATGGACATACGTTACGGCCGGGTGGAATGTTTGCCAGACCATGTTTGACAGACATAAAGGACATGCTTGAACAGTCACCGATCTATTGACTGAACTGTCTTCACGTGATCAGTCTGTTTGGCGGAGTTGACCCTGACAAGATTACATATTTAGGTGTCCGTTAATTTAACTCATTATGCCCGCGACCCACCACAGCAAGATATGGCTCGACCATGGTAGTTCAAGGGTGGTGGCGGAATAGCTATTCCGCCACCACCCTTTAACTATCATGGTCGATCTGTCTCCTGTATTGTAATGCAGTCCTCAGAGGATAACTCCAAAATGTGGGTATTTCGTACCTCGGGCACAATGTGTTAAGGGGAGTTTTTGTTTTTTTTTTCTTTAACTGAAAACGTGAATGGAAGGACAGTGAGCCATAAGCGAGTATCCTGACCACCTCTCACATAAACTGCGAAAATGGTGAATAGCGTTGCCTCCGGCAGTCGTGTGGGGGCCTACGGCGGCCGACGTCGGTCCGATGACATTTCGCTTACTGAGGCTACATTTTGATTGACGTTTAATAATGAGTTCCATGTTTTATGTTGCTTTAAATAGGTTCTTTCCTGATGTGATCGAGCTAAATATGCGAGTTATTTGCAACAACAAACAAAACAAAAAAAAGGAGAGAAAGATTTATTAATGACTTTTAAAAAAAAAACCCCAAAAAAACAAACAAACAAACAAACAAAAAACAAACACTAAAGCTTTTGATTTTTGTTTGTCTGTTTGTTTATACATTGTGATTGACGCTTTCAATATTTTTCTGCATGGTCCAGCTGCGCACGTGTCACTTTGAAATAAGATCGTGCACACCATAGCTGTTGTTTTTTCCGTCATGCTGCATGACACAGAATCGTGTCAACATTTTTGTGTGTGAATCATAATATTCTGTGATGTATCTTTATTTTTCCATCTGATTGAAAAGCTGGTGCTGCGCTGTTGTTTTGTCTTTTTTCCTGTATCGTAGTTTCCGTCAAACTGGTGTTCACGATTTTCCATCCCGCACGTTCTTTCCGATGATCTGTTGGCCACGTTTTGTTTTTTTTTTTTAATTTAAATTATTTTTTTTTTTTTTTTTTTTACCGTCCAATACAAAATGATCTTGTTTGCATTCACAGGATAAGAACACATTTCAGTTCAGCGTGAAATTGTTTGTGCAATCTTTTGCAGGCAGAAAACTCTATCAAATAAAAGTACGAAATATTGGGCTCCTTGTTCCCTGTAAAGATTAAGCTGGCAAGAATGAGCGGGACTTTGGATTTGTTCTGGCGACTTGTACTGTCATCTCAGTCACAGGTAAAAACGCAAGCAAGCAAGAAAACACACAATCAAACAGTTACACTGTGGCACAGACAAAATCCAAACAAATTAAATCAACAAATTAAAAAAATTGCACGTTTAAAAAAATCATATCATACATTGTGCTTTACCTTTAGGCTGCGAGGGAATGGACGGCTGCTATGGATGCGGAGTGGACGTGGCTTGTGTTGTTTAGGGGGGAGAGAGGGCGGGGGGGGGGAGGGGGGGGGGGGGGATAGGGGCATACGGGGAGGGGCGGGGGGCGGGAGAGAGTTTTTAAGAGAGTGTTTTTATTTCGAGAGTTGAGGGCTTATTTTCGTTCACACTGAATCAGCTTTAGTTTCCGTGAGGGTCAAGTCGAGGCGATAACCTTGCGGTTGCAACAGACATATAAATACCCATCATATGTCACACATGTACGTGGCTTATTCTCGCCAAGCAAACCTCACACATGTACAAAAGGCCTAGATCTTCATCAACCCCCGCATTCTGCGGGGGCTCATGATGATCTATGCCTTTTGTGCTTGCCCTGTTATGAATATTTCTGTTTCTTCTTAGTCGCATGGATTATCGGCCGCAGTCAACGAATACACGCATGTGCAATATTCAGCCGGCTTCAGCGTTAACGTCACACGTGCAGAGACATAGATTCTCATGTGCACCCGCAGGATGCGGGTGCTCATGATAATCTATATCTCCTGCGCATTTGTGACGTTCACTGCTGAATCTATGCTTCTTGCTGGACTCATTTACGTCTGCGATTATTTCTTAAAAAGCTGGATGGGATCACCAGACGTTCAGTCTATGAATAAATACTTATTATACAGTGAGAGCCAATGTCACCACTCAACTTCCCGGTGTGAATATATTTGGCTTGTTCGCAATCTTCGGCGACAGGTAAGTAAAATCGTACACGAAAGCACTACAACAACCTGCTCAGTCCGAGCAACTCCTATGTAAATAAGTATACATTTTGTTATGAAGAAGTGTAGATCGTCGTGGGCCCCTACAGCCCACTGAATCAAATTTAAACAAGGGATCATTGGGCTTCTAACCCATGTCATACTGAGGCTAAAAGCTTGAAATGTGTACACTGCCATGTGCAAGCTACATTATAGTACTTACAGATAAGATGTAGACCAATGGCGTTAGTTCAAGGGTGGTGCCAGATAGCTTGGCGCCTAGAGGCGCCAAGCTATTCTGGCACTACCCTTGAACTATTTTAGTCAAACTTATTTCACACACTGGTGTATTCCGAATGATAAGGGATAAGCAAAATCATAGTCACCTCACGTCGGGCCGGTATACACTGACATGGCCACGTAGATGTGATAAAAATAGCCAGAGTTGATTGTGCTAATATAATGAAATGACCAAGCTCAAGCTGACAATGAATGGCACCTGACATTTTCCCGTGGTGATTTGGCTAATTATAAAAGTTTATATCACATGCACGTGGTGTAAATGAAAATAAACTATGACAAATATTATGGCCTGAAGTGTATCGTATACTTAAGTGCGGTTGATGTTTGCAGAATTTGAGTTCTTTACGTACACGTATATTTGTATAATTAAGTATATTCACATATTGATTTGTGGGTGAGCGGCAACACCACAGAATGCATCAAATTATGCATTCAACTTTGGGTGAACGTTATTACGGAATTGTAGGATGCAACAGAAAGGGCGACCCCGAGAGGATTATCCATGACCTCAGTACATAGGTTTAAACAATCATACTAGCCCTTTGGTTGTCGGTGGCGGTTTTGTCGCAATGACTCCTGCAGGAATCATCCGCGCGACAAAAACCGCTACCGACAGCAAAGGGTTAAAAGAAAAGAAGAACGAAAAGTGGAGTGAACAAAGACAAAACAACTGAAATAGACGAGAAAAGAAGAACAAGAAGAATAAAATCCACCGGCGAAGAAATAACTTCTACTAAATACAACCAGCTAACAAAGAACAACGAAAGAAAAAAGACACGAACAGGACTAAACACAGTGCCGTAGGTAGGACCGAAAGAAAGAAAGAAAGAAAGAAAACAAACAAACAAACGAACGAAACGAACGAACTACACACGAGCGAACGAACAAAGAAGTAGGGCAATTAACGTGGTGTAAATTTTACATGGCAGTCCCATCATTACTTACTTTACACAAGTGTGTTTTTCTGTAAACTTGACTATAACCCCGCCCAAGCTCGTGCTCTCAGCAATGGCGTACAATGTTATTAGATCAATACACGTGCACTTAAAAACCGCAAAATGCCACAGCACACGTAACGCGTCTATGCAGCTTTAGTGGGCCAAGCATTACAAAGCATAAAATCACTATAATTAGTCCTTGGGCTGTCCGTAGCGCTTTTTGTCGCGCGGGGAATCATCGCGACAAAACGCGCTACCGACCGATAAAGGTTTGGCATGAACAACTGTTTCCTTGTTGTCTGTATAGCCTTCGTCAGAAAGGCCGGGGTGTACGGGGGTTACGTACTTTCAAATCTTCACGAAGATAACGGTCGGCTAATTTTGCACTTTAGCCATCACGAATTTGTCACTACATTTTCGCGAATCACAGATCACTGAGGACGAGGGTCTTTGACGGGTCACGAAAAAACTAACACACCACAGTCACGTGTCACATCTTTAACAATATCCCCCCTAACCCCACCCCCACCCCACCCCCAACAACCTCCTCCCCCCTTGCCCCCCCCCCCAACTGCCCCCCTCCCCCCCGATCCAAAGGTGCCTGGTTGTATCTTTTTGCTTCCGTTATCCGTATCTATGCAATCTAGTGTACTCTAATCTGGCTGAACTGAGAAAGATTGATGTAAATTGGGATAATAAGAGGCATAGACCATCGTGACTCATGATGATCTATGCCTCTTGCAGATAGGTAAAATTTGCAGCAGATGGCACTAGAAACAATTAGGTCCTGTAAGTGCGTACGTCAAATGTAGAATGAATTTCCTCCGCATGAGAAGCGTCTACGTAAAACAGAAACATCAAGAGACACAGATCCTCATGAGCCCTCGCATCTACGGGGACTCATGAGGATCTATGCCTCTTGCAGATGGCATTGTTTTCAGACCAGACAGTGTGGACAAACAAAGCCCAGTCCGTGGTGCAGGGAACATGTGGGTGATGTAAGCAAGTGTCATTTTATTGATGTAGAGGGCGGGGCTTGCAGATTTAAGTACAGGGAGAGAGAAGACGATTTAACCCATATCCTACTGAGGCGAAAAGCTTCACATTTGTACGCTGCCATATGCAAGCTACATTATAGTACTTACAAATAAGGATATAGACCAATGGCTTTAGTTCAAAGGTAGTGCCAGAATAGCTTGGCGCCTGGAGGCGCCAACCTATTCTGGCACTACCCTTGAACTATTTTAATCAAACTTATTTCACACACAGGTGTATTCCGAATGATAAGGGTTAAGTACTGGGAGAGAAAAGAAGCCGGTTACTCATTCAAGCGGGACGAAAGGAGTACGGGTGGTGGCTAAGGGAGCCGGAGGGGTGGGGATGAAGGGGTAGGGTACGTTGGGAGCTGTAACAAGAGACAAAGGGGGACGGGGAGGGGAATATTCTAGTAATTATAAAAAGTACACTGTGCAAGGTCATGCTTATTTTTGGGATGTAATCCTCAAACTGACGTGATGTCAACACGAGTAAATCACGTACGTGCATGTTCAAATCAGTCATGTACACTGAACTTTTGCTCTGAGCTCACTTTTTCTGCAGATGGCAGTCAGTGTGAATTGTTAAACCATTATGCACATAATTATGGTTATAGTTCATTTTAAGCTTTTCACTGCCGAGACTAAGAAAAAAATTAAACACCCAGCTGCAAGAGGCATAGATCCTCATGAGTCCCCGCAGTTGCGGGGACTCATGAAGATCTATGCCTCTTGCTGAAACCACTCGATGTCCATGTCCCTCTGACTGCTGGGGAACTTTGACGCTGAATTAGCGATGTTTCATAAACAAAGCGATTATGTTTCATAACACATTTTGCGTCCATTGTCAGCAAAGAGATTACATTTCCCCACACAAAATAAACAGCAGCAGCAGCAGCAACAGCGGCAACAGCAGCAGCAACAACAACACCCAACTGAGCAAAAGGAAAAGCAAGAACAACCACATAAACGGCAACAGCGACAGCAACAACATTAGTAACATTGTCTAGGATAAACATATAGGATACTGTGTGCCATTTTCAGATAAATTATTATTTGCGATTTGCAAACAACAACAACAAACAACAACAACAACAACAACAACAACAAAAAACAACAACAACAACAACAACAAAAAACACCAACCGTTCTAGCACGAGGTTAACTGCAACTGAACCGTGTCGAATGTTTTCTTTTCGAATCTAGGGGGTTCTTTCTCCGGGTACTCCGGTTCTTCCACCCCCACTTTGGTACCGGTCTCAGGCCACTTTACAAATTTCAAATACAAGCGATCAAAAATCTCTGTAACTTCAGTAGCTGACTGGCCCTTCGTCTGTCTTGTACTGTGTTTGTACTGTGTTTGTCTTAAATGGCGTAAATGAATCCGTGTCTGTTTCGTGAGTGTGTGTGTTGGGTTTCAGGCGCGGCGCTTTGAGTCGATTTCCCAAAAAAATTGAGAAAAAGCGCCTATATAATAACGGTATTATTATTATTATTATTATCTTTTCGAAAGAGACCGTGACTCACACACACAATCTTATGATCACCTACTGTACACAGTTTTTGCACAGTAGGGTCTACGTGTTGTATCGGTATACGTGAACGAAAGGACTGCCCCTTTAACTAACGATGTAGGGGTACATGCACTTTACAAAAACATTTCGGAAAGTCAGGAACCCCCAATTAACCCCTCCACTGCCTTGAAAAAGAGATTGAAAGAAAAAGATGAAAAAATGAAGAAAATGAACACGACACAACTTCAAGAGACATAGATCCTCATGACTGAGCACCCGCAGCTGCGATGGGCTCATGAGGAACTATGCCTATAGTTGACCTCGCCGCTATGTATGCGGCATGTTCTTTAGACAGACGGAGGTCTCTGGCTTTGACTTTAAAATTCTGATAGTATTTCTGGCGTCACATCACACAAATTACGATTAGTGATGGAGTTTGAGAAGCAGAATGGAATATGGGCTGTCTCCCACCCGAAATGAACTCTGCTTTGGAGGAGGATTGAACTCGACTCGCTTCCAGCCTTGGATGGACCCATTGTAAACGCACCCGACGCAGATTGAAGTCAGTATAGTAGTCTTCATAGCCCTGTGGACGCTGCCTGTGGACGCCGCTTGTGTTTTTGAACTCATTGTAAATTCAACGACAAAGATTCCCAGCCGTCAAAGGAGCATAGCGATACAATCTGGTTTTAGCAAGAGGCGTAGATCCTCATGAGCCCCCGCGACTGCGGGGGCTCATGAGGATCTACACCTCTTGCAGTAGAGTGGCGTTCAATGTTTTTCGGCGTGGAAGCGGTTATGAGTATAAGTGCAAGTGTAAACGGTCTCTTTACAGACAGTTTGCGGCCAAGGTGAAAAATGCGGTGAAACTTACTCACTGGGTCAATGACGAGCGACCACTACAACACATGGGAACAATTATCTTCAAAAACACCTGACATTATCTATTCGGTCACGACACCTTGAGTTCGAGAGTCGACAGTGATAAACGGACCAAGTGCGATAGTATAGTTCAGGGTGACGTCCGCCACAGTCCTATAGTTACCGCTTTTAAACCTGCCCTGAAAAAAAACCCCACTTCTTTCTTTATCTCATTTGATACGTGCCGTGTAAGAATACACTGCAAAACAGCCGCATATACTTACATACGGCACGTCTCGAATGAGTTAACTCATTCAAGGAGCCGCTCATCAATAGTTTACACTTGTGCGTCTATGAATGCGGGGCTCTTCTTCTTGAATGCGTTAAACAGTGCTAGGACGACAACTGATTCTTCCATTTACTGTGTGTGTGTGTGTGTGTGTGTGTGTGTGAGAGAGAGTGGAGAGAGATGAGAGAGAGAGAGAGTGAGAGAGAGAGAGATGAGAGAGAGAGAGAGAGAGAGAGAGAGAGAGGGACAGAGAGAGGAGAGAGAGAGAGAGAGAGAGAGAGAGAGAGAGAGAGAGAGGGAGAGAAAGAGAGAGAGAGAGTGAGAGAGAGAGGGCCAGGAGAGAGAGAGAGAGAGAGAGAGAGAGAGAGAGAGAGGGAGAGAAGAGAGAGAGAGAGAGAGAGAGAGAGAGAGAGAGAGAGTTGAGCTGTAAAGTGACTGATTGTCCACATAATACCTCTTCATTCGTTTATTCATTAGCTATTAAGCTATTGTGAGGCGCCTGGAGCCCCCCCCCAAAAAAAAAAACCAAACAAACAAAAAAAAACAAACAAACAAAAACAACAACACAAAAAAAAAAACACTCCCCCCACCCCCCACCCCTTTACTCCCCCTCCCCATTCCCCACCACCACACCAGCGCTACGAACATGCAAGGAGATTTTCAGCAGTAATCAAATGTCCGGCAATCAACTTCATCATTATTTTCTCCCTAAGCGCTATATAAATATGTTGTTGTTGTTGTTGTTGTTGTTCTTCTTCTTCTTCTTCTTCTTCTTCTTCTTATTATTATTATTATTATTATTATTATTATTATTAGTTTTTTTGCTTCTTCAGAAACTAGTACTGACCCTTTGCGCGAATAAACTCAGTATTAAATAGATAATAAAAACGATTCTCCCCGAGGGCCTCCTGCTTCCAGGGAATCGATATCAAGGTCGAGTTCACGATATGCTCCCGTGATTGTGTTCAGTGCTAAGCAGTCATGTTCTTTCAGTTCTACATGTTAATTTTCAAACTCCTCAGAGTCAAGTGAGAAAGGATATCGACCAGTAAGGTAAACTTCTTGGGCCGGTGTAGGCTCTAGCTGGCTCGCGCACTGTCGTGCGCGGGCCAGCTAAAGCCTACGCCGGCCCGAGGTTTTGTTGTTGTTGTTGTTGCACGGTTGGATATAATCTTAAATAGCTACGTATGATCTACGCACTTTACCGAAAGCCACGTAATGCATGACAGGCTGGCCTTTCTATAGCCGGTGATCTGATAGCTCGATACACTTTTGAGATATAAGTAGATCAGTGTCACATGCCCTAAATCTACACAGCTGTAGCGGTATCATAAACGAGCGAGAGTTGGTATTCCGAAAGATCTATTAATCAGCCTACTTATGCAGCAACCGGTACTGTGAACAGTACCGGTGCTTCCATGCACAAAAGGGTCAGAGGCGATATTTGTTAAGGTCACCAAAGACCATATTTTACTTTTAACAAAGGCGTCGCCAAAAGCCAAAAAATGTACTCAATCAGATTAGCTCCAAGGGACATAATTTTTCACTAAATTCTGAGAATGCTGTGCTAATGCCGTGGAATCATTGTGTCATCAGGACATCAGCTGTCCTTTTTGTGACTGCTTCGCTCACAAGATCTTTTGAGCCTTTCACTGAACACCTACTACATAAAGCAGTAGGGACTACCCCCAGGCGCCCCGCCATCCGCTGCAGAATATCCAGTCTTGCCAACCTGAAGAGCCCCCCTTGGGGCGAAACCGGCCGTAGGCGGCAAAAACTTTAAATCTACTCAGCAGGTCCAATATCTGTTTGGGAATATTTTCTAGCATCCCGCCCCCCTCGGGGAGAAGACTGGATATTCTCCGGCGGATGGCGGGGTGCCTGGGGGGTAGTCCCTACTGCTTTATGTAGTAGGCGTTCAGTGGAAGGCTCAAAGATCTTGTGAGCGATGCAGTCACAAAAAGGACAGCTGATATCCTGATGACACAGTGCAAGCTTACCAGCCTGGAATTCCATGGCATTAGCACAGCACTCTCAGAAGTTAATGAACAATTATATATACACTCTCAGAAGTTAATGAACAATTATATATATATATATATATATATATATATATATATATATATATATATATATATATATATAATTTTTCAATAAATTCTGAGAATGCTGTGCTAATGCCATGGAAATCCAGGCTGGTAAGCTTGCATTGTGTCATCAGGACAGCTGTCCTTTTGTGACTGCATCGCTTATTAGATCTTTTGAGCCTTCCACTGAACACCTACTACATAAGGTAATAGGGACTACCCCCAGGCGCCCCGCAACCCGCTGGAGAATATCCAGTCCTCCCCCCGAGAGGGGAGGCTAGTGCATGAATATTCCCAAACAGATCTTGGACCTGCTGGATAGATTTAAGATTTTGCCGCCTACGACCGGTTTCGACCCAAGGTGGGTCTCATCAGGTAGGCATACGGCGTAACCTGAAATTGCAAACACAACGCATATACTAGAAGCCGCCTCCAGAATTTGACTGGTAGCAACCACTAGGCCAGCGTAAGACTGGATATTTTCTCGGCGGATGGCGGGGGTTGCCTGGGGCGGTTGTCCCGACTGCTTTATGTAGCAGTAGTTAGTGGAAGGCTCACATGATCTTTCCGTGAGCGATGCCGTCACAAAAGGACAGCTGGATATTTGATGACACCGTGCAATGCTTCCAAGCCTGATATTCCATGGCATTAGAACTGCACTCTAAGAATTTATTGATCCTGAGATTACGCTTATACTATAATATATTATTTATATATATATGAATTATATATATCATTTACTATATTATATATATTATATTATATTTATTATATATTCATAGTAGTATAATATATATATATATTTTATATAATTGTGGTCTCTACAGGCACTGGCAGGCGCAGATGTTTGTTCCCGTGAATACGGCAGTGGCGGGCAAGCCGCAAGGTGGAAGAAGGACGGACTGAGGTCACATTGTCCCACCGCAAACTGAAACTGGAACTCGTGGGTCGCCAAGCATTTTATGTGCAGTGTCTCATTGGCTTCATTCCTGTCACTGCCGCAATGGACGCAATCACGATTTACTCATCCTTTCACACACATTTTAAACAAGTAAAATGATTTAATGTTTGTCCCATCAGTAGGTGATGATGACAGAATTCACACTGGACCCATTAAGCAAAAGATCATCGATCTGACGTCGGCTGCAGTGGACCCGCGCACGAATGCGGTCTACGTCGGTCCGAAGACCGTTTGCCTACTGGGACACGTATTGACCAAAGGTACGCTGCATGGATTATGACTGTCAAATGGAAATGGGTCAGATTCAGTCTTACTTGTGGTCTCCATAAGCACTAGCAACGAGAACCTGAAAGCCGCGATCTGCTGCAAGGCGCGCTTTGGCTGCTAAATTTTGCAACATCATATATATATATATATATATATATATATATATTATATATATATATATATATATATATATATATATATATATATATATATATATTATATATTATATATATATATATATATATATATATATATATATATATATATAACGGGTTCTCAATGTTGTCTTCCATCAACTAAAACTTTTCTATCCTTCTTTTCACCATCCATGCGAGTAGTAGGCAATCGTAACAAAGGTTTCTACCGCTCCTAGTTCGACTCGGTGGAACTCTCCTACAAAGGAGACTGAAGAACTCTTTTTTTTGTTGTTGTTGACACATTCAAACTTCATAGTTTAAGTGATCCTTTTTGTTTAGCATTGTCATACGACATTTTAAAAACATTTCTACAGAAGGTATTGCAAACTGTTAACCCTTTATTGTCTGGTGCAGGTCGCCGTTTAATACTGAGTGAACAACTGATCATGCACTTTAAAAACGCACCAAAAACAATCATAAATGCAAAGCATACGAACCCAACTGACGAACATGGATACAAATTAAGGCACGCAAGACGCATACAACCTTATCAGTCCCCGCGACTGCGGGGACTCATGAGGTTCTATGCGTCAGTCTTGCAGTTTGGTGGTTCTGGCTGTGTCCCGGCAGTCAACCTTGGTACAAAACAGCTTTTTATTAGGCCGTTATACGGCTGCTGTATGGTTCAACGCATATGCCGGGTCTACCGGCCACTGCACCAGGGCAAGGCCAGGCGTCCCAGTTCACGAAACTAACTCTCGTAACGTAATGAACTTCAAGTTTGAACAATGTTTACAACCAAACGACCTGGTTATCTTTGTGTGTCACGTACCCCTACTAGTACGGTGGATAAATGTCAGATTGGATAGTGCTCGAGTACTCGGTCGGTCGCCCTTTGAGATTTGTGCACAGTCTAGGACCGAAAAGACAGTAATTGTATTTTTATGAAAAGCGAGATTTTCATTGTTGTACGAAGAACATCTCGCTTTTTGCAAAAATGGACTTGCTGTCTTTTCGCCTTAAGGCTTAGTGTAGAGTTCTTCATCTGATGAAACTGCTTGACCCACTAACGCCATCAACCCCCTACCCCCCCCCCACCCCCCTTTCCACATCCCACTCCTACCCTTTCCCTTCCCTTCCACTACACTGAGCCCGAAAGTCCTAAATGTGTATGTGCTCATTTTTTAAAATCTTAAGTCCTTCTATTTATACATGGGACTTTTTAGGACGGGTCGCGGTGGGGCGAATTTAATAGCATGTCCATGATGTCAAAGGCGGGCGGGCCTAAACCTCTCACAATTGAAGTAACAAGATAAAAATTACGTCATGTGTAGTTACGCTAACCTCGCTGCTGAACGTACATTTGGAGCGAAGCGCCGTATGTGCGTGTGTATGTATGTATGTATGTATGTATGTATGTATGTATGTATGTATGTATGTATGTATGTATGTATGTATGTGCTTATGTATGTAAACAAGAGAATCTCCGACATTTCTGTACACTGCACACAAGCTTGAAACTTGGCGAAATACTTTCTTAAAGGGATTGATTGATTGATTGTACATTGCTTAACGTCCCGACAGCAACAAGGCTTTCTCAGGACGTGCCTGCACTGCTTGTGAAAAAAAAACAACTAAACAGAACATTGAATGTATGTCGCCAGCCGGTCAAATACATTAAATAAACCTAACACATGGGCCTAAATAAAGCTAAGACCATTTAGCAACACACATCCATATCAAGAGCTACAGGCAGTGCAGACAGTAGGGAGAGTTTTAAAAAGACAAATACAGGTGAATGGACCTCGGTAGACAGAAACACATGCCCCAGAATAGAGAGAAAAACTCACCCTGTGGGGCTGACCAGGGTGACCCTGGGAACTAAAAAGTACCTAACCCCACCCAAGTCCCCCAGGGCAGACCCGGGTGGGGCTTTCTTAAAGGGAGAGCCTCCGAGCATATTGTAATTGAATGTCTCATTTAAGACATAAACAACCGTTTATAGGAAGTCGGTTGACTCAGATAAGATGTCCGTAATTTTTGTCATATTTACTTGAAATTATGGATATAGCTAGTTTGGATAAAGACATTGGATGAGTTCGTTAGCCAGCTTTGTATCCTTTTAACTTTTTTAGTAAAAATTAATTCTTTTCAGAAAAGAATTAAACAGTAAAAAAAAAATTGACCTCTAGAGAAAGTCAGACATTGGCGGTGACGTAAAAGAAGCAACTCCGTCACCACACAGACATACTCTAAACATGACGTAGGCCCTAATTTTCTCTCTCGCTCGCTCGCTCTTTCTCTCTCACATAATTTATGCGTGCATCTCCAAGAGGCATAGATCCTCATATGCCCGGAGGGCGCACGAACATCAATACCTCTTGAGGATGTATGGAGCGCGCGCATGCACGCACGCACACGCACAGGCATACATACACATCGACGCGCTTTCAGAAGAGCATGCTGGTGTACTTAGTATAGCATGTAGCTAGGTTATGTCAACATGATTTTAAACAAATTATAGCAAGACTGAAATTGTACCGTGAAATTCTAGTTTTGTCACCATTTTCCCAAGTCTTGAAGCAAGGAGGGGGGGGGGGAGAAGGGGGGGGTAGAGGGGGGAGGGGGTTACAGGAGCTCCGGACCCCCCCCACCCACCCCGCACCCCCCCGACCCAAAATACTTTAAAATGTTATAACAAAGTCCCTTTTTGGGATGTTTGCAAACACCCCCCCCCCCCCCCTACCCTTGTTTGATATTTTGGCGAATGCTGAGGGTCAAGACGCATGCACCGCCTCTCTACCCCCCCCCCCCCCCATCTCCACACACACGCACACACACTTTTTTTTCCGATTTTTCGGCCCCTGGAAGCAAGATCTAGCGTGGGGGGGGGGGGGGGGGAGGGGAGGGGGTGGGGAGGGGGGCCTTTCGGCATCAGGTTGAAGGTCCCAAACAAAAAGTTGGACCCCCCCACCCCCACCCTCGAGCCGAACTGATCCGCCCTGCTTCGCTTAAAACAACAAATTGGGATATAACAAGTAGGATATAACAACATTTTTCCCAAGGTTCCGACTATCAACTACCTATGTAACACGCTTCGCTTACAACCTACTTGGGATATAAAAACAAACAACTGATTATTGAGTCCCATGGTATGTGCCCGCGTGTGTGTGGTGTGTGTGGTGTGTGTGTGTGTGTGTGTGTGTGTGTGTGTGTGTGTGTGTTATTTACTAAATTTAGTCTATACGGATATTCGCAAAGGGTTTATGCGAAACCGTCATCTAGACCCGCATTTAGCATTAACCTATTTAGCGCCAGCGCACTTCAGCAGGAAGAGGATCGACCATGATAATTCAAGGGTAGTGCCAGATTAGCTTGGCGCCATCAGGCGCCAAGCTATTTTGGCACTACCCTTGAATTATCATGGTCGACCCATCTGCTGCAATTGACACACAGTCATGTGTTGACACCCCCCAACATTTTGGAAATGCAGCCTTGGGGTTAAATGGGCTAAAGAAATGACAGAAAATAACAATACAGTTATCTATAAATCATCTGGTAAGTAAATACTTCCCTTCCTGGTCTGTTCACAGACACAAATGTCCTTCCCCCATCCAAACCCTTCACGCGTCTCCATGAAGCATAGATCATCATGACTCGAGCCTATTCTGCAGTCGCAGGGGCTCATGAGAATCTATACCTCTTGCCCCTCTTTTACATCATCAGAGTGAGGACCTGTTCCGGATTAACTCTTCTAGCTGATAAGCCACACGGCTCATTTCAATTCAATTCACGGTGTCTCACGCGCGGGGAAAGACCGGCGTTTTCCAAGCGCACCAATTTAACGTGACTCATGCGGTAAGCAAATTAACTCCTTCCCTGCCAATGGACGCAAATTGTGTTTCTGAAATTGTTGTTAATTTTTTTGTGCCAAAGAGTCCCAGCCCCTCCGAGACACAAAGTGGTGTCAGCAAGAGGCAACTGCCAAATGTGTGTGTGTGTGTATGTGTGTGTGTGTGTGTGTGTGTGGGGGGGGGGGGGGGGAGGAGGGGGAAGGGGGAGGGGGGGGGGGTCATGAGTTCTTGGACGGTGGGAATCTCAAGTTAAATGTACAAATTTGTGTCCAATGGCATGGAAGGGCCCCTAACTAACATGACATGCGATCAGCAATAAACAAAAAAAAAATCCAACTAACTTTAGCTTCACTGACACTAGACACAGACTGGCTTTATATATATTTAGCAAGAGACATAGAGCCTCATGAGCGACTCCCGCAACTGCGGGAGCTCATGAGGATCTATGTCTCTTGCAGCTGCCGACTTATGTTCAGTTTCTGACGGCAGCGAAGGGGTTAAATGGTAATGGACACTTGAGAATAACATGCCATACAGTCAGCAGTAAAACAACCGAACTACCTGACTGGCACTCTTAAACCCCGAACCAGATTTGAAGGCCACCAGTGTTTTCCCGTGGCGCTTAGAATATGACTCATGCGGTAAGGATCTATTTCGATCAGCTGTCCGTGAATACAGGGGGGGGGGGGGGGGGGGGGGGAGGGGGGGAGGGGTGGGATGGCGGTGGGATGGGGGTGGGGGTTGGGGGGTGGGGAGACCTACGACTCGAGGTTCAAGTTAGAGGGAGTGGACATCATGATGGAGGGGGCTGATGGGAAGAAGGAGGTGGGCACTACACTGACTTGTTGTTTCTGTACAGCGGTAGCAAATCGAGGGAGACAACGTGAGGGGCTGGGTTAGGTGACTCGACTTAACATTGCAAAGCCTTAATGTATTCTCTTTCATCCCAACTGACATAAACTGATTTTTTTTTTCTTTCTTGATCGACTTTTTTTTTCCCTTCCTTTCCCTCAGTTTGGTCCGAGCTGTGCATGCCGTGACAACTATCGACCATGATAGCTCAATGGTAGCACCGGTCTGAGTCACTGGTGTAAACTGCATAAACACACCTCTGTTTAGTCCCCGCACTGAAAGGCCATCGGCGCGCCGACGTTGGTCCGTGCACGGCCGTGCGCGGGCCAACGGCGGCGGACGTCGCCCCTCAGGTGAAGTTTTGCGCATTGGGTTACACTGAACTACCAATTTTTGTCTGATCATTTCTCAGGCTTTTAGTGTGTGTGTGTGATTGAATGCTGTTTGATTTCTGACCGTGAACCTGGGTGTCGGGGGTGATGGGTGCATGAGCCGGCCAGAGGGGAACGGGAGGGAGGGACGGATTATCCTGGCCAAATTTAAACGTGACTCATGAGTTGTGCAGTCAGTTGTACTGGAAGATATTCAATCAGCCGCGATCTGATTTATGGGCTGCGAACAGTCTAACAATGGCGGTATGTTTTCGTTCTTGCCGCTAGTTACTGTTTCCAGAAGGAATCTGAACTGAACAGAGCCAGAAACTAGTCTCTTTACATGTGCCGCAATTGCGGAGAGGCATACTGACGTTCTTATGAGCTCTGCCGGTTTCTGATATACCTAGTAATGCAAACCACCACCAGTGCAAGAGGCACAAATTCTCATGAGCCCCCGCAAATGCAGAGTCTCATGAGAATCTATGCCTCTCGCTGACATTGTTCGATCCTATCATTACTCTCAGACTAAGAAAGTCAGTTCACAGGGATCATAAGTCGGGGAAATAATGATGAGTCCGCCAGGCAAGCACCTGCACAAACAAAACAAACTGCGGGGAATCGCGGGTTAGGTTCCATAAGCGGCTTTTTAGAAGGTACTGTCATGATGTGAGACGTGTAATAGTAGGCCGCTATTTGTGGGAGAGAGAGAGAGAGAGAGAGAGAGAGAGAGAGAGAGAGAGAGAGAGAGAGAGAGAGAGAGAGAGAGAGAGAGAGAGAGAGAGAGAGAGAGAGAGACAATGACAATGACAATGTCAATGATTCTTTATTTTACAACGGTGAAAGTTTTGGTGAAACCATTTTTCGAACTTGCCGTTGCTAATCTACTTTACATATAATGCACAAATCACAAAATACTATCATTAAATTGGAAAAAAACTAAATATATAACTAACAAAAAAATTGAAATATAAAGTTTTTAAAAAAGAAGAAGAAATCATTGAAGAAGTAGAAATAAACATAGAAAATCTCACACATAGGCCCCCTACACACAATTGTAAAGGTATAAATCTCCATACATACATTCATAAACACAAGCACGAGCACAAAACACACACACACACACACACACACACACACACACACACACACACACACACACACACACACACACACACACACACACGAGAGAGAGAGAGAGAGACGTGAGAGAGAGAGAGAGAGAGAGAGAGAGAGAGAGAGAGAGAGAGAGAGAGAGAGATGAGAGAGAGAGAGAGAGAGAGAGAGAGAGAGAGAGTCTGTGGTTGGTACGTGTATGCTATCTGTCTTATTATACTGAAAAATTGTGTCGATATTTAACCACAACACACACGTAGGCCCACAGTCAGACTGGCTTCGCAATGGCAGTCTGTCGGAGACTAACTTGAACACCGTCGGTGGTGACAATTATAAACAGCAGTTGCTTCCCTTGGTCCGCACTGCTCGAAGGAAGGGAACGTGAGCTGACACAGATTTTCTCCCTTGCACCGTTGAGGCCTCCTCGATGAATAATCTGAGTGGCACAGTGGCAGTGTGCCTGAACTGATCAGTGTTCAGGTCTTACTCCATGGGCAAAAGGCACTAGTTTTTCCTGTCCCCCATAACCCGTCCATTATCACTTCGGTGCCGTGAACGTCAAACTCCGTACTAATCATGTAACAATCAGTCACTAGAGAGTCTCCCTGCGGCACTGTTAATAATAATAATAATAATAATAATAATAATAATAATAAAGAACAGTTATATCGAGCTGAATCCCCAGAAGCAGTGGGCTCTAAAGACGTTAGAAAAATGTATGTTGTATGCAGAATCTCGCTACCTCTCACTGTTACAGACATCTGTGTTAGCTGTAGCGGCAGAGAGCATGTGGCGTTAGTCAGTACAGCGGTTTGTATTATTTTTCAGATAACCGTAATTATCTCAGTCATGTACGACTAATACTCACAAACCAGATAGGTGAGGCTAGCGCTGGCAGAATTGTACAACACTGAAACCAAGGGGAATTCCCCTTGGTTTGATGTACGACTAATGTCACAATACCATTCCACGTAATGGGGAGGGTGTGTGTGTGTGGGGGGGGGGGGGGGGGGGGGGGGGAGCGGACGGGGTTGTTTGTGCATGGCTTCAGTCATATCTCGCGGCAAACTGAAACCAAAGATGCTTCAAGCGTGGCCTGTATTAATAGTAACGCAAGGACGGAGGTGAGGGGGGAATGTAAGGGGGTGTGTGAGGCGTGGGGGGTGGGTGGGGTGGGGGTTCTACGCGGTAGCAATACGTCTTCGGACCCACGACCGCCGCAGTGGGCCCGGCCGCTGTAGGGGCCCACTGCGGCGGTCGTGGGCCGGAAGACATTTTATGTTGCTACTGGGCCGGGCCGACTTTCAAGTATCGCAAGTTTCGGTCCATTTTCTCGTATATTTTCTCAAATATATTTATTTGCCACCACAGATGTTATTCCTCAACTTGCTCTAACAAGTATTTTACTCAGTATGGTCCTATTGTCTCCAAAAATCGATAACTTGAATACACTGTCAAAAAATCTCGACAACTTTTACTGTCCGGTTCAGGACTGAATGGAATCGCACCGGCCCCCCCCCCCCCCCCCCCTCCTTCCCTCCACTACCAACTCTCATGAGCCAGGTCGACGACTCTAAGGGTCCAAACGGGGAATGATATCTCATTCGATTCTTGTTAAAGGTGGCAGGTCAGTGGCCTAGTTTTGAGTGGCGCAAGAGTCCACGATGTGAAGTCAAGTTCAGTTTCTCAGTAGAACGACGTCAGCATAGTAAGTTGATCTGACCAATGTAATCGTTGAAGAAATTATAGCGCCGTTTTAACATCACAATAAACATGCGCACCAATTACCCTAATAGAAAACACCACGACCTTGACATCAATAACATATGTTTACCAAAAGCACTACCTACCTACAGTATGCCATTATATACTAAGAGGCACAAGTTTTGCGACTTTGTATTTAAACAATTCGTAAAATATTTACGGCTAATCCGATTTTAATGAAACTTTAAAGTTTCATTAAAATCGGATGAGTCAACTCGTAAAGATTATACTAATATAAATAGTATGTTATCCCCTTTGCTCGGGGACAACGTTTTCAGGTCAGATTTATACAGTGTATCCATGTATTGATTCTTTTATGTGATCCTGTGTGATTTTGATGACGTCTGAAGGAGCAGTGCCCGCAGAACATTCACATAATGACGCGGGATGTCAAACGGAAAAGTGCTCATAAACCGGAAGTCTCACGCCGGGGTTAGTTTTAACCCATTCAGCCCTGAAACGCTACAATGAGGTATTGAACGACCATGATAGCTCAAGGGTGGTGACCGAACATGCCTCTGGCAGCACCCTTGAGCACACTGTAATAGTGTAGCCTTCAGAGGACAAGCTCTTACATTTGGGAATTACCTCGTTAGGTGTCAATGTGTTAATTCATCCAGCGCCGACACACCACAGCAAGATATGGATCGACCATGATAGTTCAAGGGTGGTGCCAGAATAGCTTGGCGCCTATAGGCGCCAAGCTATTCTGGCACCACCCTTGAACTATCATGGTCGATTTGTCTTCTGAATTGTAATGCAGTCCTCAGAGGACAGCTCCAAAATTTCGTACCTGGGACACGAAGAGTTAAACCATTTCTGTGACTTGACAACGCCACATACATAGTGGTAAAATGTTGTTTTCTTGAAGAACGTGTGGGTTTCAACATGCCATACAAACATGTCGCGTGGATCTTGGATCTGGGACGACTGATTGGGAAGCCGGCCATTTTTTTTAAAAAAAAAATTCTTGGCGGCCGTTACACCGCCATAATCAAGCATTATTATGATTAACCCCTTCGCTTGCCAGTGGACGCAGATTGTTTTCTTGTTTTTTTTCTTCTTCAGCAATCTTCGTTAATTCAACGTCAAAGAGCCCCAGACGTGACAGGAACATGAATGCAAAGTGGTGTCAGCAAAAGGCATAGGTCCTCATGAGCCCCCGCAACTGCGGGGGCTCATGAGGATCTATGCCTCTTGCACTTGAATCGTAGTTCACTTTTTCTCGGCCGAAAGTGGTTAAGCTGTTTGAAATATATATTTTACGGGCTGCAGTTTTGTTTTCTCGCGTGCACTGAAAAATAATTCTCTAGATTGTCCAGTAGATTTTTTTTTATTTTCCATGTTATTCCTTAACTCATTTAGCCCCTACACACCACCGCAGGACATGGATCGAGCATAATAGTTCAAGGGTGGTGCCAGAATAGCTTGGCGCCCATAGGCGCCAAGCTATTCTGGCACCACCCTTGAACTATCATGCTCGATCTGTCTTTAGAATTTTAATACAGTCCTTCAGAGGGCCACTTCAACATTTTGAGATTTCGGTCCTGGGGTAGAATGTGTCATTGTATGCCGGGGTGTGAACAAAGAGCAAAATTACCGAGTCCCGAGTTTTATAACAAACAATACTTTGGCACTGAAAAAAAAAAAAAAAAGAATCTAACGCCCGGCGATATTCCATCACATTAATTTGCACGTCTCTGTGTTCGATAGATAACGAATTGTACGCCATCAAAGCAGTCGCAAAAGGTTTGCCCCTCAGTATAAAAGCACTACTTGCCTTCAATACGTTATCTTGAAAGCACTGCCTACCTACAAGATGTCACATATAATCACCACAACGACCTCGAAATGTGTTTTTAACGGCCACATAAGCAATGGCATAAAACCTTGCACTATGTTTCATACTTGGGACACAAAACGCACATTATCCATCGTATTTTAAGCTGAGCGCACGATGCCACCGAGAGTGAGAGAGAGAGAGACGAATATAAATGCAGCTCATAAGAAGCATAAATTCTCATGAGCCCCCGCACCTGCGGGGGCTCATGAGGATCTATGCCTCTTGCAGATCGGCAAAGCAGTGGCGGGTCGTATTCTGCACCAACGTGCATTTCATGCCTTATGGCACACCTATTGATATAACTGGGCCATTAAACTATCCATTTCATGGCACGGTAACGTCTTTAAAATAACGCACATATAACGATTTGGGGCAGACTTTCAGAACATAAAAGAACAATTATGTGAAGATGATGAGCTTAACAGGTAATAAAATATCGAGCTTTGATGTCGAAAAAAAGTTCTCACACTTAGATTACAACCGTTTTCGGCCATAAAACAAGCTGATTGCATCCAACACAAAAAAGAAGAAAAGATAGTGTTTGCTTTCGGTCACGAACTGTTTCAAGATTCCATGTCTTAATTGTCCATAAACAGATATTTTTCTTTCCTTGTCGATCATTAAAAGTAAACAAACACAGTACCACAAATAAATTATCACAAATGTTCGTAAGACCGTGTAAGATCAAGTTATCAGATATGGCGATAAATCCACGATTAAATCACAGATTATAGGACCTTAATTGCCGAATTTATAATTTTATAAAAGTTATACGTTCGACACAAGTAAATAAATAAACTTATGTATTAACCATAAATTAACATTTTTCTACCGATTATGTTTTTTTTTTTTTTTTTTTTTTTTTTGTTAAAAAAAAAATCGGTTTCATAAATATTGAAGTTATTCATGTAACCGACACGGGCTTAACTAATTGTGCCCTAGGTACGAAATACCCACATTTTAGAGTTAACCTCTTAGGACTATATTACAATTCAGGAGACAGATCGACCATGATAGTTGTCGAGCCATATCTTGCTGTGGTGTGTCGCGGGCAAAACGAGTTAAAACAGACGATTCGTACCGGAGTTATTTTTTGAAAATGTTCGGATATGTATAAATTGACCATCAGCTTGATTAGATACAAGTGACGTGTTACAACTTTGTCAGAAAGTGGCAGAGCATCCTGAGTCAATTGTTTCCACCCCAAGGTCAGATTACTACACAGGCTGCATAAGCCAAGAAACGGAAAGAAACATAACTTTCACATGTCGACTGCGGTGATTCATTACGTCGGAACTGCATTCGGCAACGTCCGGAACAATCTCTTCGCCACACGTCGGTCACGCTCGGTAATTATCGGTCACGCTCGGTAATCCTAGGTGACGTTTGGTAATTGTTCGTGTGCGGGCATATCATTGCGGCTGCCTCATTAAGATCAATTCGCTCTTTCACTTTCCGCGTCATTTCAGCGTCTGAAAAGGGAGATCAACCACTAAAGCTGAAGAGTAGCGCCTCGGATCAGCGGCGTGGCGCTTTAGTCTAGGCGCCACTCTGAAGCTGTTCAGGCGCAACTCAGTCTTGAGCCAGAATGAAGCGGTCGTGACTCAGTGAGCTATTTAGCCAATAGGCTTGCACTTTTCTAGTCGATCTGCCTTCCGTAATTAATTTTGGAGGCGAAAACGTTATCGGAGTGATTTCTACACCTTGTGGACTTGTCCCCAAACAGCGGTGTTGTTGTTCTTCAAGGAGACACGCCGACAAGAAGCCCTCCCGCAGTCAAAATGAAATTTCTAATGGGCAGACAACTCGCCTGCTCACGTCCGAGGCGGCGCGATAGCATGCAGGGGGGCAGGTAGTTCAGGGAGGGGTCAGCCGTGGTAACATCAGGTGTCATCAGACCACACACCACATCGTACCGTCACCAGTCGCTGTGGTCTGTAGCATTTGATACTAAATCTGTCTATCTGAACTATTAGTTTATTAACTTTATCAGTCCTGACACACTACACGATCTGGTTCGACCATGACGGTTAAAAGAGCGGTGCCAAGCTTATTTGCAAAATTTCTGAAATGCGCAAAATGAGGTGTGGGGTCTTGGGTATGGGATGGCCATGATCGTCCGCATTTAGGATTTTAAAAAGTAATTTTTTGACACCGGAAAAGCACAATTCACGAGTCGCGAAACCCTGAAACATGTACGACTATCCAGTTACGACTCGCACATTTTTAACTCCTGACTGGTTTGACCGAAGCTGACCTGGTGTGACTCTGCTGCACTTATACGACATGTGAAATGAACGGCCACGACACGGCGGAATGGTTATTACTGCATTTGAAACTAACTCGCGAACGGACAGCCCCTGTCATTTAAATCGCCATCAACGACCGTATCTATCCCAGTACGGCTGTGCGCGGGCCAGCTGTGTGCTACATCGGCCAGATGATCTCTTGCGTACTCACTACATTATTGCAACATGACTGTCACCTTTGTAGGGCCCAGTTAGTCAGTATATTGTCTGTTTCTGGACGCAATCACACAAACACGGTTTATCGTCTGCTGCCATAAATTTAGGGTGCAGACTGACGAGTGAGGTCAAATGTGACAGTCTACTTTAACCCCTTAACTGCCGAGAAAAAGAACTGAACAGAACCCAATCCGGCGCAAGAGGCATAGATCCCCTTGAGGATCCCCATGAGGATCCCCATGAGGCTCATGAGGATATATGCCTCTTCCTGACACTAGTCAATATCACGGATTTCGCGTCAGAAACCACTGCACATTGATCGACATTCGCGTCAAGAGCACAAAACTAAATGGGACCAGAAATAGGCATAAAGAACATAGGACCGACAAGAGACATAGATCCTCATGAGCCCCCGCAGTTGCGGGGGCTCATGAGGATATATGCCTCTTGCTGACACTAGTCTGTGTCCATGTTCTTTGGACTGCTGGGGCCAGTTGCATGAGCGAGCTTAGTCCTGCACATCCACTAAGCAAGGTGCGCCGTTATAGCGGCGCACCTTGCTTAGTGGCTGGTGCAGGACTAAGCTCGCTCATGCAACTGGCCCCTGGAGCTCTTTCGCATCGAATTAACGAAGACTTCAGAATTACAGTCTATGATCACTGGCAGTGAAGGCATTAATCCATTACATCCTGAAGCTGACCTTTTAAAATGTGCTTGTTGTCCTGTGCAGGGCACATTTACAGATTAGGAGATAAATGAACCAGATCAGTTCAAGGGTGGTCAGTGCGCCTCAGGAGCCAGTCTATTCTGGCACCGAACTTGAACTGTCAATGGTAAATGTATTTCATGCGACAGTGTATCAGGATGAAAAAGGGTCAAACCGCCTTAGTATTTATTGTCCGAAAACATTCCGCTCACTCTGCACATGTATTTGGCCAATCAGAGCGTGTCAATGGCGCTGTGTTCTCAGGTAAGTACTTATCGCACTAATTTAGCTGAGTAATTCGCACTTGATTG
>BTPG01000004.1:65088426-65128426 GCA_036245525.1 Semisulcospira habei | reverse complement strand
ACCTTTGTGCACTGAGTGCTTTCTCAGTTGTCTGCTTGTTTGTTTGATGAACTGATTGGTTGGCTGGTTGGTTTACTGATTGTTTCGTTCGTGCGTCCTTTTGCTCTTTTATTCATTCATTGGATTTTTAGTTATAAACACATCTCGGCGACTGAGATTGTACATGCATACGACTATCAGACGGAATCGATTCATGCACGTAGTCTTGTCTAGAAAAGTAACCACTAGGTGTGTTAAACGACATTGTCCATGTCTATACACATTGCATTTGTCTGTGAATATTTGTGTTTTCCTGCCTGTCTCTTCTGTTTGTCCTTAATTAATGTCCTTCTGTCAGTCCCTCAGTTCGTCCGTCCGTCTGTCTGGACTAATAACCAGACATTCTGTTTCCACGTGACGTACGTTGTCCCAAACTATATTTTTAATAGTTTTAATTCAGTAACTGATGCTTACTGAAGGTAATATGAGACTCTATTTTAAGATTCAACGTTGCACCTGGCGTGGTTTTTATGCGGGCCAACAGTCCGCTTATTTATGCTGCAAAGTACACGAAGCTTATAGGTTAACTCATTCGCGGCCAGCCGCATCCGGAGATGGACTGGCCATGATAATTCAAGGGTAGTGCCAGATTGGCTTGGCGCCTAAAAGCCAATCTGGCACTACCCTTGAATTATCAATCGATCAATCTCCTTGCCAGTGGTACACAGTCGTTAGGTGACACCTTCCAAAATTGTGGAAATGCGGCCGTGGGGTGAAATGGGTTAAACTTCCGCCATTCACACGAAAACAGTTGACGCGTAGGCCTACAGATTAACCCCCCCTGGCTGCCAAGGATGACGCATTTCGTCTGAAGCCACTGCAAACTAACCGACACTCGCGGGAGAAACACCGATGTGAATGAGACCCAAAAAGGCATAAAGAAGATTTAGAAATATTTTAATAAGAGACACAAATCCTCTTGACCCCCCGCGACTGCAGTCGCGGTGGCTCAAGAGGATTTGTGTCTCTTTTTTTTTTTTTTTTAAAGAATAGTCCTATATCTTCTTTATGCCTATTTTGGGTCTCATGAGGGTTTATGTCTCTTGCAGCTGGGTGGCGTTCGACTGGGCCCGGCAGTTAAGGGGTTAACGCCTTTTTGCATGCAACCAAAGACAATGTATTAATTTGTTTTCATCCCTACGTCACACGACCAATCTCTTTAGCGCAAAATGTACCACATGACCGAGCTACAAAAACCCTTGTAGCGACAAATGACAGACTTCTTGTAGCCCTCTTTTTGACCCGTCTTGGATGCCAGATTTTTTTTCTCTTCTATAAAAGATCACCAAAACGTTCTAAAGTACAAAGTTACTTAGTGTTGTTGGAAACTGGAGGTGGCAACGTCATGAAATATCTTAAATTACGTCATAAGTCTATTATGTATAAATGTATATTCCTTTGACGTCTGTCAAGTCTGTCGTGATCTAGGTCGGAAGATTTCTTCTTGATTTCTTTTACGAAAATTGTGGAGGAATGAAAACAAATACGTTATTGGTAGCAGGGGCTTGCTGCACGGACCCTTGTAGGCCTTCGGGAGGTCAAAGGAACCACTGTACCCCTCAGGCCTTCGGCCTTTGGGGTACAATGGTTCCTTTGACCTCCCGAAGGCCTACAAGGGTCCGTGTTGCAAACCCCAGCTGCCAATAACTTATAGTATTTTCCTTGATGCTGCCACCGGTACGGTTTCCGAAACTAGAAACGCACTTGAAGAAAGGAGTAATGCGCTTTCATTCTGGACAGCGTAGATGGTTAGTTCTAACGGGTCTAACGGGCGGGTTATGGGGCACAGGGACAGCTATTGCCTATGGAGCACGACCTGAACACTGATCAGTTCAGGCGCACTGTGACTGTGCCACTTTAATTTGCCAGAACATTTCAGCGGACATGCTATCTGAACAAGTTCGTCGTTTTGCCTGGACAACGCCGCAGTGAGTTAGTTCAAGGTTTAACTCATTCGAGACGTGCCGCCTCCGGATACGGCATAAGAATAAGCCGCGTATCCCGAGGCGGCACGTCTCGAATGGGTTAACGTCCACGGCACCGAAATGATAGTTGACAGCTCTGACAGGCGGGCTATCGGGGGACAGGAGAATCTACTGCCTATGCGGAGTACGACATAAACTCATGAATTCAGGCGCACAGCATTTGTGTCACTTTGATTTATCAGGACCTTTCAACAGACTTTCTATTGAACAAGTCCGTCCTTTTTCTCTGTGTCTTTTCTGTGTTCTTACGTGTACCAGCCTGACGGATCACAGGGCAAGGAAATCCACGGATTATGTGCCCCTGATAGGCTCCAAGTGACTGGAGCTGAGTGACTTCCCTTTGTACTTATACCAGCCTGACGGACCACAGGGCGAGGGAATCCACGAGTTATGTACCCCTGATAGGCTCTGAGTGACTGGCGCTGAGTGACTTCCCTTTGTACTTATACCAGCCTGACGGACCACAGGATGAGGAAATCCACCAGTTATTTGCCTTTGACAGGCTCCGAGCGTCAACGACGCTCGGAGTCTGTCAGGGCACATAACTCGTGGATTTCCTCGCCATGTGGACAGACAGGAAGCTAGATAGCTCCAGCCTCCCCGTTCTGTTATATGACCTCATGCTTTATAGCCACGGGGCACACTGACGCGATACCCGGGCTGGCGTTGTGACGTGTGGTATTTCAAACGTACCTCATTAGACAGAGGTCGGGAACAATAGCCATAAATGTGAATGAAATTAGAGTGTGCACACTCAGTGATGTTAAAAGGGTCAACGCACGGTTGATATTCGTGTTAATGGACGCTAGAGTCCATAAAAACAAGGGGCATTTAAATTAGTGACAATTAAATCAATAACAGAGCATTATCAACCCTTCTCAACTACAGCGCCAGGTGCTGGAGGTGTTTCGATCGTGACAACTCAGGGGTGGCACATAATACGCTTAACAGCTTGAAAAAGGTAAACCGATCAAGACAGTTCAATGGTATCGGGTGATGACGCCGACTGGCCCGGCAGCTTGACGGAGATAGGTGAATCGACAATAATAGTTCAAGGGTAGTGACTGATTAGCCTAAAGGCGCCAAATTAATCATTCACTACCCTTGAGCTAGCACGATGCATCCATCGCATGAATAGCACTTAAGGGAAACACTCACGATCAGTACCTTTAGTGTTCAGTGTACGGTTCTAAAATATGAGGAGCTTGAGACAGAATGTTAACGTGAAACAGCGCACGAACGTCGAAATCCATACAATTATACGAGTGATAAAGTTGATGGCAACAGTAATGTCGAATTTAAAGTGAAACGCAGGGAGTGTCAAAGAAATATTGGGTGACTTTTGAATTCATGAACCAGATGACTAACGGACCAGCTGGTCATGAACTAAACAGCGAATAACAATCATACCGGCCAACAGATTCTCTAACCGAGCAAGCAACCAGCAAGTCCAATCAGTCATTATGCAATACAAGACAACGAAGCAATCAACTATGTATCCAACCAACGAACCAACTCAAAGCAACCAAAGATCCAGACAGTATATTAGTTTATTATATAAAAACAAGCAACAAACAAACGTATTGTATTCTACGATAAATCAAACAATAAACCTAACATCCAACCAATCAACGCGATCAGCCAGCCAAAGAACCAACCAACCACACCTACCAACAACTGATCAACAAACCAGCCAAGCAAGCCAATAAACTAACTGTAACCGGGTTAGGTTAGGCGATGATAAAGGTCAAGAAATGAGGGAGGCAACGTCGAAGACAGGGGTCGCTGTGACATGTCTTTATTGCAGTGTAGAAAACTGAAGAAACTGAAGAAACAGCGCCTACAAATGAAACAATGGCGCAACATTAGAAATCATAATAACTCCCATCTATAACATCAAAAAAATATCTAAAATCAACCATGGCATTATATCAAAAGTCTAACTATCTATACCAAGCAATATCATCTTAAATGTCAAAGTAAACTAACTTTTACATAATCCTAGCATGTCATCATGTGAAGTATCAAAATCAAATAAATCAACAAATCAACACAAAAGAAAATCTTAAAATATAATCAACGCAAAAGAAAACATCAAAATAATTAATGAACTATTCTACTGTATGCGCAACCAGCCAAACTTTGAGTCAACGATAAATCGAATATCAATACTAATTCAGAGAGCAAAATAAAACGAGGATATAATAAGAAACCTAATACTGGGCACCGCAGACACGCATATCATCTAAAGATTTATTAGCATTCATTCCTCGTACACAGTCATACACAATGACAACACTCTCATACATATGCTATACCAGCTCAGTTACACTCTCAGGCAACCTTGGGTACAGAGGGATATGGAGTGGCATCCACACGCTCACACACTAGCACAACTCATCATTCGCATCTGTCCGTAATGACAACACAAACAGCCTGGGTCTAAACTAGTGTAAAACAGGGAGGCAGAATGCATATGTAAAACTAGGTGCACGTGTAGTCAACAAAAGACTATAAAAACATCCTCACAAACCAAAAGAGAAGGGGGATCTTATGCACCATAATAATTTACTGGCCCACAGAATTACAGTGTTGATCTGCGATCCCGGACCACGTGACACTAGGCCGCGGGATGCAAAATCACAGACCAGCACCACAATGTTCTCACTGGACCTAGTGGTCGGAGTACACTCATCTGCAATTCCGGACCGAACGACTCTAGATCGAACGATGCAAAATCGCAGACCAGCATAACAGTGATATAACTCAGCAATTGTCAAGTCAAGCTAACGTGTCAATCTGCGATTCTGGGCCGACAACTCTAGGTCGCCAAATGCAGAGTCACAGACCAGCACGAACAGTGGAGGGGGCAGAAAAGAGGAAGAGCATAGACAAGTCATAAGCATGACAAAAGTTCATAAACGATAATATAATTGCCTCTATTTGGCATTGCTGTCGGTTGGCTTCTAAAAGACTCTAAGTACTTATAGAATGTCCTCAAGTCAACAAGCTGCTTCCACAGGCCTAGGGCAAAATGAGTGGGAAACTGCTCCCCTTATCAACGATGTCAACAGTGTGTAAAGGTAAAATTTATAAAGTACCTATTCCTCTCACTAAACGCTGAAGAATGTAAAGGGGTAACTTAGTTAGAGCAGGGGCAGGTCCCGCCGATAAAAAAAACACAATTAAAAGGAAAAGGGGAGTGTGGGGGAGTGACTTCCAAATGTAAACAAGCCAACCGGAAGCAGACGCCAAGCAGAAACAAAATGGCTGCGCATACTAAATATAAGTGTGACGTCACGCTACCAGCGTCCCAGCCCATGTGGTACGCACTATTCGGCTAAAAGCTATGCATGTCAAGGTGAGGAAAATAGGAGGGACATGAAAGCCTACATGATCAATCCTACACAATCAAATTAACGCTATAGTATAATCATAAAAGCAACGTGAGGAGGATAGCAAGGAACATGAGAGCCTAATCAAAACAATCTCAGACAAGGCAACATTTCAACATTTCCTACAACGAGGCCAAAATGATTTAGCATCACTGGAGCAAATGGCAATAACTCTCATTGTACAAGAAAACCCAAAGCTATCCAAAGGCAGAAGCATTAAATCAGAGTACACATTACCTTTATGCTGTTTTGCCCCAGAATAATTTTGTCACAAAATTCCGATCTCCATCGGAAGACAAATGCTACACTGTACGAGAAGCGACAAAACTAGAAATCACTGAAATCCACTATCGCAACAAAGTTACACAAAGTTCCAGCTGCCAAAAATGGCTACAAAGTTGCCGTGAAGGCACTCTCAACAATTACATCTTCAGCAGCTTACTCCTAACTCTAGGGCAAAACTTGCATCAAGGCACTGATATAAATCAGGCATCATTTCATCAATCAACAAAGTTGAAGACCAAAAATACAACAATATATAAGAGCTACTTACAGAGCTAAGAGGGAGTCGACATTGTAGTTCTTCCTAGTTGTATCGTCGTAGCGGCGCGAGTGATCTGTGGCAACCGGCTGAGTAGTACTGACCGCAAGTGCGCTACGGAAGGGGCTTTATATACAGCAGGCGCGGGTCGCAAAGAAAGCACCACTCGCATGCTCCCAGAATTTGGTGCTTTTGGAGCCGGGAAGCTGAAATTTGTGCTAAAGTGGACTAGGTTCTCTTACCATAGCTCTGATACTACTGAACCTAGAAGCTTGCGGTTTGTTGCTAACGAAAGATCCGCAATTGTAGTTTCACTAGTATCAGACATTGATTTGTTTAAAGATGGCTAAAATTAATTATGAATTTTTAAACGACTTTTCTCCTTCGACCTGGTCGGTGTAAAAGATGCAAACTCCCAAAATAAAGTTTAACCCAAAATCGATTGGACTAGAAATAGATTACAAAATGAAAGAGACTATCATGCTGGATCTTATGGATCTTGGTTTAAAACAATCGGTACAGGCATTGAGGAGATATTCAACTTAGAATGCCTCATTAGAAACACAAGCTATCATCGCCATTGTAGGCACCGGATGCTAGAACAAAAGCCACGAGGCGGCTGACGCGGTTGCGTCCCCTGAATAGACACTGAATACCTAGTGGTCTAGAAGTAAGCCAGAGGGGTCGGACTAACGCAGGCCTCAATGATAGCAATACCTTGCGAGACCTTACATTGAAGGAAAAAACCACTGAATAATAACACACACCACTTTTGCAAACAAAGTCGTGATGCAACCGACAAAATTACATCAGATGGGTTATGAGAGCCGGGTGTACCCGGTCACATCACAATAAAATGTTCAACTTCTAGAACGTTTTACTAATCATCATCTTGTGATTGTTATCGCTTGCTACTCGTGGTTGAGGTTGTATTACGTCAAACATATACTGACGAGCAACAACAACAACAACAAAAAAAAAAAAAAAAAACCAAAAAAAAATGAGCGACAATTTTGGAATCGTCGAAACACTGATTCCAAAAATGTCGCATCCATTTCTTTTGCTCTTCTGTATGTTTATGTGCTATTTAGACCTGGATGCGAAAACTAATGATGATGAAACTGCAGACTGCATTTGAAACACTGAAGTAATTTGAATTTCCGATCACTGACCGCACTGACCATTCAGCCACAAAGGCCATTGCCTTCTTTCCTCCCTTCCCGCCATCCTCCCACCCCTGGCCCTCTACACACCCCCTCCCCTGCCCTCACCCCACAACAACCCCACCAATTCCGCCACTCCAGGTTGGACGCCACAGCTTATTCCGACTGGAAGAAAATAACCGCCTGAGGCCGGGCAGTTGCGTGAGTGAGCTTAGTCCTGCGTCCTCCACTAAGCAAGGTGCTCCGCTGGGGTCAGTTGCGTGAGTGAACGTAGTCCTGCGTCCTCCACTAAGCAAGGTGCTCCGCTGGGGTCAGTTGCGTGAGTGAACGTAGTCCTGCGTCCTCCACTAAGCAAGGTGCTCCGCTGGGGTCAGTTGCGTGAGTGATCGTAGTCCTGCGCCCTCCACAAAGCAAGGTGCTCCGCTGGGGTCAGTTGCGTGAGTGAACGTAGTCCTGCGTCCTCCACTAAGCAAGGTGCTCCGCTGGGGTCAGTTGCGTGAGTGATCGTAGTCCTGCGCCCTCCACTAAGCAAGGTGCTCCGCTGGGGTCAGTTGCGTGAGTGAACGTAGTCCTGCGCCCTCCACTAAGCAAGGTGCTCCGCTGGGGTCAGTTGCGTGAGTGAACATAGTCCTGCGCCCTCCACTAAGCAAGGTGCTCCGCTTGGGTCAGTTGCGTGAGTGAACGTAGTCCTGCGCCAGCCACTAAGCCATCTTGCTTAGTGCCTGGATCAGGACTGAGATCACTCATGCAACTGACCCCAACCTCAAGCGCCACCTTTTGCGAGAGGTATAGATCCTCATGCCCCCGCTGAGGCTGAAGGAGGGGGGGGGGGGGCGCATGAGGATCTATGCCTTTTGCTTACAGACTGCAGTATTAATACCAGTGTGTTCTGCAGGCGCAGGTGCTCAGCGGACCTTCAATCTCCGCTGAGCAAAATGTTTATTTTATATCAATGATGTTGTTCACTCGCCCGATCCGACGAGTCCAACCATAGACCAACAATACCACACGTGTGGATATTGTTGGCCTAAGCTATCTTGATGCTTGTAATCCTGTTGATGATTTTCCGTATAATTTATGTCAGTTCTCGCTGAAAGAACAGGCGTGGAGAAAATCCCAAGAACGCCAGAAGAAGTATAGGATTAAATGGCTTTGCTTCATTTCAGCAAGTGGCAAAGATGCTCCTGTGCTCTGTGCGTGTGCTATGAACCGGCAAGAGACACTCATGAGCTCTTGCAAAGGATCATGTTGATCCATGATGTGGAAAAGGTTTGCGGTTGGCGCTACGGAACTGCTAGACTCTGATCAGCTTAATGACTGACAGGTAGCAGGTACGATCGGGGTTGCTGACCTTACAACGCTGACAGGCCATTTCCTTCATTCCAATGCGCTGCCGGAGATGGGCGCACCATGAAAGCTCAAGGGCAGGTCCTGATTTGCTTGGCGCCTCAGGAGCCAAGCTAAATTGGTCCTGCCCTTGAGTTTTCACGGTCCATCCATTTCTCGGAACTTAGCTCTTATCCGATGATTCTAATGTTGTCAGCCCTGTATAATTCAAAGTACGTGTAAATGGTATACGTGTATAAAAATGGAAGAAATACCCCCCTCCCCCCAATAAAAGCAGCTTAGAAACAAACACGCCCACACATATGCAACACAGTTTTTAATATATATATATATATATATATATATATATATATATATATATATATATATATATATATATATATATATATATATATATATATATATATATTAACCCTTTGGGTGTCGGTAGAGGTTTTAGTCGCGATGATTCCTACGTAAGCCAACGCGACTAAAACCTCTACCGACACCAAAAGGGTTAATAAAGACCTTTTTTTTCAACATAGACACACGTACGGAAATTCATTGGATTCAAGAAATACAATGGACTAAAGAATTGTACCTGACTGACCATAGAATAAAGTTGGACAAACGAAGGCTGGACAGGTTGTCTTGTTCAGTATATTTTCGAGCATTTATGAGTAGGGGCGTATTGAGGGTTACAGTAGCGGCTTCACGTACACTTCATATAGTCGATCACGAATCACGAATATAAAGGTTTGGACTTTCACGATTTTGCGACAATATTCCAATTTTTCACTAATTAAGCATAACAACGTGGGGCCTGTCCGAGTCACGAAAACTGCCGAAAACAACGCAGTCATGAGTTACGATTTTAATTTATATCCCCCCCCCCACACACACCTCTCTCTCTTCACACACACACACACACACACACACACACACACACACACTCAAACACACTTACACACACACACACACACACACACACACACACACACACACGCACGCACTCTCTCTCTCTCTCTCTCACACACACACGCACACACACACACACACACACACACACACACACACACACACACACACACACACACGCATTTATGTAAGAGGTTAACAGTTGTTGTTCAGAGCGTGACCCTGGTGTGCTCAGAAAATTAGCTCTTTCTCACAGTTAATTGGATTCCATTGTAAACGGGAAATGGTAAATCGCAGTTAACTGAGTGTCCACTTTACTGATTTGGATCAAGAGACTGAGATCAATACCCAAATGCAAGAGGCGTAGATCCTCATGAGCCCACGCATTTGCGGTGGCTCATGAGGATCTACGCCTCTTGCTGATCTCATTTATATCATGTTGCATCATTCTCAAACAGACAGGGTTTTGCAATGGAGAATTCGCGGTGGTATCTAAGACATTTGTATCCGCTATCAGTGAACTAGTTAATGGTATTGTTTATAAATAACACACTTATTTGCACGAGATTTTGGTTGGTCATGTTTAACCCCATCACTGTCAGTGGACGCAGATTGTTTTTTTCTTCTTCTGAAAACATTGTTAATTTTACGCCAGTGAGGCGCGGACCAAATAACACGGACACAAAGTGGTGTCAACAAGAGGCCTAGATCCCCATGAGCCCCCGCAACTGCGGGCATGAAGATCTATGCATCTTGCATTGGGGTGTTGCTTGTTGTGTTTCCGAAAGCGAAAGTGAAAGGGTTAGTTTGTCAAACTCATTGACACAATATTTATCATAGTATTGATATAATATTTATGACACAATATAAATAATGGGACAATATTATGACCCAATATGATAATGGCGTACTATTTATCATTATACATTATTAATAATGACACACACATAAATGTATAATGACTTTCTGCAGCGTCTGTAGACTTGACAAAACGCACAGGAGGCCCATATTCCTTTGTTTGTTGTTATATCTAATTATAACCAAGTAATTTACATGGAAAGACTGCACACTTGGTACCTACGATAAAGTGTTCTCACACACACACACACCATCACACACACACACACACACACACACACACACACACACACACACACACACACACACACACACACACACACATAAACACACACACACATACACACACACACACACACACGCTATCACACACTACACACTACAAACACTGAGGCACTTGGTGACTGTCACTGGAAGGCACACACACGTGTGCATATGCATATGTGTACAAAGATATACTGTACAAAACCACAAGTAGGCCTATACACGCTTAAACACCTCGAGTGAGGCGTTTTCGTGGTGGTGGTTATGGGTGGTGGGTGCATGTTTTGTATTGGTCAGTGTGTGTGTGATAAGATAAGATAAAATAAGATAGTTTATTGTCATACGTTGCCATGTAAAGAAACAATAAAAACAATGGAATGTGTCTTGTTGTCAGTTACTAAGACTAAAATAATATCACACCAATTATTACACAAACTAATAATCACAGCATACATGAATGTGAGAATGTTATTGTATCAGAACTTGCTACCTGTGAAGTTTACTGTGTAAAACCAGTGCGCAACAGCTTCGGAATATGCATACACTGTTCATGATGGTTCAAGGGGTTGTGCTAGATTCGCTTGGCGCCAGGCTAATCTGAACTATCACGAATTAAGCAATCCAGACCAAAAAAGGTGACTGCCAAGCGTGTAATATGCAAAGAAGTACCCAACGGAGAAAGAAACACGCTTAGAAAAGAAGGGTACAACACAATTTATTAATATTTCGGGTAAATACCCTTTGTCAAAATAGACGAACAAACAAACAGAGAGATTAGCCGCTACTTATCTTCATTGGCAGAAGGAATGTGGCAACTGAGGGTATTTACCCGAAATATTAATAAATTGTGTTGTACCCGTCTTTTCTAAGCGTGTTTCTTTCTCCGTGGGGTACTTCTTTGAACTATCACGGTCAATCTGTATCCTGCTAGCTGTGAAGATAAGAGAAGATAACTGGAGACAATGGCTCTGAAATCACCTGTCCACTGAGTACAACGTGTCAGTCAGAGACACACGGGCCGACCGTGATAGGATGAGGCACCAATTTAGCCAAGCACTACTTTGGTGTTGTCACGGCCAAACCATTTGTCGCAGTTGTCTCTGATGGAGAAAGACCCTTTTTTTTAGACGTGCGGCTTTTGCTTTTATTAAGCTGTTGTCCTTTCGCCTGGAGTCTGAGGATGAAGCTCAGGTGGACAATCTTTCCTGGCCTCATGAGCCCCTGCTAACGCAGGAGCACATGAGAATCTATTCTGCTTGTAGATGAATAGGGTTGCGCTGTGCAGACCGTTTTATGGATTATAGAACGCACGCTCTCTCTCTCTCTCTCTCTCTCTCTCTCTCTATGTGGCGGCTGGGCAGTGTGTAATATGGCAAGATGCCCGTTTAACTGTCGATTTAGACCAATATTTGCCTGCTGTCTGTTATTGTCTGTGTTTGCTCGCTGTTTTGGGACTCATACTGCGCGTTGTGTCCCTTTTCTGTTCGACTTTCTTTTTTTTCTGAACGGACAAGTGTCTGTGTTTGTGGTGTGTAGCCGTGTGTGGCAGGCTCGGCGCGCGCGCGCGCGCGTGTGTGTGTGTGTATGGCGTCAGTGTGTGCGCATCAGTGTCAGTGTGTGTGTGTGTGTGTGTGTGTGTGTGTGTGTGTGAGTGTGTGTGTGTGTGTGTGTTTGTGTGTGTGTGTGTGTGTGTGTGTGCCTGTCAGTGTGTGCGACGTTGTGTGTGTGCGCGCGTGAACATTCGAGCGTATATTTGTATGTGCATGCACGCGCTTCTGTGTGCGCGTCAGTGTGTGTGTGTGTGGTGTGTGTGTGTGTGTGTGTGTGTGTGTGTTGTTCTGGCACCACCCTTGAACTATCATGGTCGTTGCAGCTCTTGTATGCATAGAGTCTGCAGAGAGCAACTCCGGACTGAATTTCGACCCAGCGAATCAAGAATTATTTGAAGTAGTGCTTAGCTGATTTCTTTTTTTTTTTTTTAATTTGGAGATGCGCTTGAGTGTAGAAGTGAAAAGGGAACAATACACAGCTTGAAGGGATAGCTAGGGAATTAAAATATATGCGCTGGTCAAACCTGACTGAAAAACTCGGCCGCCTGTGACAGATGCTGCAGGGCAGAATCTGTGAAAGCTAGGGCATTGACCGTTATTGAGGAGTACCGGGGTGGAAGGGAAGGGGGGGGGGCGGAGTGGGGTGGGGGGTGGGAGGGTGGGGGGTGGGGGGAGGGTAAGGAAGGCGAGGGGAGAGGGGAGGGGTGGGTAGGGGGGGATATTAGGGAGAGCGAGAAGGGGTGGTCAGGAATCGAACATTAATGATTACATCCAAAGTGACGTGAAGACCCGATGAGTCCGACAGGTTAAAGCATTTTAGCTTCGTTTAAAAAAAAAAAAAAAAACCTTCTGCATGTCTCCTGCTTGTCTTTACCCGTCCCCCTCTCCCACCCTTTGTCCTCTCTCCTCCATAATTTGCTGGGTAGGGTGGGGAGGGGGAGAGGAAGGAAGGGAGAATGGAGGGTAAATGCTAGATTTCCAGCAATGCCAGATTTCTCCCTTTACCGTGATAAGTGTCACCTTCTGGCCTGTGTGGTGTGTCACTCAATCAATTATTTGTCGAGGGAATTGACAAGGTTTGTCAGCATGGCTCTCAATGCATGAACATGAAGGTTTAAAGCGTCGGCTTGGTCTAAATAAGAAGTTCTAGCCTCTGGTTATGAACAAGTAAGCTAGAACTCCTTATTTAGACATAGCCGATTTTTTTAGTCCGCCTCCGTCCAAACCTGGGGTCAGGTGCATGAGTGAGCTTAGTCTTGCGCCAGCCACTAAGCAAAGTGCTCCGCTCTAGAGCGGAGCACCTTGCTTAGTGGCTGGCGCAGGACTAAGCTCACGCAATTGACCCACTGGCCTATAGGATATAATTTTTATTATTATTTTTCTTTTTATAATAGTTTCTCTTCTACAGCAAACTGCTTGATATTGTGGCTCGTGTAAAGTGTCTCGTACGAGGCGCTCCGTGGCGCAACGGTAAAGCGGCCGCCACCAATGCTTGAGGTGTGAGGTTCGATACCGGGTCTGACTTTTCTCCTCTTTCTTAGCCTTCGTGAGTGTCACCGATAACCCCTGCCCAGCCAACGTACATACATTTTGTTTTGAAACCTGTGTTCACTGAGCGACCAAAAGCCACAACTGTTCAAAGGACATGGACACGAAGCGGTCTCAGGAAAAGGCATAGATCCTCATGAGCCCCCGCAGTCAGTCGCGGGGGCTCATGAGGAACTATGCCTCTTGCAGTTTTCATCGCTTTCACCTTTACTCGGCAGTGAAGGGGTTAATTCGGGCGGACATGCGATTTCACATGTTTGTCCGGGCGTTGATCCACTGTTTTCGTCGAAACTGTTACACCCCAACCATTTTCACGCCCCAACTGAGCTTACTTAGAGTCAAGAAACCGGAAGTCTCGTTTCATCTTGCAAATGGCCGCAGCTGTGAGCTGCTTGATTAGGTGAATGCTTAGACAGCTCAACGTATCCTCTTTGTGAAAATGAAATGATAGCCGAACCGAGGTTTAACTGACACGTGCAGAAAACGACTAGCAGTAAAGATCTAAATAATATGCAGATTTAGAGACCGGAACTGTTTTGTACCGAACCTTGGGGAGTGGAAATGCCGGTTGGGGTCTAACGTGCAAGTGTGATCTACTTCTGACTTCCGGAAGTCGTCTATTGAGTGGACTGTGGACTCACTATCAAAGGCAGTGTCTGTTTGTATTCGACATCAGTGTGCGGACTCATCCTGCAAATACCGTGAATCTGTGTCCTGTGTTACAGAGAAACTGCTGAGTTGCACTTTTCACTTTTGACACGAGATGAAGTGATGCCCTAATACACACCTATAATGTTTTCCTGTGCCATTCTAAACATGCCTTCTTTAATGGAGTGTGTGTGTGGGGGGGGGGGGAGGGGTGGAGGGGGGGGGGAATGGAAGGGGGGAGGGGGTATTGGGGGGAAAAAAAGGAGGGGGGGGGGGGAGGGATCCATTTTTGCAGCTGTGATGGTTCAATGTTTTGCGCACATTGCTCGGCAGTTGAAAACACTGAGTGTCAGGATGTTGATACAGTTAGCTGGGTCGAGGGTCATGCTGAGTCCGTGAATGTAATGTTCAGCCCGCGCTTTCCAAACAAATTATCCCCACATCCTCAACCTTACCCACCTCCTTCTGCACCCCTCCCCACCCTCCCGCCCCCCCCCCCCCCCCCAAAAAAAAAAAAAAAAAAGTAAAAAAAGAAAAAAGAAAAGGAAAAGAAACTTTTTTTTTTAAAAGATGAAAAAAAAAAATCGTCAAAAGGAGGATGAAAAAATATCGTCGAGCATAAGAAACGCGACATTTTTGAAACAATGATTTTGAAAATTCGCTTTTCTTTTGCTTGTCAGTATAGGCTAAAAGTGCCGTCTACCAGCAATTGGTATAGATTCTCATGAGCCCTTGCAGCTGCATACGAATCTATGCCTCTTGCAGGGGAATTGCTGTGGCGTATTTTTAAATGCGGGAGGTAAATTGTGTTTGTTTTTTGGGGCAGATATATATGGTAGGTAACCTGTTCGGGGTCTAAGGTTAGCGTTGCTTGCACGTGCGGCTCGTCAAAGTTGACAGGTGACACGCGACAGTTCGCAAGAGGTGATGAAAACAATATCCGCGGGCCCGTTTGTTTGACTGCCGTTGGAGAAACAAACTGCACACGTGTCCAAGTACCACGCAAATGTGCTGCAGCGCAGGAACTCGGTTATCATTTTTTCCCCAGGACCGAAATCCCCAAATCTTGAAGTTGCCCTCTGAAGGACTGTATCACAATTATGCTAGAGACAGATCGAGCATGATAGTTCAAGGGTGGTGCCAGAATAGCTTGGCGCCTATGGGTGCCAAGCTATTCTGGCACCACCCTTGAACTATCATGCTCGATCCACGTCTTGCTGTGGTGTGTCGGGGCTGAATGAGGGTCTACTAATACACAAGTTGTCTTATCACTGTGTGTATCATGAGCTGGTGCGAGTAGAGGTTATCCCTAAATCAGAAGCTGAAACGTTGCACGAATTTAAAGCACGCCGAACATGCTACGAATTTTATCCAGGGAAATTGGTCGGGTTGCACGTAATTTTCATTAGCCAGTACCTGCTTGTCAAAGTCTAGACTGAGGCTTTGTTTGAGCTATTTTTAGGCCCGTTCCCAAATTTCGATGCAATGCAGAGGGACAGCAGTTACTAGCTTGCAAAACTCACTGAGGCCAGTTGCATGAGTGAGCTTAATCCTACGCCAGCCACTAAGCAAGGTGCTCCGCTATAGCGGAGCTCCTTGTTTAGTGGCTCCGCTATAGCGGAGCACCTTGTTTAGTGGCTGGCGCAGGTCTAAGCTCATTTATGCAACTGACCACTGGGGGCTGACCTCTAAAGAACCCCGGGCAGCTCTGAATGTTTTCCTCTGTATGATCAGGAAGGACGATTGCATACCGCCACTGCCTCAAGATGTGGAACGAGGTGGACACGGGAGAAGTACAGGGACCAGCTGGATTGGGCAGAGGCCGACATGCACAGGGCGAGGAAGCTAGTGCAGTCCTGCCTCGGTTGACAAGATCATCAATTGATTGTACATTGCTTAACGTCCCGACAGCAACAAGGCTTTCTCAGGACGTGCCTGCACTGCTTGTGAAAAAAAAACCTAAACAGAACATTGAATGTATGTCGCCAGCCGGTCAAATACATTAAATAAACCCAACACATGGGGCCTAAATAAAGCTAAGACCATTTAGCAACACACATCCAATATCAGGAGCTACAGGCAGTGCAGACAGTAGGGAGAGTTTTAAAAAGGCAAATACAGGTGAATGGACCTCGGGTAGACAGAAACACATGCCCCAGAATAGAGAGAAAAACTCACCCTGTGGGGCTGACCAGGGTGACCCTGGGAACTAAAAAGTACCTAACCCCACCCAAGTCCCCCAGGGCAAACCCGGGTGGGGGACAAGATCATCAAGACAGTACATGTAGTTCCGTACAGGCAGTGACCGAAGTGCCTGCCATAACACTTGAAACTGACATGATTATTTCCAGTGACTGAACAGTGCCACTTGCATAATTATGCAGAACTATTATCCAAATTTAATGACTGTCGGTCACCCGCGTCACGTTATCGGTTTTCGGTTTCGAATCGTTTGTTGCTGTAATTTGTATGTCGGCCTTTCCCTACCCCCACCCCATTGTCTATGGGCCAAGATGCCTCCGACAATAAACCACTTTGACCTTGATTATAGTTCTTTATTTGTTCTCTTAACCATTTCTTAGACAGGATATACACTTTTACAAATACATATGAGTTTAGCTAATCTGTTTTCGTTGCGGCTCACTTGTCGGTTTTTGTTGTCAGAATATGGTTATTATGCGATAGATTTATCTTATTTTACTTATTTAGATGTGTGTGCATATTTAGTAGAATGACTGCTATACATATGTGTGGTTTGGTATTTTAAATTCTGCTTGATTGTGATGTATGTATGTTTTATATGTTGATCTTAACATGGACGCTCGTCAGTTATGCCGCAAAAAAATTCTTAATGTTTATGCGGCATATGGCAATAAAGTTTATCTTACTTGATAGGTTGCGCGCCTTTATAGTAAAAGCTAAAGTGGCCGTTCTGCTGAATCGCCTTGATCACTGCGATATGTGTCATCGTACTGGCTGTCAGTAACGGTTTTTGTCGAGATGATTTCCACATGAATTACCCTGACCAAAAAAACCGCTACCGACAGCCAACCGGATAAGTATCTAAAACGACCGGCCAGCAAACCGGATAAGTACGTAAAAGTGAAAACTGGGGATGTCAATGAGACAACACCTGGCGAGCAAGAGGCCTATATTCTCAAGAGCCATTGCGGCTGCAGATTGGAGCGGGAGGGATGAATCCAGGAAATGTTTGAAGCCGGTGCAAAGTTTGACCAACTTCTGACTTCTAGATAGCCTCTGCTCATGTACATGACGTAATCTATAGATAGATCTGCAAGAGATATAGATTGATGCGACACATGATCTAGAGCTTTTCCAAGTAAGCTGGTCCGTGATTTTAGACCTTACGACTGAAAGCCGTAAGGTCTAAAATCACAGACCAGCAAATGTCAATAGGAGGACTTCGCTCTGTCTGTGAAAGTACACGCAATAAAATTTTCATTACAACATGAAAGCGAGCGAGTCGTTTGATCCAGCGTGCTGCATTCAAGCGCGTGACAGCTGACCGGGCTATCGAAGTCACAATCAACGTGCTTGATGCTTTGTTATTGCAAACGGTTGACACACAAATGAAATCGTACAGCTGGCCAGCAAAGGGTGATATAGCCTATACTTTGTTCGCTTCCAAAAAAACTGTGCCATTTCTCCGCTTGCTAAACGACAAATCAGTGACGTCGGTGGAAATTAACCTTTCATATGACCCTGGAAGTCAATGCGCATCATTTTTAATTTTTTTTTTTAACATAACTTGTTCATAAAGTTATTTACTGTGAAAGTCCGAAATCTAGATACAATAACAATGAACCATATCATTATATAGTTCGTAATGAGGTAAACTTTGACCTGATGAAATTCCCGCCACGTCGATTGTAGCCTACTTTGTTCGCTTCGAAATAACCGTGTCATTAGTCGCCAGAGCAGCATAAAATCCAACTAACTACTGAACTAACTGATGTGCAAGGCAGCAACGAAAACAAGCATTACTAAGCTATGGGTGTGTATGTCAATGCCCCCTTATCTGGTTCTTGTATCACACTGTGAGGGTGTGATATTGTGGTTTTCCGTCGCCAATGCCTGTTCATGGACAGCCGAACCGCAGGTCACAAGGGCCCTACCCAAAAGGGGGCCGCCCCCCCCCCCCCGCCCCCCTCCCACCTCCGAAAAACGTCGGCCCTGACCATGGCTCTAATGTGGAAAGTAGCATTCCTGGACCTGAAACTAAAAAACAAACAAACTACAAAACAATATGCTGGATTCATTCCTGACAGGGCTTACGTTTGTCCGCCATGCGCCGTTTTTAGGACAGAAAAAAAAAAAATCTTGAAAAAGCGGAAATCCGCCGTTATGCGGACCACAGCTTTTTCAAGAAAAAAAGAAAAGAAAAAGAAATTACCGAGAAAAAATAAAGAGCCCCACCCCCCCCCCTCCCCCACCCCCCCCCCCCCTCCCCCACCACCCCCCCCAAAAAAAAAAAAAAATAATAAATAAATAAATAAATAAATAAATAAGAAACTGACGGATCACCGCGCTGCTTGCGTTTTCGAACGGCCTAGTCCGCAATATGCGTCGCCTCTTACATAGCAAGGTAATTTGTAACCCTTACTTAGTGTCTTTCGCCGCTATGGAATAGTGTCTGTAAATGCGCCGAAATGCACAGCAGATTTAAAATATTTTTTAAAAAAGTGTTACTAAGTGGTTGGGGGAGGGGTGGGGATGGGGAGTGGGGGGTGGGAGGGGGTGGGGGTGGGGTGGTGAGGCAATCAAAGCATACAAAGCACAAAACAATCGTACCGTAACAGTCACTTTAAAACGTGGAAATGCGTGGATATTTAAACTTGATTACATTGCCGTCACTTCTACGATACTGGGCTCTGCAGCGAGACATCCTTGCCAGTCTGTTCTTGCACCAGGGTCAAGGCCATGCTGGGTCAAGGTCATCTCAAGATCCTGTTTCTGTGACGTCAGAAACTGTAGCTGGGACTCCAGGTACTGCATGGTCATCATCTCTCTTTGCAGCTCCTGAAACATAAAGTTGATCTTTACTACACAGGCATTCGTCACGTTTGATTACATTAGTACAGTTTTCTTCGACAGCGAACCACCACGCCATCGGTACAGACTCACTGTACAGTTAGCCTGTACCGAGCGCGTGATGGTTAACGCAAAGAAAGTGTGAACATGTTAACCCTTTGGGTGTCGGTAGCGGTTTTAGTCGCGATGATTCATGCAGGAATCATTGCGTCTAAAACCGCTGCCGACACCCAAAGGGTGAAATTTTACACGTGCCGGGCACTGAAGCTTTTACTATGTAAATGTGCTGATGTCTTTCGCCAGAACAAGGACGGTGATATGAAAGGCATGTTGGCGGAGTTCTTCTTGTAAACGGTTTTTAGTTTAGACTAGCGGCAAAATTGCGACTTTGGGTCACATCTAGACTGTCGCGTAACAGTATACACGAGAGGCGCTAGCCTCAAGTGTATTGAGGCGACAGAGAAAGTCATGACTCAAACAGGGAATTTATGCAGTTTAAATATCGAATTTGACACCAGAAAAGATTGTTACAGACAGGGAATTAGCCTAGGTCAGTAAATAACAAATAATGATATTAAATAATAACTCAGTAATTAATAGATAAAACAATGGGTCTGAGTCTGTGAGTTCATTCAGTCATTCTTCGAAAGCCGCACACAAGAAAACCAACTGCAATTGTACATTACACACCCGTTGAAAGCCCACTTTCCAGTGTGCAAAAGTTCATCGCCGGCCGACGACGGCCGCCAACTGCGGCCGTCGTCGGCCCGATGAACTTCTGCTCGCTGGGCAAGACGAACCTGCGTGATGGTGACCTCCCGTATTTTCCTCCGTTCTCTGCATCTCCTTGCCGCCCGTCTGTTCTGCTCTCTCCGCCTCTGCTTCTTCGGGTCCGCTTCACCGTTAGCGAGCTGTGACTTGAATGGCTGGCCGGTTGAACGGCTGGTTGACTGGTCTGGGAGGCTGCAATGACCGGCGACCCACGAATGAGAGGGAACCTTCCTGGGGAAGGCAGATTTGTTAAACGTGTCCGCGACTCTAGCCGATTCAGACCATTTGTTCGATGAGGTTCGCCTGGTCTGCGTGGAAGCAACCGCTACTGAAGCCTTGAGGAGTTTGTATTTATTTTCCACATCGGTTCTCGCAAAAGATGTGGCAGTTTTGTGGTTGCTTTTCGGTGCTAAAGCGGAACAAAACGGCGATGACGTCCCGTTAGCAATGTCTTCATTCATTCTGACATCACACTCCACCAGAGAAAGTGATGGTATGTCACTGAGAGACGCCGCTTGTAACCTGTTCCACTCTGTCAGGGCAGTAGAGGGAGCTGTTTCTGATTCCATCGTGTGATACGTCATTTCCATCATCGTATGTATAGGGGGGTCCTCCCAGCCGGTGTTGGCCAAGTACTGATGGTCCATTAGGAATCTGTCGTTTGACTCAGTCTCCTCTGCTCCTGCCATGGCCGAGTTTTGTGTGGTCACTCCATTTCAGATTCTACATTGTGCACGATGCTGTCGTCGGCTATTATAATGTAGTCCGTGATTACTACTGCTTACAGTACAACTTTATCAGTTACTTAAAACATCAGACTTGTTCTTATCCGATAGTCTGTGGTTTCTTCGCGAAATAAACGATAGATGTTGACAGTTTAGTCCAGACTATAATGTTCCCATCACACGTTGCAGTTAGCTCCGCTGGGCAGAGTGAACTTAACGATTTCACGTAACAATTGTGCAGTGTTCCTAGATGAAAAAGTTAGCCTCCTATGTGCCTTTCTGTGCACTGACAGTGACACGCCCTCTTGTGTTTCAGTGGTCAGTCTTTCAGTTTCGCTGTCCCAACGTTAACCCCTTTTCTGCCAGCGGACGCAGGTCTTATTTCTGAAAGCGTTCTCAAGTCAACGCCAACGCTAAAGACCCCCGGCAGTCCAAAGTGGTGTCAGCAAGAGACATAGATCCTCATGAGCCCCCGCGACAGCGGGGGCTCATGAGGATCTATGTCTCTTGCAGTTGGATCTTGTTCACCATTTCTCGGCAGTGAAGGGGTTAAACAGAGCTTCAGAGTTTCAATGGTCGTGCACGCACTGTCTCTCCGCCTTTCCACAAACAAACAGAAATGAATCCATTAAAATCGATTTTGATCAATCACGCATCCACGTCACTTTCTCTTTGTTGCAAAAATTGTGCAGAGTCACTTCGATTTGAAAAAGGAATCTATCCGCCACGACCCTAGAATAAACAAATTATGACGATCGTTTCAGCCCTGCGAAATTCTACAGCAAGATATGATCGACCACAACAGTTCAAGGGACTGAGGTGCCGCAAGAATAGCTTGGCGCCTAAAGGCGCCAAGCTGTTCTGGCACCGCCCTTGAACTATCATGGCCCAGAATATCTTCTATCAGAGGACTGCTCCCAAATCTGCGACTTTCGGAAATTACGGCTCAGTGTGTTTTGTTCCCGAGTACTGAACCACAACTGAAAAAAAAAAATCTTCATCCTTGTCATTTGCGGTTTCAGTGATTTTCACAGTATTTTGGCCAAGTACCCTTCATCTACAAGAAGCATAGAGTTTCATGACCCATGCAGTCTCATTGCCTCATGATACTCTATATACGCCACTTATCAGCACCTTGCAGGGTCGATCGACCTCCTTTACTTGGATCAGTCTGTGCAAGTCAGCTGGGTTTGACTGAGTCAGTGTGTCATCAGCACTAGTTAATGACCAAGTCTAATAATATCTCCCAAAACAAAAGGTGCGTACAAGAAAACGTACGAGTGCGTTGTCATTCGTAGTGTTTTCAGTCGACGTGCACGCAAAGGAGTCAAGCCGACAAGCATTACCCCTACGTAAGCCATCATTACATAGTACATGACTTGCGGTTGGTCACGTCTGCTCTGTCAATGTCTTTGTCGTTGTCAGTGGCGGTTTTGCGGTCCGCGGCAAAGTGAAGAAACGTTTACACGTCCTCCGCCAACAGAAGGAAATAGATAATGGATTGTTCAGCGGTGGTAGTGCCTGATTAGCTAAGCGCGCCAAGCGTATCAGGCATTAGCTATTGGGTTTCAAAATTCAAAATTCAAATAATTTAATAATCCCATAAACGAAAGATTACACTATCTTGTCTCAGTACGAAAATACATTGAAAAGATATAACTAGCTTATATATCTAAACCTAAAAAACAATGCAATCACGTATTACAAATTACGCTATATTATTGTTACTGTCACATAATAGTTATTGCACTACGCCAGTTGCCGTAATGTTTCAAGAGTCGGGATACTTTGGCTGTTGGTACCGCCTCTTGTCGTGATGATTCCTGTGAGGAATCATCGCGACAAAAAGCGCTACCGACAGCCTAATGATTAACTCATTCGCGGCCAACCGCATCCGGATGCGCGGCATAAGCCGCGCATCCGGATGCGGCTGGCCGCGAATGAGCTAATCATTGTCTATGGGCAAAAAGATCTCAGAATAGGGGTTGCTCGGCAATCAGAAGTAGGTGAAAGTGCACGTGTTCCGGCGAAAAACACTGATTGGATTAAAAAGCCCGAACAAACGTAAAATCGACTATTTGTTACACAGTTGGGCAATAATAAAAAATTACGTGTTTAAGCGCACATATAACTGCAAAATAATCAGGCAGTACTATTGAACAGTCAGAGTCAGTCAAATTTCAATGATTTACAGGTAATGGTCAGGATTAGTATACAATTTTATGCTGCTGAAATGAAAGCGATCCCTGTAAGCAAAAGTCCTGGGGCCCACGACAGCCGCAGTGGCCCACTGAGACCGTCGTGAGCCCGAAGATGTTTTGCTACTGAGGATGCGCCTCTTTTGGGCAATGACTTAGCTAGATTCCAACGCACTACATGAGAACTCGGTGACCCTTATTTCTTTTGTTTTAGGTAAATAGACACAATAGATCTAAGTGTTTGAAAATTGAGAACCGAACGACTCCATGCTTTTGTGTCGTTTTCGGTGAATAAACATACTAGATTTCGCGCACTCAAAACTGCGTGACCTCTTCCTTTTGTTTTGTGGTGAATAGACACTGACAACACTGACAAAATGTCTTTTAATCTCCGGTTCAGTTGTTAGTTTCTGTTTCAAGGGCTTTGTTTTTAATTCAGTGCTTTTCTTTTCGGAGCTTCTTTATAGTCAACTACCGGCAATCTAAACATGAAAGAATACACGCGGATGTACACAGTCAAGCACAATTACAAGCGACATTGGTCCGGCAATAACGGTTAACCCGTTCACTGTCGAGAAAATCTGAACACCACCCAACTGCAAGAGGTATAGATCCTCATGAGCCCCCGCAGTTGCGGGGGCTCATGAGGATCTATTCCTCTTGCTGAGACTTGTCTGTATCCATGTTCACTGCACTTTTTTTTCTTTTCTTGAATGGACTAAGATTTTCGCCCAACTGAAATAAAATATGCGTCCAATAGCAGGAAAGGGTTTAATAGTTCATAATATCTCCTTTATAAATGTACCTGTTAAGTCTCACGATGATGTTGCACAAAATGACTAATTTAACTTTTCTTTTATTATGAAGTTTAATTGTCTAAAAGGAAAGACGTTTCAGATCTTCTTTTCCAGTAGCTACACGGAGATTAGTGAAAGGGCAGTAACTATACCTCTGTTACTTGTGCTTACTCACGTGACCTGTTTAAAAAAAAAAAAAAAAAAAGGGTAGAAAAGTCCTAGTTAAAGCGATCTTCTCCACGGCACGCTTTGATGGCTAAATTTCGCCGATACGGTCATCAATGTTATCTGGCCTTAACTAAGACTTGGTTTACTCTTCTTTTCACAATGCATGTGAGTATAAGTGCACACGTAGCAGAAGTTTTCCATTGCTTTTTGAGCGGCGCAACGGAGGGAACTCTCCTGCGTGCGAGGGAAAAGAAGAACAGAAAAGTCTTTCATATTGCGACATTTAAACTTTCTAATGTAAGTTACATACCATGGGGAATTACTCAGCGCTGGACAGACAAACAGTTAGATCCCCTGCCCCCGCCTATGTGGGCTGGCGATTGGGTGCCTGATAGGCCGGGTGCAGGGGATATAACTGTTTGTCTGTCCAGCGCTGAGTAATTCCCCTTGGTATGTGTACAGTTGTACCAGCGCTAGACTCACTTATCTGGTTTGTGGGTAATGTAAGTTAGTCCTATAAGCCAGCATTATTGTGAGACATACTATGGACATCTATGAAGATGTTGCGATCTATTAACTATTTACCGCCTACGCGTTTTTACTGGCGAATTTTAGCACTCAAAGCATTTCCTGCTCAATGCATCTTTAACCCATTCAGCCCTGACGCACTATAGCAGGACACTGGTCGACCATGATAATTCAAGGGTAGTGCCAGATTAGCATGGCGCCTGTCGGCGCCAAGCTATTCTGGCACTGCCCTTGAATTATCATGGTCGATCCATCTCCTGCAACTGGTGCATAGTCATTAGATGACGCCTCCAAAATTTGGGAAATACGGCCGTCGGGCTGAATAAGTTAAGCACAGTAAGAGTTGCACCAAGTAGCATGTGCATAATTTCAGTGTCCAAGAAGCAGATCCGTAGTCCCTGTGCCCACAAATAAACAGAACTGCATTGTCACGGTGAGGCCTCGCAGTGGTTCACTGTAGTTCAAAAGATTTATCGACAACGTGTGATGATCAAAGTGCGAATAATCGCTTAAGTAGCTGACTCACTGTATCACAAAGATGTGGTGAACGTGATTTCAGTTCATGCACCGTTTCGCTGCCGAGAAAAAATGAACAACACACAACTGCAAGAGGCATAGATCATCATGAACCCCCGCAGTTGTGGGGGCTCATGAGGATCTATGCCTCTTACTCAAGCTACTTTGCGTCCATGTTCCTTTGACGGCTGAGGATCTTTGACGTGACGTTATAATGAGGGGCGGTCCGTGGCGCAATGGTTAAGGCGCCTGCCACCAATGCTAAAGAAGCGAGGTTTGATACCGGGTCGGACTTTTCTCCTCTAGTAAGTGTCACCGTTAATTCGAGCGGACCGTCGGGGGTTGTTTCTCCGGGTACTCCGGCTCTTCATTCTCCACGACTTTGGTATCAATTTATCAAATTTCAAATTAAAACGATTTGAATTTCCAAAACCTTAGTAGCTCGCTTAGCAGCACGTGAATGTTCTGTGTTTATGTACAGTGTGTGAATGAATGCGCTTGATTCACGTGAGCGTGCTTGTTGGGTTCAGTTCGCGGCTCCGCTTTGAGCCGATATTGAATTGGGTAAAGCGCCTATTTAACGCGCTGATTTATTTATTTATTCTTATTATAATAAAAAAATAGCATGGTTGAACTGTATGTACATTCTTTAACCCTTCACTGCCGAGAAGTGACACCACTCAAGAGGTATGTTTTTGCGTGGGCTTATGAGGATCTATGCCTCTTGCTGAAACCACTGTGTGTCCATGTTTTTTGGACGGTTTGCATGGATTCTCTGAGTTGAATTTACAGACTCTGAAACACAATGTGCGTCCACCGGCAGGGAACGGTTTAACTCACTCGAGACGTGCCGCCTCCGGATACGCGGCTTATGCCGCGTATCCGGAGGCGGCACGTCTCGAATGAGTTAATTCGACGACCGTTTTGTTTGATATTGAAAGGGCGTACATGGTATGTTCGAAAACCAAATTCCACATCCAATATTAAAAAAAAAAAATGTAATTTTCTAGTTTTCTTTCTGGACGAAATGACTAAGTATAGTTCAGAGAAGGACCCAACGGAGAAAGGAACACGCTTAGAAAAGACAGTTACAAGACAATAAATAAATTAATTTAAATAAATTGTCTTGACTTTTCTAAGCGTGTTTCTTTCTCATTTGGGTTCTTCTCTGCATTTTACACGTTTTGGCATCACCGTGGCCTTTGTGGTCTGGATTAAGGTTAGTTCGCGTGTTTGTATTTCGGTTCGTTCGTTCCTTTGTCTGTTTGATCTATTGGTTTCGTTCGTTGGTTGTTTGATTTTGCGTCTGTCTTTTCTCATCACTTTCTCTCTCACACACTCAAGCAGATCAAGTATCCGTGTATTATTGGTCATTACTGTATCAAAATTTTTTTTATATTTTATTTTGCTGCATCTCAAGGATTAAGCGAATCATTTTTCGATTTCCGGAAATCAGAAGTAAGTCCAAAACAGCTCGTCTTTGGACTCAAACAGTGGATTCTTAAAAGACCAGGACAAACATTATGCCATACCGCATGTTTGTCCGGGCTTTTACTCCACCGTTTTTCTCCTTCTGGGCCCGTGCGCACAGCGGTCCCATAGATTTCTTAGACTTCTGGTCCTGGGCAGCGTTCCTGCCGCTAGAGTTAGCGGCCTTAGAAGGCTGACCAGAGCCAGAAGCCTTTGGAGTTGACTGACTAACAGGTTTGGGTGGGGGCTGAGGCTTAGGGGCAACAGAAGGCGGCACAACCGGACCGGCCGTGTCCGCCTTCTGCGTTCCCTGGCTCCTTGTCACCACCGGAGGAGGGTTACTCTCCAGGGGCGAGATGAGCCGAGGCTCCGCCCCCAACCAAGAAGTTGGGGTCTGACATGAAAAGTCTTTGGTGGGGCGCTTGCCTGCCACCGCTGCACTAAAAGTATACACAGAGGTGTTAGAGGTTGGGGCAGCCGCAGCTGCACCAGGGCCTTCAACCAGTTTTTTGGCATCCAGAAAGGACAACCCCTTCTCCACACGCACCTGCTGAATCTTGCACTCGGATATCCAACGAGGGCATTTCTTATCCGAAGCCATATGCGCCCCCTGGCAATTCACACACAGGGGGGTGGCTGTGCAGGACTCAGCAGAGTGTCCGGGCCTAGTGCAACGGGCGCATGAAGCCTCTGCCTGACGGCATGTCTTCTGCCCATGGCCATACTTTTGGCACTTAAAGCACCGGAGGGGAAGAGGGACGTACTTTTTCACTCTCAGGGAGTAGTAACCTCCCCAGATGGTAGTAGGAGGGGTGGGGGTGCCAAACGTCAGGATGATGGTAGGGAGACGGATCTCCCCACCACCTCGCTTGGAAGCGAAGCGCCTGACGCAAGTCACCCCCTGAGACTTAAGGTTCCTTACAAGTTCATCTTCTGACAGTTCTGCCAAAGCTTGATCTTTGATTACGCCTCTTGACGAATTCATAGTTTTGTGGGGTGTGACTTCCACAGGAGTGTCTCCGATGGAAGAGAGCCCCAGTAGCCCGCTGGAGTGTGCCCGAGTACGGCACTCCACCAGCAAGTCACCAGACCTGAGGCGCTGGGCGTCAGGCCTGCCAACACGGCTCCTGAGGGTCTCCCCCACCAGAAAAGGATGCAGCTTGGTAACTGGTTTCTCCGTCATCTTGCTATGGACAATGAGGAAGCGAGGCCATACGGCCGACGCCTGAGGCGTCGCTTCCTCACAGTCTGAATCACTGTCATGTTCAAATTCGGTGTCTATATGCCGTTTCTGTGCTAGTTTTGGTTTTTTTGTTTTATCCATATTATATTAGTAGAGATATTCATCCCCCGGGGGTCCCCGCCCGCCACCGAGCCCAACAAGGGAAAGTGCAACTGTCGGCGGGTCTCCAGCCGACGCACAATGGAGACTGCCCGAAAGATATACTCAAGGGGGTAAGCCCGATTGAACCGTTTGAGCCACCGCCTTCTATCACACCGTTGAATGCAGGGGAATACTGGCGTAAAGCACCTAATCAGCAGCAAAGGCTATAGCATGGTGCTCCGTATAGCAACCCGCATGTCAACAGTGGGATAGGGCTCAACGTGACAAGAGCCGATTGACTAGGCCGGTACGACTAGCCTCCCGTTTAGGCAGAAGTCAAGGCCAAAGTGGAGTGTTTCAGCCACCAGGATCCTCTTCTCCCCCGACACGGGTCTCCAAGCACGGCAAACACTTGGGATCCAAAGGACCAAAAAGTCACGAGTATTTTTAAGGACCAATCCAACATGGTACAACCTGGGTTAGCACAGCTCCTTAAAAACCGGACCAGTGAAAAGGCTGAACAACATATCTGTTGACATCAAGTCCTAATCCTGGACAAAGATGGCACCCGTCTGCTAGCCCACTCAGTCAGGGACTGAGCGGACTACCCACCTACACCACGTGGAGGCCGGTGCCGGTCAAAACAAATATGCTGCACTGGAGGAGCAGATGGAGGGAGTGGAAGTTGTTGTTGCTGATGCTGCGGCAGCTCCACCCCCTTCCTCTCCGAAGAACCAGAGGAGGCCCGGGAGCCGGCCCCCCTCTGTTTCTTCAACTCCTTCCAAGGTAAAGGAAAAAGGGGGGAAAAACTCCTTACCCCCAGATAAGACTTAATCATGGACTCTTTGCTTCAGTGGAATTGTCGTGGTTTTCAAGCTAACTTTGAGGAATTGCGTCTTTTAGTCAAGTTCTATAACCCCTCAGTAATATCTCTTCAGGAGACTTACCTGAAGACTTCTGACCCTGTGTCCTTTAATGGTTTTAATGTTATACATAAAGGCTCTGATTCGGAGAGGCGCTCGGGTGGAGCGGCTCTTCTCATTAGTAGCCAAATTTTATGTAGCCCCGTTAGCATCGACACCTGTCTTCAGGCTGTCGCAGCTCGGGTTACCTTAAAGAAGACCATAACCATATGCAGTATTTACCTGCCACCATCACTGCGGGTCTGTAGCAATGATATTTTTAACTTAGTAGATCAACTGCCCCCTCCCTTTATTCTCATGGGGGATTTTAACGGTCACGCTCACCTTTGGGGCAGTGACCACTATGATGGCAGAGGTCAGATGTTAGAAGATGTTTTTTCTCAACTTAACCTGTGTGTCTTTAACGATGGCTCACCTACATACTCTAACTCAGGTTCCGGATCTAGTTCTGTTCTAGACCTCACTGTGTGTGATCCTTCTCTCATGCTGGACTTTGACTGGAAGGTTCACGATGACCTGTGTGGTAGTGACCACTTCCCAGTAGTCCTGTCATCGGTCAGCTGTGTGGAGGATTCGCCGGTGGGGCGCTGGAATCTCAAGAAAGCTAACTGGCCTCTGTTTGCCTCCCTCTGTCAGTCTCGTCTTACAGAGGAGGTGGTCATGTCAGCTGAAGAACCTGTTTCTTGTTTTACTTTGATTTTGTTGGACGTAGCAGGTGAAACCATCCCTAGAACTTCCACATCAGTCCCTCGGAGACCGAGAGTACCATGGTTCAATGAAGAGTGCCGCAAGGCCCAAAAAATACGCAAATCTGCTCAGCGACGTGCTTTTCGTAATCCGTCGCAAGCAAATATTTTAACATTTAAAAGACAGCGGGCGAAAGCCCGTTACATTTTTAAACGCGAACGCCGTGCTTCCTGGAGACGCTTTGTCTCATCTTTATCTTCTAGGACTCCGTCCCAAAAAGTCTGGAAGGCTGTTCGAAGAATTAGGGGCAGGGGTGGCTCGGCTTCTGTTGGCCATCTTAGAGATGGTGCCAGTTTGGTCACAGATAAAAAGGCTGTGGCCAATTTGCTTGCCTCCACCATTGCCCATAATTCTTCAACAGAGCATTATTCACCTTTCTTCCAGAGAGAGAAGGAGAAGCGAGACTCTTGTGCTTGTGATTTTATATCAGATAACTCGGAAGACTATAATGCCCCCTTTACATTTTCAGAATTGCAGCAAGCCATGCTGAAATGTACTGACTCTGCTGCTGGATTAGATACCATCCATTATCAGCTCCTAACTCATCTGCCTGAGGATTCACTCCTTGTACTTCTCAAGGCCTTTAACCATATCTGGATAACCGGTCGTTTTCCGCCATCTTGGCGCCAGGCTGTGGTTGTGCCAATCCCCAAGCCGGGTAAGGATCCTTCCGACCCGGGCAACTACCGGCCAATAGCTTTGACATCATGTTTATGTAAGACTATGGAACGCTTGGTCAACGCCCGACTGGTGTGGCATCTTGAGTCACGTGGTCTCATCACAGACCTCCAGTGCGGTTTCCGGCGCTTCCGTAGTACAACTGACCATCTAGTCCGCTTTGAGTCTTTTATCCGAGATGCTTTTGTCAACAAGCAGCATGTCTATGCAATTTTCTTTGATCTTGAAAAGGCATATGACACTACCTGGAAGTATGGTATAATGTCTGATTTGTCGGACATGGGTTTTAAAGGGCACCTGCCTGTTTTTATTCACAATTTTTTGTCTAACAGGTCGTTCCATGTCCGTGTGGGCTCCACCCTCTCCGACTCCTTTGAACAGGAGATGGGTGTCCCGCAGGGCAGCATTCTATCTCCTGTTTTATTTAGCATTAAAATAAATAACATTGTAAAGGCCGTCAAGGATGATTCTGAATGCTCTTTGTTTGTGGACGACTTTGCTTTGTGTGCACGAGGTCGAGGACTTGCGTCCCTTGAGAGGCGCTTGCAGCTGTGCGTTGATCGCATCCAGGGGTGGGTGTCTCTCAACGGATTCAGGTTCTCGCCCTCCAAGACAGTCTGTGTGCATTTTACTAACCAAATGAAATTTTTTCCAAAACCTACCCTGAGCATTGCTGGAGTGCCAATTCAGGTGGCCGAAGAGGCAAAGTTTCTGGGGGTCATCTTTGACAAAAGATTGACCTTCCGCAACCATGTTAACTACCTTAGAACCTCTTGTCGGAAGGCCCTCGACATTCTTCGTGTCGTTGGTCGTACTGACTGGGGTGCAGACCGTATCGTCTTACTTCGACTGTACCGGGCCCTTGTTCGGTCCAAACTGGATTACGGCTCTGTGGTATATGGCTCGGCTTCCAAGTCTGTTCTACAGCGTCTGAACACAATTCACCATCAAGGTCTGCGCATATGTCTGGGAGCCTTCAGGACATCTCCAGTTCCTAGTCTGTATGCAGAGGCAGGGGAGCCTTCTCTCAGGCTCCGCCGCATCCGCCTCATGCTCAGCTACGTTCTGAAGCTGAAGGCCCATCCAGAAAATCCTGCCTATGATTGTGTTTTTACCCCGTCGTTTGCAGAGATTTACGATGCCCATCCAGGAGCTGTCCGTCCACTTTCCTTCCGTGTCCGACCTCATCTGCAGGCGGCCGGAGTGGACCTGGACAAAGTTTCGGAATCTCTGCAACACGTCACTCCACCCTGGCTACTACCAGTTCCTGACATCTTGCTGGACTTGACTGCCCACAAGAAGGATTGTACTCCACCAGCCATATACCAACAGAGCCTCAATGAACTCCTTTCAATTTTTCCTGGCTATTGTCGTCTTTATACGGATGGGTCCAAATCTGAGGATGGAAGAGTGGCTGCGGCTGCAGTGTCCTCTCGCCATCCTAGACGCCCATTTAAGCTCCGTCTCCCTGACCATTCCTCTGTATTTAGTGCAGAACTGCAGGCAATTCTGCTAGCACTCAAGCATGCCTATCAGTCTCGGGAAAGGAACTTCCTGATTCTGTCTGACTCTCTTTCTGCCCTGCAGGCCCTTCAGGGCGCGGGAACAGACCATCCACTGCTGGTGCAGATTAGAGAGCTCTACGCGGACTTGATGAAGGAATATTATGACATCATTTTTATTTGGGTCCCGGGCCATGTGGGCATCGAAGGCAACAGAATCGCAGATTCTGCTGCCAACAGTGCCCGCAGTGACCCTGTCCCTGACACACAGACTGTCTATAGTGATTTTAAACCTGTTATTAGTGCGTACATAGCCCGCGAGTGGCAGTCCGAGTGGGACAAAGAGGAAGGGAACAAGCTTCATGAAGCTCTTCCTAAGTTGTCTGACAGTCTACCTTTCCGCTGCGGCAGCCGCCGTGAGGAGACTGTCCTTGCTCGGCTTCACATCGGGCACACGTATGTTACGCACTCTTACTTACTTAAACAGGATGAGCGTCCATGGTGTTTTGCCTGTGATGAGCAGTTTTCTGTTCGACACTTTTTGCTGTATTGTGCTGACCTCATTGACACCAGATATAAACACTTCACAGCAGACTCCTTGAAGGTTTTGTTCCGGGATGTTCCTCCGGACAAAATCTTCAATTTTTTGAGAGAATGCAATATTTTTAACAAGATCTGAGCATTCATTGACTATGTGAATTTTTTATTTGCCCTTTTTGAGAGTCTGTAGACGTTTCTTTTAAAGACATGTGCGACATTTTAGCCTGAGATTTTTAATCTATATTTACATCTTGTCTTAAGACCTTGCTTTTAGTCTGGCTGACCAGATTTTTACCCATCCCGCCGTGAGATGGCCTTAGTCGCCTGCTCGGCGTTAAACCCAAATAACTAACTAACTAACTCCACCGTTTTTCTCGAAACACGTGCGGTTTTGACCTACTTCTGATTAACTCATTCTACCCCAAGACCGAAATCCTTACATTTTGTCGTTGTCCTCTGAAGACTGCATTGCAGTGCAGGACACAGATCGACCATGATAGTTCAAGGGTGATGCCAGAATAGCTTGGCGCCCATAGGCGCCAAGCTATTCTGGCATCACCCTTGAAATACCATGGTAGATCCTTATCTTCCTGTGGTGTGTCTGGGGTAGAAGGAGTTAAGGAACCATCGTCCATTTATCACAGGACTAAACATAGCGGTCCTTCAAAATCTGACGCGCCAACTGTATTACGTCAGCGTTACATTTTGACACAACAAATTACGTTCGACCCGTAATACCGATGACGTGATTGTCACTTATGTCAGCAGTTAACGCAGAAGTGTGAAGATCGCACGGTATTGCCTGATTAAAGCATTTTGCATAATCATCCCAATCACTGAGCCTGCCCCCTCACGACCCCAGCCCCACGTCCACGTGCAAGCGGCGCAGAGTTTCATGAGCCCCCGGCAGCGGCTGCCCTCTCTACCCCAAACCCACGTCCACATGCAATAGGCACAGATTTTCATGAGCCCCCGCGGGGGTTTATGAAAATCTGTGCCCCTTGCATGTGGACGTGACGGGGGGCTCATACTATGCCTCTTGCTATGAAAAATTGTCGCATTGATGTACATCAGTGCTCCTACTGCAAATGAAGTCTTCGGGTATTCGCCACATGCATCGAATTTGAAGAACAGCTGTAGGTGATCTTGTGCAGTAGGAGAGACTTACACTAGACTAGGAACCGGGGGAGGGGGGGAGGGCTACATGACCCCCCCCCCCCCCCCTCAAATGAAATGTACAGGGTGCGGGAGGGGGCTGGGGGGGGGGGAGGCTAGACTAAGCCCTGCCCCTCCAATAAGTTCGAAGAAAACATATTTTTGGAGATAAATAAAAGCTTTTATTTGGAGAATCTTATTTTGAAGATAATTTTGGAGGGAGATTTTATTTTATTTTATTTTTTTAATAAGAAGAAGAAAAGTTAATTGTTTGGAGAAAACGAATCATGAGATTTGATCTGTATGTGTAATTTTTCCCAATCTTAACCTTCGCTCCCGCCTCCTCCTCCTCCTCACCCCCACCGCCCAGGTTGTTTGACTTTTTTTAAGGCTGGAAAGTACCATGTCAGGGACACTGCCCTACGGCCCCCCCCCCCCCCAACCCGCCGCCCATGAAAAATATCTTCCTACGCAACTGCCGCCTCAGTTACGGTGGACAGTGTAAATCTGCGTTCCCTTGCGTATGGAAAGGACTGCGTATTTAATTTAACACAGTGCCGATGATTGGGGGGAGGGGGGGGGGGGGTTGTCAGAAAAGGACTGCCAATCCCTAACCCTGTTGTAAGTGATGTAATTCTCACATTTCTCATGACGGAGGACTACGTCACACACAAATGGTGTAAGAGGCATTGATCCTCATGTACCCCCGCAGACGCGGGGGCTAATGAGGATCAATGCCTCTTGTTGGTCCCGCTTGAATTTTCACAATATAGCTCTTGTAAATTGATTCTATGGCATTACTCTTGATTAAAATACTATTACGCGTGATCTTCCGTATGGATGCATGGATGTGTCTCTTGATGCATCCATGTACATCTGTGGTCCTCGTGCGGATCAGGCCAAGGCTGATAACCGCACACAGTTCTTGAAATCTGATTTTAGAAGTGCAAAGGACCTAATGGCGGATTTGAACGCAGGCCACTTTTTGGCACTGGAGAGGAGCAGTGTAAGCCGACAGTCTGAACCCGACGCTACTTGTGTTGTTTTTCTACGCTGTAACTTTGTAGGTAGTCTGACTAGAGGAATAATTTGCAATGTCAGACGGAACGCGCAAAGCGTTGAAATCTTAGGTATAAACTGGCGTGCCCCTCCCCACCCCTCTCTCCCTATCCTCTCTCCCCCCCCCCCCCTCACCCCCCCCCACACCCCCTAAAAAACACCCCAAAATCCCCCCAAAACCACCAAAAAGCAAACATCTAACAACAAACAAGCAAAAAGACAAAACAAAAACAAGCAAAAACACAAAAACAACGAACAAACAAACAAACAAATAAACAAACAAACAAACAAACAACACCAAAAACCACTCCCCAAAAAACAAACAAACAAACAAACAAACAAACAACAAAAACAAAACAACAACAACAAAACAAACACAAACAGAACACCCCCCCCCCCCCCGAAAAAAACAATGAAACAAACAATCAATCAATCAATCAATCACTCAATCAAACAAACAAACAAACAAACAAACAACAACCAAAAAACAACAACACGAAAGCGGTGAACAGCTAATTTGACAGCGGATATGCTAAGTGTGACACCGCATACAAAACATTTACTGGAAATCTTTGTTATTAAATAATCAGTCTAATATACTGGACCCATGGAGTGAGACCAGAGGAATAACAAAGTAACAAATGCTTTTGTAATCTGTTTAATTGTCCGATGTTATTAGTTTTACTAATACCTTGTGTTCAGCGGGCACTGGCTGAAGACAAAGTAATAATGTTATTGGCTAAAGAAAAAATAAGAAGAAGCACGTTTTCTACTATGTAACGTGATGGCCTCTTTTGCGATGCAGGAAGATTTTTTTGTGTGTTATATTAAAACTAAATAAAACGATTCAACTAGAGACACACACGTGAATACTGAAGGAAAAGGTTTAGCTTGGTCCTGACTGGGTGTGACCTTATTGCGCTGCTGATGGTACCCAGGACTAGTCCATCATCCAAATCCCGACACTCAGCTTTGTGCTGGTGGACTACGCGTTAAAAGGAGATTACCGAGTGATTTCCCTGGATTTAAAATAATAAATGGTGCCGCTTCCAGTGATCTGATTTAGAATCCCTGTCTCGGTCCTTGTAATTTGAAAATAAGTTGTTTAAATCAGAAAAAGGATGGCGGAGTCTCTACGGAGTCCTCAAAGGAATCTCTAAGCAAGACCTGTGCATCCATTATGCAAGAGGCACAGATTCTCATGAGCGTCTGCAACTGCAGGGGCGCATGAGAATCATTGCCTCTTGCTGGCAAGAGATCTGCCCCATTTACATCTAAGACTGATTCCTGAGTGCTTCTAATTTGAAAATATGGTGTTTACGTCTGAAAACGGACCGGGCGAAACCAGGCACACACGTCTCTGTTGCAACGGGCACAGAGTTTTATGAGCCCCTGCAGTTGCAAGGGCTCGTGAGAATCTGTGCCTCTTGTTGACAAGATACATGCCTCTTTTTAATCCTCAGATTGAGGGAGTGACCCTGGTTTCAGGTTACGCGCAGCAAGGGGAGTATAGTACTGCGCCGTTTTCGTCGGCGCTAAAATTATTGATGTGCAATGCGGAAATTTGATTATCCAACCACTTTTTTTTTTTTTTTTTTTTGAGCCAGTGACAGATTGTGACTAAGCCTACTAAATCTTCCCAAGCTGAATCCCCGATAACCTCCACCTGTTTGAGAACACTGATGCAAATATGGCTGATGTCTTCTGTAGGCTTAAATTCATTTGACGATCTACACATCGTGTAGATGGGAGAGATTCGTCGAGGGACCTACAGTGTTGTAAAAAATAATGGATTACACTAGCGCAGGCTGCGAAAAAACTGAAGACTTTGCGGGGGACTATAATAATGTTAACGCTCTGGCTATAGGTAGCGACTTTTGTCGCGATGATTGCTGCCAGAGGGTTAGGAGCAAGAATTTTTTTTTTTTTATAAAAGAGACCAACACATCGTAGATCGTCGATGATGTTCATGGTGGCCAGATCCGTAAACTCATTCAGCCCCGACACACCACAGCAAGCCGACATGGATCGAGCATGATAGTTCAAGGGTGGTGCCATAATAGCTTGCGGCGCCCACAGGCGTCAAGCTATTCTGGCACCACGAACTATCATGCTCGATCTGTCTCTAGAAATTGTAAAAAAGTCCTTCAGAGGGCAACTTCAAAATTTGGGGATTTCGGTCTTGGGGTAGAATGAGTTAAGTTTTGCAGAGGCCCATGACAATCTGTGGCTCTTAGTGATGGAAGAAAGCCACTTAAAACTGTAAAAAAAAAAAAAAGGAAAAAAGTAATGTGTGTGTGTGTGTGTGTGTGGGGGGGGGGGGGGTCGGGGGGCGGGGGCGAGGGGGGGTGGGGGTGGCGGCGGGGTTGGGGGGGGAGTGGAGGGTGTTTGGGGGGGGGGGGGTGAATGGTCTTGGGGAGGGCTAATGGACTAATGCACTCGCACTAAAAAGGTTTTTGGTGGACGACTATAAATTCAGAAGCGAGTGGTGCAAAAAGGTACCACTCAAACCAGAGTGTTCTAGAGCCTAGCTCTGATCTATTGTCAACAATATTAGTTGTTTTACGATGACACTCCGTATTTATTTACGATTTCGTCGGGGAAAATAAACACCGAAAGGACACTGTTAGTGTTACTGGTGGTGCGATGGCAGCTGCTCTGTTTTCAAGTCACTTCACAAGTTATGGTGATTTTTGATTCTAACAGTGATCTCACTTGTGCCACGGTCACATACGATGAATTTATGATGTGTAGCAAATAAATGTATTGACATCTTACTACATAGCAGAGGGCATATTATGCGTTTTCACGCTGTTTAGCTGCTGACAAATTTCACAATTTGGGACAATAAATTAAGTAATATCATATTCGCTTCGTATTATTAATACTACTACTACTACTACTACTACTACTACTACTACTAATAATAATAATAATAATAATAATAATAATAATAATAATAATAATAATAAGGTTCTTTTAAATAAACTTCATTCAGCTGCAACCCGTCACACGTGGCTTAAGGATGTAGACAATACTGGAGTAACAGTTCCAACAATAATTTAATTCAGCGATGCGATCTCCACACAATGCATTTCCAAATGCACCAACAGTGATACAAAGTCTCTTCTGCAAATGTCCACACTGGTGACACAAAGTTCCTCACACGACGTACACCACTGTTACGCTGCGTCTCTCACAATGTACACCCTATACGGGCCACGTACCTACGATAAACTGTTTGTCTCTACAACTGACAATGCAAGACAATGTATATCCGCGGTTTCCTAGTACCAACGTTATATAGTAAGACAACTTTCTAGAATAATCCAAGAAAATCATTCAACGCAACCAATCAGAATGGAACCCGTAACTAAAACATAAATATTAATAAAGAAAGAATTTTCTGGAATAACTACAATAGGCTACAAAAATTCGGCTGCTCAATTCAGCTCCAAATCCTAATGTAAATGACATCTCACAAAAGTATGGCAGGCAGTTCACGACCTAGTCGGAATCTTCCAGAACTAACACGATCTTTCAAAAACCGTAATGACTGGCTGCCAACTTCACGCGAACAGTAAACAACTATGACTCGTCTATAAAAAAAAAAAAAAAAAAAAGTAGCGAAATGTTTCTTACTCTTCTGACGTCACATGTACGATGTCACTAGACAGTGCGACCTTTCTAGAACGTTCTGGACTAAACTTAGCGTATCATAACGACGTGAATTCCGCTCTGCGCGACCGAAAGAAAATGTTACTTAAAAAGGTACTTGAATCATAACCATGATAGCTTAAATAAATATCGGATCGTTTCCTACGATTAATACATGTATGCTCTTACAGGACAACACAACCACAATCGTAACAATGATAATAATGTGTTCTTTATTGTTTATTTCAACAAAGATCAATTTTAACTCTTTCGAGACGTGCCGCAACCGGATTTGCGGAGTAAAGCCGCGAATCCGGATGCGACATGTCTCGAAAGTGTTGAATTTTACAGTGCCAGTTGACCTAGATTACGTTTGCGCAAGCTTCATTTATTCAAGACCAAAGCACCCTAGATGTCCCAGGAACATAGATTCAAAGTGGTGTCAGCAAGACGTATAGATGTTAAGTGTCCCCGCAACTGCGGGGGCTTATGAGGATCTATGCCTTTTGCGGTTATGCGGTGTTCACGTTTTCTCGGCACTGAAAAGATTAAACAAACGACGTTGCCATTTCCTCAATTTTATTACTCATGTTTTCCGGCTTGATCGCGACGTGCAAATTGCAGGAGATGAATAACGCACGACAGATCAAGAGTAGTGCCTGATTATCTCCTCGCCAAATGAGGCGCCAAGCTAATCAGGCACTACCTTGGAGAGATCGAGGTCAGTCTATCATTCACAGTTGTACACTCTAGTAAAAAAAAAATAACCCATTTATCTTCTTACGCACTATAACCAGAGATGGATCGACCATAATAATTCAAGAGTAGTGCGGGATTAGTTTGGTACCTTAAGGCGCCAAGCTAATCCGGCACTACCCTTGAATTATCATGGTCGATAAATCTGCTGAACCGGTACATAGTAGTCACTGGTGACAACTCCAAAATTTGCGAAATGCAGCCTCAGATTTAAAGGCCCACTACCGCCGTAACTGTAAACTGAAGATAAACTTTTGTAACAGATGGTTACGAAACGCTACAGACAGGTGTAGTTATGGTTCATTTAGACACAGGACAATTCAGTTCAGCACACGTCGTCTTTATATCAAGTATCCTGACCATGACGCCACTCCGTTCTGAAAATGCAAAGCTTACAGTACGAGAAACAGCTAAAAATAGATTGACACGCTAACGGCAGCGCAGAATAAATAAGTGCGATTACGCGTGTGCTTTTGCTGCTGTTAAAGTTCATTAGGTGCGTCGACAAGGCATAACAAACACAAATGGTCCTGATTAATGTGTCTTCAGATTTACGCCTAATGGTACTTTAAATGAGTGAAGCTGCGCTGTAACTTTTACTGACAGGATAAAGATAAAGTTTACTGGACAACATTGACCTGAACTGTACACTGACAGGCGCGTATTTTCCAGAGCAAAAAAAATATTAAAAAAAAAACAGTCTCCGCGGCAGCGCCAAGAGTAACTGTTGTTGTTTCGGGTGACAACTAGAAGTCCGGCCGAGCCATCCCACATGCTGTGAAGTCCCAAGGTCAGATTGGTGTGGCTTCAACACTGAGGCATCTAAATATTCCATCCCTTTGCCGCTGTTCCTTTTCCGCAGTTCCGATCGAGATCGCAATAACAGCGCATATATTATTATGTGTTTACACCACTCGACCTTTGGCCTTGAATTATTCATGCACGTTTTCCTGTGACGTTGCTGTTTTCAGTTGCGTTCTTGTTGTTTTTACTTCCTGTTTTCGGTTGCTATTTTGTTTTTGTTTTTTAGTCAGCAAATACAAACGCTTGCAGGTCTGTGATTTTGGACCCGCTTACGCCTGCAGCCGTAAGGTCCAGAATCACAGATTAGCACACCCACACTTCCACACACTGGTTGTGTCTCTTTCGATTGCTGCAGCGAATCGAAGGGGACAACCAAAGTGAATTTTCAGTGTACA
>BTPG01000004.1:65043426-65083426 GCA_036245525.1 Semisulcospira habei | reverse complement strand
CCTAATATTTATGCAAAGCATCCGAATCGCACACTTGGTGCATGTAACAAGATACAGATGTATATTTTGGGAGCTTATGCATGTGTATTGGATTGTACGGTGGCAGGTTTCAGCCAATGACACCAAAACGACATATTGTTATTCTCTCTCCATCTCTGCAAGCGGCGGAGATTCTCATGAGCCCCTGCAGTCGCAGGGCCTCATGAGAATCTTCGCCGCTTGCTGGTAGGGGGAGACTTGGCTCGGTTTATCTCCTTGGCTTCTTTTTAGAGGGAGAAAGTCAGAGGGGTTTAAATTAAGCAAGTCCTGGCGTGAAAACGAAGTGTTGACTGATGGTGCTCGCTTCAACCTGAAGAAGCGCGATCAACCTTGATATGTTTGTCAGATTCCTTTAGCCATCAAAACATCGCCACCCCTCACCCCAACCTCTTTCCCCAGACCCTACCCCCCCCCCCCCCCTCTCTCTCGAACCACCCAGTCTCTATAATAATTTCCTTTTCTCGGTGTCAACACAAATGTACGTGGCTGCAAGGCTCACGAGAATCAACACGTTCCTGCAGATAGAAGACCTATCTTATGAGACGCGTGTGTGCAGGAGGAGGGTGGAGGAGTGCATGGGGGTGGGGCGGGGAGGGGGGTGGGGAGGGTGGGTGGGGGGTGGGGGTGGGCACTGTCATGGCTTCACGCACACTGGTTGTCTCCCGGCCTCGATTCGCTATTGCTGATCAGCGGTAGCGAATCGAGAGAGACAAGCAGCCGGGGGCTTCATGAAGACGTCATTTACGTTTTGTCAGTCACGAGTCACGAAACTTCATATCCTAATCATCGCTGTTTCCTGATGATATTTTTCTATATGGGCCTGACGAGTAGTGCTTTGACTAAATGTAAATCCGCTGCGCCACCAAGTGCGTTCGGCCACCGCGTAAATAGCTGAAGTCAGGGAGGAAACGAAAGGCACGCAAAGCCGCGAAGCACTGTGATTCCAGAGCAGTCTTCAACCATTAAAGTAACCATCCGCCTAAAACCTCGAAATGAACAAACTTGGTAGATATTTTGCCACAAACCTTGTCCTTCGATCAAAACTGATAGTTTTGTATCAAGGCCTTTTGCACAGTCAAGCATCATTTTAGCAGACGCCGATTTGTTGGGTCAGTTTTATATGACCGGAAATACGCCTCATGCTCATTTTTCGGCGTTGGTTTATGTAAATTAGCATATCCAATAAAATTAAAACAAGAGTGCGTCTTGCTGTAGACATGAACTTGTGACCTGTGAAAACAATCAGTGGATGCACTGCAGTGCATAGTGGCCTCTTTCACGGCACTGTACTAAAGGGTTTAACGTTCAACTGTAGATGTTGAGAAAGAGGTCCGGGATACTTCCGGCCACAGCTAGAATTTCGCGGGTGAGCTTCGTTTCCTCCCTACAAGTGTATAGTCTGACTTGAGCTATTTACGCGGTGGCCGCGCGCACGCGGTGGCGCAGCGGATTTGCATTTAGTCAAAGCACCACTCGTCAGGACCCTATGTATTTTTCACGGTTCACGACTCAGATCACGACTACTCAGTGAGAGACTTGCACGAGTCACGACAATCCTCAAACGTGGCAGTCATGTGTCACGGTTTTAACTGCTACCTCCCACTCGGATAAGGAACCGACGAACATTTCGACGACTTCTCTGACACCTCACCTCTCCTGTTACTCCTAATTGTTTAATCCCACCCCCTCCTCAGTCTTAATAGCTCTGGGATGTTCTGCACGCGCTGACCTCGCGCCGGATTGGCGCGGGCGCACGTTCGCACGTTCGATGACGCACGATCATTGAAAGTTGTCGTTCGTTTACCGACTGTGAGGTTGAAAGCCCTTCCCGGCAACCGCAAGAGGCACACATCCTCATGGCGGCCCTTGCATTTGCGGCATGGGCCCATGAGGATGTTTGCCTCTTGCCAACAGATACAGAAAGATTGCCGAAGCTCTGCCTATTTCTGGGAAGAACAGGCGGGATTTACATTTGTGTTCTCTGTAAAACGAAGTAGGTTACCGGGGTTTCAGCTTACAGCAGTTTGTAGTCCGTGAACCTCGTACGCCCGGCGGGAGACAGGCCACTTAGGAAAAGATGCTGTTGTGATCGGAGCATTTTTACGGCGTGAATCAAAAAGCGATTCGAGAATGAAGACGAGAAGATTTTTTTTTTTTCGCGCGTCTTTTTCAGTACAGATCGGCTCTCTCTCTCTCTCTCTCTCTCTCTCTCTCTCTCTCTCTCTCTCTCTCTCTCTCTTTACCGTTGTAAAATAAAGATTCATTGATTCATTGATTCATTGATTCTCTCTCTCTCTCTCTCTCTCTCTCTCTCTCTCTCTCTCTCTCCCGCTCTCTCTCACGGCTTCAAACAGTATATTCCAGTTAGTTTCACTGAAAGGGGCTGAAATTTAAATCAACAGCAATGTCAACAAACACAATTAACAACACAGGGGCGGATCAGTTACTTCAGGGCGTGTGTGTGTGTGTGTGTGTGTGGGGGGGGGGGGGGTGCGCGCAGTCCAACGTTTTGTTTTGGACCTTCAGTTGAACCTAAACAAAAGGCCTCTCGACGCTAATCCGTCCTTCTGGTTGGCCGAAAAAATCAAACAACGGTGGGTGGGGGTGGGGAGTGGGGGGGGGGGGGGGAGGGGAGGAAATCCGTGTGTATCAAGACGCTCAACAGTTGCCAAAATATCAAGCAACAGTGGGAGGGGGAGGGGGATAGGGGTTCCAACCTCCCATAATTAACAGCTACGACACTGGCCATTACTACAACTAAAACTAACCCTTTGGCTGTCGATATCGCTTTCTGTGGAGTTCATACCTACAGGAATCCGCAACACGCCATGAGTTGAAGCGCTACCGACAGCCAAAGGGTCAAAACTGGACACTACTGTGCGGAGCTAATAGATCACCACCTTTGAGGTGAACAACACCCAACTGCCAGAGGTATAGATCCTCATGAGTCCCCGCAACTGCGGGGGCTCATGAGGATCTATGCCTCTTGCTGAGATTAATTCGTATCCATGTTCCTCGGAAGGTTTTAGCACTTGGTCGTTGAATGAACAAAGATTTCCAGCAACCAAATCTGCGTCCGAAGGCAGTGAAGGGGTCGAAGTTGCTATGGAAAATGAAAAGCAACGTAAAGCCCAGTGAGCAAACAGGTCCTCGGGCCCTCGTGTCTCAGCAGTGGCCAGTGAGAGGGTCTGGTTCGGCCGGAGGCTCGCTTGCTTGCTGGGCGATCCGCGTGGGGCCGTGCCGCGGTTTTTCAGGTGATGAAACATCGCGGTTACTTACACTAGGTTACACTTGTATAGTGGACGCCTTGCACACCCACAGGCATTTCTTGACGTAAAAGTGAACACCCTGAGTTGAGAAACAGTCGCGCCTATGATAATAAGCAAGAGGTGTAGATTCTCATGAGCCACTGCGGCCGCAGGTGCACATGAGAATCTACACCTCTTGCTTATTATCATGAGAATCTATACCTCTTGCGAATGCAAGCCGCAGTTAAATACGGAACTGCAACCTATTATGCATTGTACCTGGTACCTAGCTTGAGAGTGAGTGCGTGTAAACAGAACGCCTATACTTACCGTACGCGTGGGCTATAAAGACAAGAATTAGTAAACGATACATGCAATTTAAAAAACCCGGCCACCCACTCACCCACCCAGCCACCGCTACTCCCCCCCCCCCTCCCCCCCCCCCCCGGCAAGTGCGCAATCAAGGTGAACATCAGTCAGTCTCACCCGCTACCAACCCCAGCCTTACCACCGGCCTAACGACCTCCAGGTGAGAAATCGTGCCCGCGAGTGGACAGAGTTTCACTGTGTAAATTTATCACGAAGATTACAAGAAAACAAACAAAAACAAACAACAACAAGAACAAAACAACCTCATTTATGGCCCATGCATTTTGAGTTTACTGCTGAGAAGAACCATGTACAAGACGCGGAACATGTAAAGGATAGACCAAGATACGTTAACTCACTGTGCCCGAGGTGCGAAATACCCACATTTTGGAGATATCATCTGATGACTGCATTTACAATTCAGGAGACAGATCGACCATGATAGTTCAAGGGTGGTGGCACAATAGCTTGAACTGTCATGGTCGAGCCATATCTTGCTGCGGTGTGTCGCGGGCGGAGTGAGTTCATGAGCTCGGGCAGTCGCGCCTGCAATTCACCTTAGTTTTTACAGAAGTGTGTTGTGTGGGAGGGGGTGGGGGAGGGGCGGGAGGGGGACTGAGGATTGGTTGGTTGGTTAGTTCGGACTTAACGTCCACAGCACCGAGGTGATCATGGACGGCCCTGACGGACGGGTTATGGGGGACAGGGAAATCTATTCCCTATGGAGTACGACCTGAACACTAATCAACTCAGGCGCATTCCAACTGTGCCACTTTGATTTACCAGGACCTTTCAACGGACATGCTATTGAACAAATCCGTTTTTCTCCCCTGGATTGTGAGTCCAGCTACCGGGGCCGGGACGGGATTCGAACCCACGACCCGGCGATTCCCTTCGCTCTCCTGCTCCGACGTTTAACCGTCTGAGCTGTTTCGGACTCTATAGGGGGACTGAGGAGTGTGCCGTTGTCCTTAAAATACTGACCGAATTTGGGCACACTGTGACTACCACAGGCATGAGATAGATGATCGTTGCGTAGTCGGTCACTTCTCAACACGGGCACGGTAGTCGTCATTTACTACTGCTGGTCTTAACCCTTTGGGTGTCGGTAGCGGTTTTGGTCGCGATGATTCCTGTAGGAATCATCGCGACCAAAACCGCTACCGACACACAAAGGGTTAAGGGGTGACCAGTTAATAAGGCTCATCCCGTGCCTGTGGTGACGTCCCTAGAGTGCTGGATATAAATACAGGCTGAGGTACAAGGTAGAGAAAATTTACGAAGTGTATCAATTCGATGCACAGTATTTATTTCGCCTAGTCACTGATAACAAAACAACTTCCTGTATTTTGTCTTCAATGTCTTGTTGCAGAGTGACTAGAAGCAGGGGCGGATCTGGGAGGTGGGGAGTTACAGGGGTCCGGAACCCATCTCGCCCCCCCTCCCCCCTCCGACCCAAAATTGTTTAAAATGCTACAACAAAGTCCCTTTTTTGAGCATTTGGACCCCCCCTCCCCCTGTTGTTTGATATTTTAGCGGATGGTGAGAGTTTTAACACGCACACGCATTTTGTCTCTCTCTCCTCTCCCCCCCCCCCCCCCTCTCCGCTTTTCGATTTTTTGGCACCTGGAAGCAAAGTCTAACATCGTGGAGACCTTTTGTATTAGGTTGAAGGTCCCAAACAAAAAGTTGGAACCTCCCCCCCCCCCCTGATCCGCCCCTGAGAAGAAATACATTCTGTTACAACTATGTACGCTGATACACCGTGAAAACTCATTTCTCTACCCACTTCCCTCCCGCCCTGTCTGTGGGTATGACCTCTCTACACGGACTGACTATTTGTTGGTTTAACGGTACCGGAGTAACAATGGACGGCACTAACACATTTCATCCTGAGGCTGATTTTGTAAACGTTGCTTATTGTCCTACGAAGGCTGCATTACTGATCAGGAGATAGATCAACCGTTTTTAGTTCAAGGGTGGTGCCAGCATAGCTTGGCGCCTCAGGTGCCAAGCATGCTGGCACCACCCTTGAACTACCAGTCAAATTCATTTCATGCAATGGGTGTATCAGGATGAAAAGGGCTATTCACGGGGGGAGGATACTGAAGTTATATGGCAATAGTTGTTTCCAGACTCGGAGCGTCAATAAAATACTAATTATTGGGTCCTGACGCTACTGTATCAGGGGCACAACTCTTGCCGTAACTTCGGTTTTCTCCCCCTAAGAGGCGGGTTATGGGAGACAGGCCCGACATGACGTATTGGCTACGGAGTAAGACCTGAACACTGATCGAGTCAGGCGCACTGCGACTGTGCCATTTTGACTCAGTTACCAGAACCTTTCAAAAGACACGTCTTTTTTTTTCCACCCTGGGTTGCGAGCCCACCTACGGCGGGACTGTCCTGGTTTTCAGGCAGGAGGTATCGTCGCCGGATCGCCTGTGCAAACGGACTGCTATTTCCCTAAACCCAGACCACAAAGGTGACTGCCAAGCGTGTAAAATGAAGAGAAGAACTCAACGGAGGGTTCTCCGTTGGGTTTTTCTCTGATATTTCACTCTCTGTTTCTGTTCTGTTAGTCATGACGATGAAGATTTCTACCGTGTTACGATTGTGGTTGTGTTGTTCTGTGAGAGCGTGCATGTGTTAATCGTAGGAAACGATCCGATATTTATTTGAGCTATCATGGTTGCGAATCACGTACCTTTTCAGTAAGATTTTCTATCGTTCGCGCAGATAGCGGAATTGGCTTTGTTATGATACGCTAAGATCAGTCCGGAAGTTTCCAGCAAAGTCGCAAGGAGAAGAGCGGTGAGTTTTTGTTATGTGTAGATTCGCTGAGAATAAACCAGAACGTTCGAGCAAGGTCGCGCTGTCTAGTGACCTCGTATCTGTGACATCAAAGTGACATCAAAGTGTAGAGCCGCTCTATTTTTATTTTTATTTTAGTCATAGTTGTTTTCTGTGCGCGTGAATTTAGCAGCCAGTCAGTGTGTTTTATGAAAGGTCGTGAACGGTCTGCCATACTCTTGTGTGACGTCATTACACACTGGGATTTGGGGCTGAAATTAGCAGTCGAATTTTTGTAGACTATGTTAGTTTATTTTAGAAAGTTATTTTTATTTAGTATTTATGAGTTTCAGTTACGTGTTCCGTTCTGATTGGTTGCGTTGTGTGAATTCCTTGGATTTTTCTGGAAAGTTGTTTTACTATAAGAGATGGTGCTAGGAAGCACGTGTGTAGGCTACATTGTCGTGCATTGTCAGTTGTAGGGACACACAGTTTATCGTAGGTACGTGGCCCGTATAGGGTGTACTTTGTGAGAGACGCAGCGTAACGGTGGTGTACGTTATAAGAGAAACGCATTGTGTCGCCAGTGTTGACATTTGCAGAAGAGACATTGTATCAGTGTTGGTGCATTTGGGAATGCATTGTGTGGAGATCGCATCGCTGAAATAAAATATTGTTGGAACTGTTACTCCAGTGTAAGCCACGTGTGACGGGTTGCAGCTGATTGAAGTTTCTTTAAAAAGAACCTTACGTGCGTGCGTCTGGTGTGATATCATACTACGACTACGACTCAACACGTAACATACCGTTATAATTATGGTAAAAGCCAGAATGTGCATTTTTGAGACACAATAAAAATCGCGCTTTTCGCAAAATAGATATGCAGGCACATAACGGGAGATTTGTCCACTTGTATCGAGCATTCATGTTATACACACGCTCACGGCACTTCAAGGGGGGTGTGGGGGGGGGGGGGGGGGGGCAGAAACATAAATAAGTTATCAATTACAAATTATAACATTTTATAATGCTGTGTACACTTTTTGTTTGCCTACTCGTCACTGGACAAAAACAAAGAAAAATAACAAAGGAAGCGAAGTGAAAATAAAAAGAACTAGAACACAGGGAAAAGGGAGGAGGGGGTGGGGCTGGTGCCCGTGGAAGGGGGGGGGGGAGGGACAGAGGCAGGACAGAGGCAAGGAAAATGGAGAAAGGTGGGGGGGGGGGGGATGGAGGGGAGGGGAGGGGATGGAGGTGTTGTGTCGTGTGTGTTTCGATTTGAGTGTTGAAAAAACAAGACGATGTCAGTTGCCACTTGAGCCAATACAACTCCCGCCTCGAGTAGACGAGACGTCATATATTGTTTTTTGCCTCGTTGTTTAGCAAGAGGCATAGATTCTCATGAGCCCCTGCGAAGCAGGGGCTCATGAGAATCTATGTCTCTTGCAGATGGAAGGAATCTTCGCAGGCTAAGAACGAGTAACCGTTTTCGTGTGACGGGGGATCGCTCAATCGTACCTTCTTTCCCGTCTGTCAACCAGCCAGGCCCTCGTGCAAGGGCCGGAGTATAGAGTTTCGTGGACTCTAACAAGTGCGAGGGGGGTCATGAGAAAATGTTGATCGAGTCATCGATGACCGGCACAATGCAACTCCAGCTGCGCCCTCAAACGGAGAACGTTGTGTGGAGTTCGGCGTGCGATTGTTGAGCTTGTTTGTTGATACTTTCTCTTGCGCAGCGCGCGCTCGGCTCGTGCGAGCACTCGGTGACCTCACGTGCAGCCTCTTTCGCTCCCAGCGCGAAGTGGATCGAAAGTCACAGCCGTAAAACCAGGCAGCATCAAAGTTTAGCGCCTGGTCAACCGCAAGAGGTACACATCCTCATAGGCCCCTGCATTTGCAGGAGCCCATGAGGATGTTTGCCTCTTGCCAACAGATAAAAACGTAGGCTCATCGGCAGCGCGCTTGGCATCTTGGATCAAGGGTAGTCCCTGAAAAGCTTGGCGCCTACAGGCGCCAAGCTGAACAGGGGCCACCCTTGAGCTAAGATGCCAGCCCTCCTCCTCCAAGAACTCCAGGGATTTGTTTTTGTTTTTTTTAAACAGAGTGAGTCACTTGGTTTTAGAAGTGATAGATGAAAACACGTCAGATTAGGACCCTCTGTAGGCACAGTGGGTGTCGGGACATTGTGTCTACTGCTGGGTCAACACGGCTGTCGATCTATTTCTTTTCAATGCGATTCTTGCAGCCCTTTGACTTTCATTGTCGAAAGATCACCTTTGAGAACCATCACACTGCTAAGAAAGTAGCAAAGTAAGTGTGCGCAGTATCTGTCGCAGGATGGACCGCAAAATTCCTTCAAGGGAGGTACCTAGTAGTACTAGTAACTATTATCTTGGCGGCACCTCAGTCGGTGTTACTGAATTCAAACAAAGAAACAAAGAAAGAGAGAAACAAACAAACACTTTCAAGATTTATTACTACTGACGCTAATATCAGCACAGTTTAATATTAAAAAAAATAAAAAGAAGAAAAAAAGAGACTCCTGAAACTTGAGATGGATTGGAGTGCGTATGCGAAATCGCACGTCAAGATGGTCCGGGCTTTTTAATCCATTGTTTTAAATTTTTCATCTACATTTGATTTCCGAAAAAAAATCTGTTAACCCTTTGGCTGTCTTTACCGACAGCCAAAGGGTTAAAACGGTACCACTGAGCTATATTAGTCGATGCACTCTCCGCAGTTGGCGATCGCAGCGCGAGAGACCTGTAACATATAGTTATATGTGTACCCTCTCTTGGCCCTGTCAAGTGCCTGTCAAAGCGACGCTAACCAACAACAAAAAACACTAAAAAAAAAGCTGCAGTAGGAGATGTGAAACTGATCTGTTTTTATTTGTGGAAGTGGCATGCCGCCAGCAGCGCTCGGTGTCTCAGCCGATTTGTCAAATATTAGCCTTGCCAACAAGGAGACATAATATTAGTTGCCGAGGCGGCAATAGGGGGACTTTACATGTTGATGCATTTCTTGTTTGTGTCGTTTGTTGTTGCTGCTTTGCATGTTGGTTTCTATTTTCTTTTCCTGTTTGTTTGCTTGTTATCGGTTTACCTATTTGTTTTTCAAAATGCGTTGTGCGCTTGTGTTGGGGCTTGTTCTGAGTACAGAACAAAGTTTCGCAGCAAGAGGCGTACACGAGCCCCTGCCCTTAGCGCGGGCTCATGAGGATCAGGCCTCAGCTTCATGAGCGAGTTTAAATCCTGCGCCAGCCACTAAGCAAGGTGCTCCTTGCTTAGTGGCTTGCGCAGGTTTAAATTTACGCTCGTTCATGCAACCGGTCCTCACTTTCAGCAGACCTACATAACAGTGTATGTCTCTGCTCGCAGCTGCACTTTTTTTTTCTCTCTCGAATAAACGCGCGGCGTATCCGCGAACTTATTTTGGGTTGATTCCCCATCGAAAAACACGCAAAGCTGCACTTGCGACTGCGACAGGAAACTATTGAAAAAGAGGGCCCACCATGAAACTGTCAAGCTGATTTAGACACAGGCTAATGTCGAGAAATGCGTTTTTATGATGCTTATGAATGCTCAGTGTTTTTAGTCATGTTTTACAGTGACGGCCGAGAACAATTAAATTTACTCATGAGCAAAAGAAATACGACAACTAAAGTGTTTCGCATGATTTCAGAAATGTCGTATTTCTTGTGTTCATCAGTATATTAAAAAAATGTACATTGATACACACTGGCAAAACCTGTGCCACAGGCTGGGGTTTTCACTGTGCCACAGGCTGGGGGGTTCACGTGGCACAGGTTGGAGTTTCCCGGTGGCACAAGCTAGGGTTTTCATTGTGCCACAGAATGGGGTTTTCACTGTGCCACAAGTGGTTGGGGTTTTCGCTGTGCGGACACCAGCTGGGTTTTGTTTATACTGTGCCACAACCTGAGGTTTTCCGACACTGTGCCACAGGCGGGGTTTTCACTGTGCCACAACCTGGGGTTTTCCGACACTGTGCCACAGGCTGTGGTTCTCAGTGAGCGACAGGCTGTGGTTTTCACTGTGCCACAGTCTATCAGTGGTTTTTACTGTGCCACAGGCTGGGGTTTTCTCTGTGCCAAAGGCTGGGGTTTTCGCGGTTTTGCGCAGGCTAGGGTAGTCACGATGTGTATCAGTCCGATTGCAGCACACCGGCTGGAGTCAGTGCGCCTCCGAAGTGTAAGTGATCAGGTCGTCGTACTTCATGGGCACAAGCTGTCCCTGTCTCCCACAACCAGCCGTTCCCTAGGGCCGTCTACAAATCACCCTCTGTGGCACTGATCGGAGTTAAGTGTACAACTACTTGCACAGCCACCATTTTGCACTCGCGTGAACAGTGGGTGCGAATTCCTGTTTACTGGTGCCAGAACCGTCTGGGAAAGGTGTGAACACTTCTGGTGATGCACGCACATTGTCTTCATTCCTCTCTCACTCTTCAACCAGTCCAGGCTGTTATTGCCAGTTTTTAGGTCAAGGTTTAGTACTGCGCCTGACGTCTTAGCTCATGGGTAGCCCCTGAACAGCTTGGCGCCTATTGAGCTGACTTGTTCCATCTAATCCATGCCCGGCTTCTCCAAGAACTCGAGGGGATGTTTTCACTGAAGTGTGAGTCAGAGTGAGTTCACAGTGAGAGCCTGAGTTCACTGACGTGACTAACAAGTGGCCAAATCCAGAGCAAAACGGTTGGTGGTTGGTTAGTTCGGGGTTTAACGTCCACGGCACCGAAGTGATAATGGACGGCCCTGACGGGCGGGTTATGGGGGACAGGGACATCTATTGCCTATGGAGTACGACCTGAACACTGATCAACTCAGACGCACTCCAACTGTGCCACTTTGATTTACCAGTACCTTTCAACGGACATGCTATTGAACAAGCCCGTCTTTTCCCCCTGGATTGCGAGTCCAACTACCGGGGCCGGGACGGGGATTCAAACCCACGACCCAGCGATTCCCTTCGCTCTCCTGCTCCGAAGCTTAACCGCCTGAGCTATTTCGGATTCTAAAGCAAAACGGTGACCTCATCATGCATAAAACGCAAAGAAAATCACAAGAAAGAAAGAAACATGTTTAGAAAGGACAATTACAACACATGCTATTACCTTTTGGGGTTTCCTGTGAGTATGTCTAATAATTTTTTTTTGAAAATTAAAAAATAGAAAGGTGAATAATGTGTTGTAATTGTCTCTTCCGCTAAGCGAGTTTCTTTTTTGTTTTGTTTGTTGGGTTTTTCTTATCAAGTGGCCAGCCACAACACATCTGGCCCTTAACGCTTGAGAGTGCATCGTCAGGATCAGGATCAGGATCAGGATTTTATTTAACTCATTCTACCCCAAGACCGAAATCCTTAAATTTTGCCGTTGTCCTCTGAAGACTGCATTGCAGTGCAGGACACAGAGCGACCATGATAGTTCAAGGGTGATGCCAGAATAGCTTGGCGCCCATAGGCGCCAAGCTATTCTGGCATCGCCCTTGAACTATCATGGTCGAACTTTATCTTCCTCTGGTGTGTCTGGGGTAGAATGAGTTAACGTCTTTTCACACATTGGTGATATTAGAAAAAAAAAATCAACAACCAAACAAACAACTTGTGAATATCAAAGAATTAGCAATAATTAACATCCAACCACACAGAGTGCATCGTATGAATACGTGAATAGCTCAGTTACAACAATACATCATTTGTTCATCTCTTGCTGTATTTCCATATTAACATTGAAACCTTCCTATTCAAGATCTCAGTAGCTGTTTGCGGAACACTCAGGGACATTCTTCCGTTGACAAATAAATAAATAAATAAATAAATAAATAAATGTTGATCGGGATGGCCGACTAGTACTGTTCATATGACCTTGAAACTGACATCGCCTTATAAATGAGAGTTTTTTCAATGCACGATAGCTGACGATTGGAAAACCCCACGCACCCCAACCCCCCCCCCCCCCCCCCCGCCCCCTACCACCTTCCCCGTTTTCCCCAACACACCCGTTGTGCAACCTGCGTTAGACAGGAGGAGGTTTTAAATCCAAACGGAAACCCACCACCACCATCACCGCTACCCCCAACTCTTTCACTTTCAGCGAGAACTGCCGGCATAAGATAGGTCGACGAGGACAGATCAAGGGGTGTGCCGGATTAGCTTGGCACCTTCGAAGGCGCCAAGTTAACCCGGCACTGCCCTTGATCTGTCGTCGTCGATGCATTTCAGGCGCTTACCTTGAGCTGTCTCGGTTGACTGATATATCAACCTGTAGCAGACGAGTCAAGTATAGTGTCCGCGTAATTGGTTTTGGATGTGAGAGGTAACCGGCTCTCGCCACACCATCACACCATCACACCACCACAAACTTCAACAGGCGTCTTCCCCGAAATGCAAAGGCGGCATGACTAAGAGTTAACAGCACCTCATGCTTCACTGAGAGCAGTAAGTGCCACGAACAGACTGAAAAATGTTCCATTTCAATCAAACAATCAATCGATCGATCGACCAATCAACCCACGACTGACCAACCGATCAACCAACCAACCAACGAATGAATGAATGAATGAATGAATGAATGAATCAATCAATCAATCAATCAATCAATCAATCAATCAATCAATCAATCAATCAATCAATCAATCAATCAAACTAAAGTCTGATTTTCAGCATTTATTTTCACAAGATTGGTGTCGTATTAACTTGCCATTAAATATATTGAAAATATGCATGGCATTACCAAGAATGAAATAAACATGCTTGATATTACAATAAAGGTGCATTAAAAGACTAGCTGAAGCGATTGTCGTAAAATGAAATACTTTTCTGCTCTTTTTCTTTGTATGACGGTAGGCGAGTTCCAGGGACACATACCAAAGGGCATTGTCAAACCTTTGTAACGTGTGCCTTAACTCATTCTACCCCAAGACCGAAATCCCTAAATTTTGCCGATGTCCTCTGAAGACTGCATTGCATTGCAGAAAACAGATCTACCGTGATAGTTCAAGGGTGATGCCAGAATAGCTTGGCGCCTATAGGCGCCAAGCTATTCTGGCATCACCCTTGAACTATCATGGTCGATCCTTGTCTTCCTGTGGTGTGTCTGGGGTAGAATGAGTTAATGGCTTGTCAAAAGAAAGCCTTATTTGAAGCAAAAATAAACAAACAAACAAAACACCGAGGACCTGTTGCATCATCGAGATTCAGCACTCAATGCCTGCACTGGAGCAGATCGTTTCATTGAGGGCAAAGCACTTCATGGTTTGGTCAATCAGGCTGAAGTATGTTTCTTTCTTTCTGAGTCGTATTTTGTATTTTGATCATTTGGCAATCACTCTTTCCGTCAGGTATTTAAAACTTTACACTTGAAAAAAGTCACGCAAATTTTATTTTTTAACCCGTTTATAGCCAAGAAAATCTTAACACCACCGGCAGCTGCAAGACTGAGGAATAGATCCTCATGAGCCCCCGCAGTTGCGGGGCTCATGAGGCTCTATGCCTCTTGAGGACACCACTTTGAATTTATGTTCCTGGGAAAGTTAGATTATGTCGGTGTTGAATTAAAATAAAGAATTCAGAAACACAATCAGCGTCAACTGGCGCTAGCAATCATTGGGTTAATTTTATGCCTGCAATTTCATGATTAGTTATCAAACTAACTCTTAGTGATCTTGCTCTTTCACCCATCACCACTCCCGCCACCCCGTTCGTCTGGAAATGGCTGTAGACGTGACAACCGTGACGCCATTGTGAGTTGACGACGATTTATTGCTTTAGCTGGCTCGGCTTTTCTTTTTCTGACTATACTATCCATCTGCAAGAGGCATAGATCCTGATGTGCCCCCGCAGGTTGCGGGGGCTCCTCAGGATCTATGGCTCTTGCTAGACGAAACTGCGTTTTTGTTGCCAATGATTAGGGGTTGATGCAAGAATCGTTTTATGATGCAGGCCACAGGACTGGGTCTGTATTGAGAACTCTGTCCTGTAACTGGTGTACAGGTCGCTGGTACACATCATCTTTAGATTCGTTGTGACAGAACATAATGTGAACATTGACCCCTTCACCGCCGAGATAAACTGAACACGATCTAACATCAAGAGACATAGATCCTCATGATTCCCCCCCCCACCACCCACCCACCCACAGATACAAAGATACAGAGACAGAAGACAATGTCCAACAGCTTCACATTCCTCAGGGTGAGACACACCATGGATGCTTTATCTTTTAAAAGAAAAAAATGTAAACGCCCACTACCGCTGTAACTGTTTAAAGGAACGGTTACGAAACGCTACATACAGGTCTCTCTCTCTCTCTCTCTCTCTCTCTCTCTCTCTCTCTCTCTCTCTCTCTCAGTCTCTCTCCCCCCCCCAAATCCCCTCTACTTCCCCCCCCCCCACCCCCACCCCCCCAACCCCAATCCCTCCACCCTGGTTCATTTCAGTAAACACCGTCTTAATAGTAAGTAGTTTGACAATGACTCCTCTCCGTTTGAAAAATACAACGCTATATGTACGACCAACAGCTAAAAATAGCTTAACGCCCTTTAACCGCTGCGCGGAATAAACCAGCGTGATTACGTGCATGCGTTTGCTGCGTGTCCAAACTGTCGTAAAAGCTCGTTAACCTTTTGGCTGTTGGTAGCGCATTTTGTCGCGATGATTTTGTACGGTAATCATCGCGACAAAACGCGCTACCGACAGCCCAAACGGTTAAGCTATAACAAACACAAATGCCGGCGTTGTAATTGGTCTTCCAATTCACGCTTAACTCATTCAGCCCCACGACTGTATTTCCCAAATTTGGGGGGCGTCATCTAATGACTATGCACCAGCTGCAGAAGATGGATCGACCATGATAATTCAAGGGCAGTGCCAGATTAGCTTGGCGCCGACAGGCGCCAAGCTAATCTGGCACTACCCTTGAATTATCATGGTCGACCCATCTTCTGCTGTAAAGGGTCAGCGCTGAATGGGTTAATGGCACTTTAACCCTTATCATTCGGAATACACCTGTATGTAAAATAAGTTTGACTAAAATAGTCCAAGGATAGTGCCAGAATAGCTTGGCGCCTCTCCAAGCTATTCTGGCACCACCCGGCCTTGAACTAAAGCCATTGGTCTATATCCTTATCTGTAAGTACCATAATGCAGCTTGCACATGGCCTCAGCATGATATGGGTTAAAGTGCAGGTTACGTTTGCGCCTAAAATGCAAATTAACAACGAATTTAAGCATACTGTGACATTCTGCAAAAAGCCATGAGCGTGATGAAATCACTTTATTTACTGTGACATTCTGCAAAAAGCCATGAGCGTGATGAAATCACTTTATTTACTGTGACATTCTGCAAAAAGCCATGAGCGTGATGAAATCACTTTATTTTGCGAGCTGCGCCAGGGACAGAGGAAAAGCTAGTTGGCAGAGTATGTCAGTCTATTCCGTTTGCCTTTGTAGGCCAGGGCTGGTTTTTCCGAGCTCCCAATATAGGCCAGGCGACAAAATTACGCGATCTGATGACCTTCAGATAACAGGGATGCTGACTTAGCGTGAGAGGAAACCACCCTTTCACTTCCATTTTTAAGCTCACTTCCAAAATTCACAGCAAGGGGACTGCCGAGTATAAACAACACTATCAACTACAAGAGACAGAGATCCTCATGAGCCCCCGCAATTGCGGGGGCTCATGAGGATCTATGCCTCTTCAGTGATGACACCACTTTGAATCCGCGGAGCTGAATTTTAGGCAGTGTAGTTAAAAAACCAAGCCGGACGGCTGTTTCAATAGTGGGAGGTAGCCGGGGCCGACCTCTGCTAGTAAAAGGCATAGATTCTCACGATCCCCTGAAAATCTGTGCATCTTGCAGGTTGACGCTAACCGGCGTTAGCGCTTTTGGTCGGCGCTAGGAAACATCGCAACAAGTGAAAAGCGCTACAGACGACCATGAGCTTAACTGAAGTACCTTTACGCATAAACCCGAAGACACGTTTCTGCACCATTTGTGTTTGTTATATCTTGTCGACACACCTAATGAACTTTAACTCATTCTACCCCAAGACCGAAATCCCCAAAGTTTGAAGTCATCCTCTGAAGACTGCGTTGCAGTGCAGGACACAGACCGACCATGATAGTTCAAGGGTGATGCCAGAATAGCTTGGCGCCTTATGGGCGCCAAGCTATTCTGGCATCACCCTTGAACGATCATGGTCGATCTTTATCTTGCTGTGGTGTGTCTGGGGTAGAATGAGTTAACAGCAGTTTAGACACGCAGCAACAGCACACGCGTAAGCACAGGACAGGAGTTGCTGGAGGTCTCTCGTCGACGGCCTATACTGACCCGGGTAGGGGTGACAGGCGTAAGAAGAAGAAGAAGCAGTTACGTTTCAAACTATTTTTTAGCTGTTTCTCGTAGAAATAGCACTGTATTTATACAACGGTTACTTGATATAAAGGCGACGTGGTGCGCTGAACTGGCTTGTCCTATGTCTCTAAATGAATTATAACTAGACCTTTACGTAGCGTTTCGAAACCATCTGTTGCAGAAGTGCACCTTCGAACATTTACGGCGTTAGTGGGCCTTCAAAGGATTTGTTACACAGTCGAAATCTTCTTGGATGGATGGATGGATGGATGGATGGATGGATGGATGGATGGATGGATGGATGGATGGATGGACATGACCATGACACCCCGTACCGTTTCAGCGTGGCCGGGACCACTCCACACCAGATAGACCCCAGAGGGGGAGTAGACCACAAGCACACTTCTATTCAAATGAGATGCTAAGCATCTCATTTGAATAGAAGTGTACTTGTGGTGGCGTATTGCACGAGTGGGGTCTGTCCAGGCAGTACCCGGCCCGCAATAACGGTTAGTTAGTTGTTTGGGTTTAACGCCGAGCAGGCACTGAGCTAAGGCCGTCTCACGGCGGCCGCAATAAAGGGGTACGTGATACCTAACAGCAGGTGTCAGCATTACCCGTTAACTCATTCAACCTGACGGCCGTATTTCCCAAATTTTGGAGGCGTCATCTAATAACTATGCACCAGTTGCAGGAGATGGATCGACCATGATAATTCAAGGGCAGTGCCAGATTAGCTTTTTTTTTAAGGGTTAAGCTCTAAACCAAACGCCAGATTTTATAAATGTAGGAGCGCTATGAAGGCTACGTTGCAAACATGCGGACAGCTCAAGGGGTTTAGGGTGCCAGTATTCTGGCACCACTCTTGAACTATCGTGGTCGATCCATCTCATGTTGTAGTGTCAGAGCTGAGTGGGTTAAACCCATCATCATTGTTTTCAGCCCTACGTCACACGACCAATCCGCTTTAGTACAATCCCGTACCATGTGACCGGGATACAAAAACCCTTGTAGCAACTAATGGCCGACTTTTTGTAGCCCTCTTTCTGACGCGTCTTGGATGCCAGTTTTGTTCTATAAAAGATCACTAAAACGTTCTAAAGTACAAACTTACTTTGTGTTGTTCATGAAAGATATTATATTACGTCATAAGTCTATTATGTATAAAATGTCGTCCGTCGTCGTCCTTTGTCGTCAGTCATGTCTGGCGTGACCCAGGGCGGAAGATTTCTTCTTGATTTCTTTTACGAAAACATTGGAGGAATTAAAACAAATACGTTATTGGTAGCAGGGGCTTGCTTCACAGACTCTTGTAGGCCTTCGGGAGGTCAAAGGAACCATTGAACCCCTCAGGCCTTCGGCCTTCGGGGTACAATGGTTCCTTTGACCTCCCTTAGGCCTACAAGGGTCCGTGTACCAAACCCTTGCTACCAATAACTTATATTAACCCACAAGCCCCTAATGCTGCGATTCCCAAATTTGTATAGGTTACTTTAACAACTATCTACCAGTTCTAGGAGATGGATAATTCAAGGGTAGTGCCAGATTAGCTTGGCGCCAAGATAGTCTGGCACTACCCTTGAATTATCACGGTCGATACGTCTCCTGCTGTAGTGCGTCGTGGCTAAATGGGTTAACCCCCACACGCTACAGCAAGAGACGGGTAGACCATGATAATTCAAGGGTAGTGCCAGGCTAAACGACTGGAAGCGAAAGAGGTGGATCCCACGCAAGATATGCTCGCGATTTCATTTCACTCTTACGACATTTGTTTTTTTTTTTTTTAAAAAAACACCAGCGTTTTACGTGTGCACAGGGCTTGACATGGGATCATATCGCAAAATATAACCTCCTGCGAGTTGACTCAGGCTTTTAGGTCTTTATTCAAGGCTTTATCGGCCAAGGCCTACAAATACGAGTGTGAATTTCCCCGCTCACTGCCGAGAAAATCGAACACCACCCAACTGCAAGAGGTATAGATCCTCATGAGCCCCGCAGATGCGGGGGCTCATGAGGATCTATGCCTCTTGCTGCAACCACTGTGTATCCATGTTTAATAGACCGGTGGGAATCTTTGACATTAGAGTGACAATGTTTCCCAAAACACAATCGGCGTCAGCTGACTGTGAAGGGGTTGACATACAATGTTTCGCTTCAGAGCACTGTTAACCCTTATCATTCGGAATACACCAGTGTGTGAAATAAGTTTGACTAAAATAGTTCAAGGGTAGTGCCAGAATAGCTTGGAGCCTAGAGGCGCCAAGCTATTCTGGCACCACCCTTGAACTAAAGCCATTGAACTATATCCTTATCTGTAAGTACTATAATATAGCTTGCGTATGGCAGTGTACAAATTTGAAGCTTTTAGCCTCAGTATGATATGGGTTAAGGCAGGGGCGGGTTAGCTACATGTTAAAGGCACACTACCACCGTAACTATTCAGATATACACTTCTGTAACAGAAGGTAACGAAAAGCTACACACAGGTCTAAGCTATGGTTCATTTAGACACAGGACAATCCAGTTCGGCACACGTCGTTTTGATATTAAGTAACCTGACAATGACTCCACTCCGTTCTATAAATACAACTGTATCAGTAGTACGAGAAACAGCTAAAATAGATTGACACGCTCACGGTTGTGCAGAATAAATAAGTGCGATTACGCGTGTTTGCTGCCGGCATGAAAAAAAAAAAAAAAAAACTGCCGTTCAAGCTCAATAGGTGTGTCGAGAAGGTATAATGCCAACACAAATGGTGCTGAAATGTGTCTGCAGATTTACGCGTAGTAGTACTTTATGGGTGAGGGTGGGGGTGGGGTGGGGGTGGGGGGTGGGGGTGGGGGGTGAGGTGGATGTAGTTGCTTTCAGTTTGTTTGAGGCATTTGAAGCGTAGATACCAGAAACTGTCTTTGCCAAACACTCAAAGCACCAACTACGAGACGGCGATGAGAAAAGTAGGGAGGACAAGCCGACCGCGTTCAATTCAAAAAGCTCACCTTTCCACCACATGGTGTAGGGGGTATGATCCTGTAAACTGTCCCCCCTCTTCCCCCTCCAGATCCGCCCCTGGGCCAAGATCTCCTGCCAGCGCTCTGAAATGAGAACCATAAACGAGGTAGCGAAGTCTGCACTGTGCCTGTGAAACGTGCACCTGTAATACATAACAGGCAGTCGCCGCAGAGACACGTTAACTCATTCAGCTCCGACACGCCACGACAAGCCATGGATCGAGCGTGATAGTTCAAGGGTTGTGCCAGAATAGCTTGGCGCCCATAGGCGCCACGCTATTCTTGCACAACCCTTGAACTGTCACGCTCGCTCTGTTTCCAGAAGTGTAATACAGTCTTCAGAGGGCAACTTCAACATTATTTTGAGGATTTCAGTCGTGGAGCAGAAAACACCTAAGAAAAAAAGGCACGAGGCCCAGTAAGGGACAAATCCTTGGGAGTCCTTGCAGTCTGCGAGGGACTTATGAAGATCTATGCCTCTTGCAGATATGAGATTTTTGCTGAAGATGTATCTTTCCCCACACTGCGCCGGGAGCACGTCGCCGTCACAGTTACGATACTAGTTCTCCGCATCATTGTAGTGCATAACTGACATAGGCTGCGCCGGGCTGAACAAAGATTTGGAGATAAAACTTCAGCATAAGACACAGATCGTCATGAGCCCCCGCATATTGCCGCGGGGGCTCATGAGGATCTATGCCTTCTCAGGCGCAGACGGCTAGTTTTCCGCTGGACTGAGTCGTGCTTAGTTAATCTCCACAAAGCGATAAAAGTGCACGCTTGAAGGCACACCGGCGCTAGCAGTACTTCAAAAGTAGAACCGGAAATTGGTTTCCGTTCTGAGTTTTTTGTTTACCGAGTGTCACTGTAGACAGTTTTAGTGTTCATCCCGTCCTATCCAGTCTGCAAGAGGCATAGATTATCATGTGCCACATCATTCCGAAGCAAGGGTCACGAGAATCTATGTCTCTTGTATTAGAGTTTGTTTTCAGTTGTTGCACAAGGTGAGAGTTATCGGGCAGTAAGCGGCGTACCGCTGCCGCGGCAGTATCGACTCAATCAAACCAGGGACACTAGTTGCCGCGACTGCCCATGTGTTATACAGACGTCACAGTTTTAACCCATTTAGCCCTGACGCACTACAGTAGGAGATGGGTCGACCATGATAATTCAAGGGTAGTGCCAGATAAGCTTGGCGCCTGTCAGCGCCAAGCTAATCTGGCACTACCCTTGAATTATCATGGTCGAACCATCTCCTGCAACAGGTGCATAGTCGTTAGATGATCCCTCCAAAATTTGGGAAATACGTGCGTCGGGCTGAATGAGTTAATCTCAGTGTCCTCAGGGTTTTAGAAGTACATTGTACTTTTCGACAACTTGACGCATAGGCGTGATTGTTCGACGAATCACTTCGACCATAACTTGAACTAATTTTGAGGTGATCTTTTGCGGCAGGCCAGCCCGTCACAACTTGGTGGTCGTAAACTGGACTTTTAGCCGCATCAGTGACTTCCTCGATGACCTCGTTTCACCTGAGAGCTATACAAAAAAAAAAAAAAAAAAATGTCCCGCCCGATTTCTGATGATACAGGTAACTTGCAGAGGCTCAAGAAAAACCCAGGCTACACTTCTCGTGCAGGTGGAAGGGTATGGATGCCCCCCCCCCCCCATCCCCCTCAATCCCCACAATTGAACCATAAACCCCTTCACTGCCAGTTGACGCAAGTTGTGTTTCTGCAATCTTCGTTAATTCAAAGCCAGACGTTCAGAAAGAAAATAGACTCAACTTGTTGTCAGCAAGAGACATAGATCCTCATGCGCCCCCGCAACTTGCGGAGGCTCATGAGGATCTATATCTCTTGCAGTTGGATCGTGTTTACTTTTTTCTCCGCAGTCAGTCAAGGGGTTAACCCACCACCCCACCCACCAAAACCCTCCCTCACCTGGCCGGCGACTTTTATGGGACTGAATTGTAGTGTAAGAAGTCTCAGCCGGTTGTTTGTGTGTGTGTGTGTGTGTGTGTGTGTGTGTGTGTGTGTGTGTGTGTGTGTGTGTGTGTGTGTGTGTGTGTGTGTTTTGTGGTCTTTCTTTTAGACAGTAAGCCGGCGTGTGTGTACGTGCTTGTCAACAGAGCAAATAGGAGCCGGGAAACTAACCAGCGTTGTGCTAGCAATCATAACGCTATACCCCGCATTTCTAAATGAACGGGCGGGAAAACCCACGGTTTGTGTACGTTTGGAACTCTGGTGGCGATGTGGAACTGAGGCACCCCGGCAATTTGCGGGACAGTCATGTTGGGAAAAAAATCAAATAAAAAGAAAGATGGTGTTACTGAGAGCGTCAGTATATTTTACCGCTTTTGTCAAGCGATGTGCGTATGCGCATGCACTATTTTAATTATAATTATTGTTATTTAAACGGTGTTACGAAGGCGTAAAAAACACTGCACGGGATGAAAAATGCGGGACCGCTCATCGTCCAGACCCAGTCTAAGAAAAGAGACAGGCATAGATTCACAGCCTGCAGTTGAAGGATCCCACGTGAACTGAGATGTGCTAGTCTCACCGAGATAAGCTTCTGCTGTCCCTCAGACTGGGGGTGTGATTTCAATTACTAATCCTGCGCAGCGTCTCCGAGTGCAGCCGGATACAAACAAGGCTACTTAGTATGACCACATGTTGTAGGGGAGGCTCAGTTATATGCCGTAGGAAACAATAGAGAAGTTACATTTACACCGAAAGACCTCCTCACAACAACGAACGAGGGGGAAGGCACGACGGATAACCATAATCATAGACAATACTCCAAACATCTCCAAGAGGCATAGATCCTCATGAGCCCTCCGGGCTCATGAGAATCTATGCCTCTTGGAGATGTGTGGAGTCGGTGTCAAGTTGTTGGGGGAATCATGATGATCTTTGCCTCTTGGAGATGTTTTGAGTGTTATGTGTGTTTATGATACACGTTAATTATCAGCTCTCATTCGATGTTGGGTGTCGTTCGCCGCAAACGAAACCTCAATAAACAGCATGATGATGAAACGCGCATCAGTCACTGTAGCGCCACTTTAGATGATGGAGTGACTCTTCAAGTTGGACCCTGACACACTAAGACAAAACGTGGGTCGAGCACAATACTCCAACAGTGTGGCCAGAACAGCTGGGTGCGGCCAAGACCGAGGTGACACCATGCTTTTCTGGATCATCATCATCATCAGTCCCTTGCCCGAACTGGGCGTTGGGGGGACTGAAAGGCAGCAGCAACAGACAGTGCTCTCCACTGAGTTCTATTTTGGGCGGTGGCAAGCAAGTCTGACATCTCGAGTTCGGTCCATTCTTTTATGTTTGCGACCCAACTCTTTCTCTGACGACCTCGCCGACGACTTCCTTCGAGAGTGCCTTGGAGGATAGTCTTGGACAAGGTGTTGTGTCGGGTCACGTGGCCAAACCAAGCAAGCTTGCGCCGTTTCACGGTTGCCAGAAGGGGTTCATGTGGGCCCACCAGGGAAGTGACGATGCTCCGTACATATTCGTTGGTCTTGTGCTCGCGGTACGAGATGCGGAGCAACTTCCTCAGGCACTTGTTCTCAAAGGCCTGGATTTTCTTTTCTGAGTCTGCAAGCAGTGTCCAAGTCTCACAGCCGTAGAGTAGAATAGACACTATGAGGGACTTGTAAAGCCTGTACTTGATGGTGAAGCTGATGGAGTTACTTCGCCATATCCTGTCCAGCCTGGCCATTGCGGATGTTGCTGTACCTATCCTGATACGGATCTCTGCTATGCAACTACCGTCTTTGGACAGGGTGGCTCCCAAGTACTTGAAGCTATTGACCTCTTCTAGCTTTTGGCCATTCATGTGAATGTTGCTGCTGCTGTCGCTTGTGGTGTTGATCATCACTTTGCTTTTATCCGTACTGATCTCCATGCCATAAGACCCTGCGCTACTTGAAAGTTTGTCTGTCAGGTTTTGGAGCTCACTATTGCTGCCTGCCATGAGGTCAATGTCGTCTGCGAATCGAAGATTGCACAGGGATCTGCCACCAATAGAGATTGAAGTATGGTGGTCGTGGAGGGTTTCCTGCATGATCTTCTCCAGGAATATGTTGAAAAGGACAGGAGAGAGCAGGCATCCTTGACGGACACCGATCGTCGTCCTGAAGAACTCGCCTGACTGATTGTTAAGTAGAACCGCGCTGCAGGCGTTCTTGTAAAGCGCTTCTATCATTTGGATCAGTCCCTCCTCTATGTTGAACGATCTCATGACTTGCCAGAGTCCGTCGTGCCAGACGCGATCAAATGCTTTCCTGAAATCAATGAAGTTGTGGTAGAGTTCGCGCTGATGCTGCAGATGTTTCTCGATCAGGACGCGGCAGTTGAAAATCTGCTCTACAGTGCTTCTTCCAACTCTGAAGCCAGCCTGTTCTTCTGCCAGCAGTTCCTCGGCGAAAGTTTTGAGGCGGTTGAGAATGATTCTAAGCATTACTTTGCTAGGGTGACTTATCAGACTGATAGTTCTGTAGTTCTGGCACTGTTTCAGGTTTCCTTTCTTGGGGAGCGGGATCACTAGAGACTGTGTCCATTCTACTGGCCATTTCTTTTGCTCCCAGATCTTTTGACAGAGTGTAGTGAGGACCTTCGTTGTTACTTCTCCTCCATGTTTCAACAGTTCAGCAGGTACGTTGTCTACACCTGGAGACTTTCCTCCCTTCAGGCCGCGTACGGCTGCTTCCACCTCTTCAGCTAACACTGGCAGGTCTTCAGCCTTCCTGGCCCCAGCCTGGTTGTTTTGGAGGATGCTGGTGTCTGGCTCAGCCTTGTAGTTATACAAGTCTCGGCAGTACTCAGTCCATCTGTTTAGTACAGCAGTGTTTTCCGTAAGGAGTTGGCCGCTGCTGTCTTCGATGACTGTGGCTGTTCGCTGTTGAGTCTTGGTGAGGGTCCTTAGCGTTTCATAAGCCTTCTTGCTGTTGCCATTTGCCATGCCCTCTTCCACGCTACAACACTGGTCTTCAATCCAATCTTCTTTGGCTTCTTTCATCCTCTTCCTGATCTTCTTGTTGACAAGTCTGTACTTGTTTGCTGATGTGAGGTCTTGGCCTCTCTTTTTCTTCCAGGCTCTCCTCTCATCACAGAGATCGAGGATGTCATCGGTGACCCAGGGCTGTTTGCGCTTCCTCTGCTTCCCCAGCACTTCTTCTGCTGTAGAAAGTAACACCTCTTTTATATTTCCAGCAAGGGTGTCTACGTCGCAGTCCAAAGTAGCCAAGGCTGCAAATCTGCCTCCCACCTGGGCTTGGAAGAGCTCTTCTACTTCCGGGTCTTTTAGCTTCTGGAGGTCGAATCTGATGCGAGGGTTCTTGCTATCTCGTTTCAATGCCAGCTTCAACTTGAGGCTAGTAAGGACGAGGTTGTGGTCGCTGCCAATATCAGCGCCAGGAAAGGACCTCGTTTGTGCTTTGTTAACGCTGGATTTGAATCGTCGAGGCAGCAAGATGAAGTCAATCTGGTTATGGACCAGGCCTCCTGGCGATTGCCATGTCACTGTTCTTGACTTCTTGTGTGGATGGAGGGTATTAGCAACGGTGAGACGGTGACTCTCTGCGAACTCTAAAAGTCGCAGGCCTCTGTCATTTGTTTCTCCAAGGCCAAACTTGCCAGCTGTTCCTGCCCATTGTTGGTAGGCGTCAGGGCCGATCTTTGCATTCCAGTCACCGAGGACAGTCAGAATGTCTTTCTTAGGTGTTTTCTTGATGATGTTGTCCAGTTGTTCGTAAAATTCTTCTAATTCTTCATCATCATGGTCTGCTGTTGGAGCGTATACTTGTATGATAGTGATGTTGTGCGGTCGGGCGGAGATGCGGATGGAGATTAGTCTGCTTGACACGGGGGTGCAGCTGATGACAGCTGATGCTTTTCTGGAACCATCTTTGAATCAGATGGTCCATCTGTCTCCCAACAACTGTTACGGTAGTATGCAAAATGAGAACTTCAAAATGTGGGAAGTTTCACTCTAGAGGTCAATGGACGTACTCAGAATTACAAAACCCTTGTGAGTAATTGTTCGACATGCACTCAGCCCAGTGGGGCAGGAGACTTCAAGGCCCGAGTTCGAAGGGCGGGGAGCGTGGTTGGGGACCAGCTCAGTTTAGTTCAGCTCGACCAAGATGCGGTACATGTATTCACATTTGCAACCGCGTGCAGCCACGAGCACTGTACACTGGTTGTCTCCCTCGATTCGCTGCGTTGTCAGCTCAGCAAATCGAGGGAGGCAACCAGTGTGACGTGACCCCGGCGTGGCCATATGGCGGCAGTTCATCCCTGTGCTCGGAAAGGCCCATACGCGCTCCGCTCCACCTATCAGAAGTCTTCCCAGAGTTTCTTTCGATATCGACACGTACCAATATGAATTTGTCCCACATTGTCCCACAAAGGACCCACAGCCAGCAAAAACAGACAGGTGGGGCCGGGTGGCCAATTCACCTCCCTAAAGTGGCGCTGAGTGCTTGAAAGGGCGGAAGACAGATACATCAATTGAACAATGGGACCTTTTCACTAAACCGCAGCGGTCGGTGCCGGGTCGGTGGCATAAAACCCTAACAAATCCAACGTAATCCAACTCCCACGACCTCCCTGGTAGCCTGCACCACGACAACAAAACAGACCAGAAAAAGCGCAGTGGCTGATCTATTGCCCCCCCCCCCCACCCCTCCCCCCACCCCTCCCCACACCTCCTCCCCCCCCCCCCACCCCCGTGAATGAAAACCTACACCACAAACCGTACGCCTTCCGCCCACGTCTTCCCACAAATTGTTTCCTAATCGCGTTATTAACCTTTCCCGGAACACTGGTGGTTCGAAGTTGCGTCCCCTCGAGTGCACACGAGGTCGAAGTGACACTGAACTGTGGCTGACACCGACGGAATCGACTGAAAATGTCGGCCGTTTGAGCGTCCGCAGGGGCTCATAAGAATATACAACAACAACAACAACAACGTTTATTGTCGAGGGGCCCATTGGGGCCAAAGGACACAGAGGGATCGGATTTAACTATCATGTACATTACTTTTTATCATTCTTTAAGCTCGTTCAGCCGGTCCACACGGCCAATTTTGCACTTTTCTGTCGGCAGTAAGTCAGTACATTGGCGGGTGTTCGGGGCATCGCGCGGCGTGTGTTCGTGGAGTCCCGTCCATATTATTCCTGTGACCGACGGTGAATTTTGCGTGGTCCGTGGTTCCGTCTGGTCTTGTAGCGTCTCCGACGGTCCGGGACGTGAAAAAGAAAAGAGGGGAATACGCAGTATCAATGCTGTTTGGTCGTTACGTTTCTCTCCGTATGGAGAAGCAGTCAAATACAAACTTTGCTAGAGTGCATTGTGCATCCTCCCTGACTAGTAGTTGGCTTGGCTTATGGCAGTCTGTACTTGTAGCTAGCTAAGTTCTGAGCTGATTATATAAACTACAAACGTCTAGCATGTGAATTTCGAGTCCGAAATAGCTCAGGCGGTTAAACGTCGGAGCAGGAGAGCGAAGGGAATCGCCGGGTCGCGGGTTCGAATCATGTCCCGTCCCGGCCCCGGTAGCTGGACTCACAATCCAGGGGGAAAAAACGGATTTGTTTAATAGCATATCCGTTAAAAGGTCCTGGTAAATCAAAGTGGCACAGTTGGAGTGCGCCTAAGTTGATCAGTGTTCAGGTCGTACTCCATAGGCAATAGATTTCCCTGTCCCCCATAACCCGCCCGTCAGGGCCGTCCATGATCACCTCGGTGCTGTGGACGTTAAACCCGAACTAACTAACTAACCATGTGAATTTCGTCCTCTACTACACCACACGCGCGACATAATCTATGTTCCCGGGGTGTGCTTGTATACCTGTCTCTTTCTACTTCTAGCATGTGGCCAGTGTACATACTCGCAACTTCGTGAGGACTTTTTGTAGCCTCTTTGTATTTCGTATTTATCAGTTGCTTTGTTATAGAATGTCAGTCTAGATGTGTTGTTCCGCTTAACTATGTTCCAGTATCTAATGTACTGCCCTTTTAGTTTTCTATGGAGGGCTGTTTTAAGTGAGGTTCCCCTGAACTATGTTCACTGGTTGTCCCACATATGCCTCTTGCAGGTGAGGTGTCCGGTGTCCGGGATTGAAGGGAATGGTTTGACCCCGCTGGGTTTGTTGTAGTCAGGTGCATGGAACAGAATTACTCAACTACTACTGACTTGCGTACATTTGGACACCGTCTGTCTAATGATAGTCTAAACATTGATTCTGCGTAGGTCAGTTGTGTCTGTTAACCCAGTACGTTTACAAGTGGTCTACAGAGAGGATTGTGGGTGGGGGTGGGGTGGGGGTGAGAGAGAGAGAGAGAGAGAGAGAGAGAGAGAGAGAGGGAGGGAGGGGTGGGGGGGGGGGGTGGGGGGGTCGCCGGATCTGCACACGCCGCCGGACCCACGACTAAATGAACTTCCCCTCGTTCTCTCCATGCCAACTATACTGACGAGCAAAGGAAATGCGACATGTTTGGAACGATCGGAACACTAAAGTGTTCCAAAACTATCGCATTTCTTTTGCTCGTCAGTATATTTGATTCACGTCATGATAAAAAACCAAACACCAAACAAACTAAAAAAAACCAACAACAACAACAAACAAACAAAACACATCTCCGATTACAAAAGAATCCTTTCCTAAGTGGCCTGCCTCCCGCGGGGAGTGCGACGAGGTTCACCGACTACAAACATGGTACCAATGTAACGTGAATGCTCTCAGACAAAAACACGATACAGGTCATCTTCACTACTTGACGGTAACACTGTTCGAGAGTGATTCATACACAAATCATTTACTCCGGTCAAAGTGTGTTGTTATGAAATTAGATTAATTAATTTGCAAAACACTCGAGAGGACAAATACCTAAATGTATTCCACTTTCATACTAAGAAATGGACGCGACTAAAACCACTACGGCCGACACGCAAAGAGTTAAAACGGGTAGAAATAAAGTGTGTAATAGCCCCTCAGTGGTTGTTGTACTCCATTTAAAGGTGCTAGATGTTATTTATGTTTGAACGCCGAGGGTGCTAGATTAATTTATTATATATCTATTTAATTTACTGTAAAATGGTTACAGCCATTTAAAATAACTTTTTCAAAGTGTCCATGTAATCTTCATACGAGAACACCCCATATCACATGGGCGGTGCGTTCTCACTGCGCAAAACGGCCGTGCGCGGGCCAATGGCGCCCGATGTCGGCCCGATGGCTTTTGCGCCCAGCGCTGGCATTATTAGCCCTTTATCCTATTCACCGCCGAGACTGAAAAAAAAAAAACAACCCAAAAAACAAGCAAAGTGAACACAATCCAACTGCAAGAGACATAGACCCTCAAGAGCCCCCGCGACTGTGGGGGCTCATGAGGATCTATGCTTCTTGCTGTGATCACTAAATTTGCCTATCCATTTTTTTTTTCGGACGACGGTGGTTTTTTGGTCGTTGAACGAACCAAGATTTCAGAAACAAAAAAAATGTACGTACAGCGGTTATGCGTATTTGATTCACTGGTAACTATTTTGACCTACACAATTTAGAAAATAATGTTGAGTGCGCCGCATCTGTCGTGATGCCGGCATCTTCAAAGGGCAATGTCCCAGTTAGCAAATGGCAGAATAATGGTTCAGGTAAGTTATTTTGCTGGCTGTTGACAAGTCTAATCACTTCCAGATCAGAAGCAAATTAATCGGGCACGCCATAAACTTTAATAGTTTCACTGCCGCCAGTGGTCGCAGATTGTGTTTTTTCTGAACTCTCGGTTGATAGCGCGCCGCGGCCGGAGCCTCACAGACGACCAAGGAACATAGATATACTTGGGGACAGCAAGAGACATAGATCCTCGCGGGGGCTCATGAGGATCTATGTCTCTTGCAGCTGGATCGGGTTCATGTGGAAGGAATTAACCTTTTCACCTATATTCATAAGCGTAATGACCACAGGAGATACACTTGATAGGAGTGTTTTCACCACATTCGCAATGAATTGGTGGTCGACCTGTACAATTCGTCTTCTGCGCGCGATCAGGAGCGGTAAGCCATCATTACATTTTCTTTGTTGACGCAGTCGGATTACGGCGCAAAGAATTGCTCCCCAAATACACGGAAAATGGATGTGGTATGATTACGATGTACGATTGGTCAAAAATGAGAAGTAAAACTGTTGCCGCAAGGGTTTTCGTGTGAAAGGAAAACAGAATATAGAGATTGAGAACCCTTTAAATATGAAAATGAAAAATGACGTTTCGGATCAGACTTCAATCTTCACGGTGATATAGAAACAACGTAGAACAGAGCTAATCTGGCACTGCCCTTGAATTATCATGGTCGATCCATCTCCTGCAACTGGTGCATAGTCATTAGAAGCCTCCAAAATTTGGAAATACGGCCGTCGGGCTGAATGAGTTAAAGGGTTTTCAACCTCTATTTTCTGTTTTCCGATATACTTTTTTTTCACGAGAAAAGTATTTGTCTTTGTGTGTGTGTGTGTGTGTGTGTGTGTGTGTGTGTGTGTGTGTGTGTGTGTGTGTGTGTGTTGTGTGTGTGTGTGTGTGTGTGTGTGTGTGTGTGTGTGTGTGTTTACCTATTCCTTGTTTTCTGTTTGTGAAATAAAAGCTGGTTCTAACAGTTTAATCACTTTACCATGCACCCTCCACACGCCACCCTTACATTCCTTTCTCTTGCTCTGTACCCCCTTCCAACTTCCATCACCTCACGCGCAATTTTGGTTAGGCCAAAGTGCACTTAAGGTTTAATAACTTTATGATCTAAAATGCCTTCCTCCCCAGCACCACACCCCTCCTCTGCTCCAACGACGGCTCGCAATCCTGTTCTTTTCACGAGGGCACCCCCTTCATCTTATTTACATGTCTTTGTCAGATAGTTGTTTAGGTGAGACACTGTCAAAGTACATTTAAATACATATTATCTTTAGTCTAACTGAGCAAGCGAAAAGCACAGATTCTCGTGAGCCCTTGCGGTTTCAGGGATTCATGAGAAGCTATATATGCTTCTTGCAGATGGAAGAATTTGCTGTGGGCCTTATCGGCTGTCGCCAAACTCAGAAACCGGCACTCAAGATCTGTCAAAAAGTTGGGAAAGTGCCCGAACAAGGCTCTCTCCACACGCTATCATAGCGGTCACAAGTACTGCTGTAAAAAAAGAAAAAAAAACCCAACATAATCCATCTGCAAGAGGCATAGATCCTCATGAGCCCCCGCAGATTGCGGGGGCTCATGAGAATACATGCCTCTTGCTTTCACTTGTATTTGGAACCCGTGAACCTCGAGCAGAGACGAGGTGTTTAATGTTCGCAGTGGGTTGGAACCGAGTGTTGGAAAGGAGCTCGATGAGTAATGAATCCAATATCGAGGTAATGGAGTGATTTTGCAGATCGTTTGTGTGCGAGTGTTGGGGTTATAGGGTTGAGGGGGCGGGTGAGAGGGTGAATGGGCAGGGGCTTAATGAGGAGGGGAGGCGAGGGGGAGGTAAGGTTGGGTGTGGAGGAGGATCACGTGAAGGGCTGAGGTGATGGGTTTTCCTAGTTTGGGTCCGCTCCTGGTGTTATCTAAAACAAGCAGACGAGAAAAAAAAAAGGTCCAAGATCACATTTCCCAAATTCTGGAGGTGCTACTTAACTCATTCTACCCCAACACCGAAATCCTTAAATTTTGCCCTTGTCGTCTGAAGACCTGCATTGCAGTGCAGGACATAGATCGACCATGATAGTTCAAGGGTGATGCCAGAATAGCTTGGCGCCCATAGGCGCCAAGCTATTCTGGCATCACCCTTGAACTATCATGGTCGATCCATATCTTGCTGTGGTGGGTCTGGGGTAGAACGAGTTAAGGACTAAGTACCTGTTGCAGGAGATGGATCGACCATGATAATTCAAGGATAGTGCCAGATGAGCTTGGCGCCTTCCTGCTGTAGGGCGTTGGGGCTAAACGGGAGAAAAAAAGTCCCATTGGGAAATATAATCACAGACAGCCGGACTAGAACGGGTTCGAGTCGTAAATAGAAATCGAGGACGTGGAACCGGCTCTGTAAACTGAGTTACATCCCCCGCATAAAACATGTCTGTGTTACGACTGCTTCTGTGTATCCCGGATCGAAACACAAATTTACCTGACATGGGACAATATCGTTATCAGAATCTGCATTGCTGTGTTTATTGTCAGTGTTTCCGTCGATGGGTACTACCACCGTTGCCATCTTATTATATTGTGCAGTAAGTATTGTTTCATCTGCTGCCATTGGTATTGTCTTTTCAACCTAAACTGTGACGTTGGTCAGTTTAGAGTTTGTGACCTGTCGATTTGTATTGGTGACACCAATCCCACTATCCTCAAAATAAATAAATAAATAAATAAATACATGTAAAGAAAGTTTATAAATAAATAAATAAAAATGCGTAGAAGTGGTAATAGGCCCTACTATATTACGGTTTCTTCAAGTGAACTTACGCGCGCCCGGTACAACGCAATGCCGCAAGACTCATTGCTACATTGAGTTGTACTGGACTGGAAGAAATTGTACTATTTCATTACGGGCGCCTTCGCAAAAAAAAAAAAAAAAAAAAAAAAAAATGTCCCAACTACACTCCAACCGGACCTTCCGTTGACGTCGCTGTTCCACTGTCCACAAGGTCAACCTCTGTTGTCCTCTGCAGATGACCATCCGGTCTCTTAAACACCACCCGTCTACAAGAGGTATAGATCCTCATGAGCTCCCGCAGGTGCGGGAGCTCATGAAGATCTATGTCTCTTGCTTAGTCTTTTATGTGCAGTTGTCAGGTGGAGAGGACCTGCAGGTGTACAGGTGGCCATGCAGCAAGCAAACACAGACCCAGTCACAGTCTGAACACCCACCACCTTCCAGTGTCTGAGGAGCAAAGATGTAGTTGTTCATCTTGATGACTCAAGACCCAATAAACCTTTTGATTCATTCAAAACTGCAAAGACGTGGGCGGGCTAACACATTAGGGAAACAACTTATCCGAGCTTTAAAAATGCATACAGCATTGCTCCGCACACATGCCCCTGTCGACGCCGGGACTCATATGAATATAATAATATGTCTCTGGCAAAAGAAAATAAAAAGATTACCTAGTGAGCAAAAGGTTTTCGGGATGACAGTCGGCCGCAGTAGGCCCGCGCACAAATGTGCGCTGGCCCACTGAGGCCGACTGTCAGCCCCAGCCTTTTCTGTATGATTTTCAAGAAGCTCATCGACGATTGCCGCATAATAGTGAGATAGTAAGAGACTTTTTTTTTATTTTTTTTTTTTTAGCGGAATCCTGTTTTGACTGATGAGGTCGCCTGGTTTCCTTTCATTCCCCACCCCCCCCCCCCCCCCCCACACACACACACACACATTCCTTACAAAATCTCGAACCGGTACCTCAGCAGGAAATGCTCATATCCGCCTTGTGACTGAAAAAAAAAAAAGCGTTAGCCGAATAACAGATCATAACATATTATGACCACAGAAAATGCAAACATTTAATTTTCGTCTTTCTGGAAAACATGAAGTTGTTATTTACGAGGTTGAATTATGAACACCATCGTCATGACAACGTAAGCCTGTTCGGTGCAGAACCTGTATAGAAGACATAAACTTTGAGAGCTAATGCAAAGTAGCCTTTTGTCGATGATGCATAATAAGACTGAACTTTAGGGCGTATGCTTTTTGCAGAACCTGTACACAAGACATAGGACTTTGAGGGGTATCTCAGTCCAAACGCGCATAAGAAGCTGCTTTGTTTTTTTTTTTTTTTTTTTTTGCCGATGATAAGACTGAACTTGAGGGCTGTCTCCTAAGGGTACACTAAGGGTCAGTCATGAGGATCTATGCCTCTGCGGGTAAACTAGAAGGGACAGACAAACACAGGCCGGCAGTTGGCGGGATTTGAGACCGGAGTTGTCCGAAGCTAAGCAAACACCGGCACACGCCACGTATTACGATAATCCATACACACGTGCGGGCCAGCAGTTCAGTGTAAGTGTTCACCCACAAGGAGTCCTTAGTGTCAGGATGTAAATGACCGCTAATGTCTAAACCGCAAGAGGCGTAGATTTTCATGAGCCCCTGCTGTCGCAGGGGCTCACGAGAATCCACGCCTCTTGCAGGTGGACTTTGGGGAGGTGAGTGCCAGGGAAAATCCTAATCCGACTGCAAGTTCTGTGTTGTCTGTTTGCAACAAGTGCAGCGATCTGGCGTTCAAGGGGTAGAGTTCGTGTGTGTATGGGAGGGGGGGGGGGAGGGGAGGGGGTAGGAGGGATGATGTAAGATGAAGTGGGAGGGGGAGGGGAACGGGGGGGGGGGAGGGGGGAGGAGGTAAGGGTTGAGAAAGCACGGGGGCGTTGTACACCAAGGGTTTTGCAGTCACGGTTTTTATACCCACAATTTGTATACCCGCGTTTTTTATCCCATTTTTTTTTCTGGAAGTGCACGTTTTAACCCCTTCGCGGCCAGTGATCAAGAATGGCGCGTCAGGGACGACTGACCTACATTCGCGTGAAAAGCACAGATGCAAAGGATGTACAATCAGACGATAAAGAACATAGGACTAACAAGAGACATAAATCCTCATGAGCCCCCGCGACAGCGAGGGCTCATGAGGATTTATGTCTCTCGCAGCCGTGTGACCTTCGCCTTGCCCAAACAATTCAGGGGTTAAGCACAGTTGAAAACCTGTCTGGCAAAGATACAGGCCACCATGACTGTGACCCTATCTGGTATGTTAGTCAAAGAATCATCACCATTTTCCCACCGGCACCTTTGTTGAATTGTGTCTTGTTACACCCTTGAAACCTGAGTACTGGATGCAAAACCGATGCCAAGCCCTGTGTCATATAAACATTTGTGTATGCAGCTAAGTCGAAATGAGGTTGAAACTTCCCCCCCCCCTCCCCCCCACCACCCCCGCCGCCCGCCCCCCCCCCCCCGCCCCCCCCCAACAGCCCCCCCCCCCCCCCCGGGATGAAACATCTCCCCCTCCTCTTTCTCTCTCTCTTTCTCTCCCCGCTCCCCCGCCCCCGCCCCCAATCCCCAGCTACACATGCAAACGCAATTAGATGTTCCCATGCATCCTACTGACGATTTTGCAAAAAAAAGACGTGTAATTACACAGTAAGCAAAAGTCCTCGGCAGTGCGCGGGCCCATTGCGGCCGTCGTGGGCCCGAAGAATTTATTTGCTACTGGGGTGCGCGGCAGTTTCAAATTTCCGCCGACGTGTATCGCCAGTAGCAGTCGAGGAATTAGAGTCATGAGTGTAAAAACCGGCAAAACTGACGAAATGCGCCCTATGAGCCGATCTGGCTCGCATAAGTCCCGGCAACTGCACTGCGGTAAACAGTTGCAGTTGCAAGCTGTCGCCAATGCTATCGAGTGCGATGGAGGCTGTCCAGGCCTAGGGATAAAGACAAAAACTCCAAACACACACACACACACACACACACACACACACACACACACACACACACACACACACACACACACACACACACACACACACACACACAAACACACACACAAGTAATTTAGACTCTTTCATGCCGCGTTGGCCTCAGTCTTATTTTACAATTTGATTCAACGCTCATGATCCATTTCTGTCAAAACGTATGGTATTTTTGTATTTCAGGTTTATACCGCTGTCAAACATCAGTTTGACGAAAACAAGATAGGCACAGCAGAACCTGTTTCGAACAACGATTGACCTTTCTTAAACGTACGTACATTTGTGTTTCTGAAATCTTTGTTCATTCAATGACAGAAGGCCAAAACCGTCCAAGAAACATGGATACCAATTGATCTCAGCAAGAGGCATAGATCCTCATGAGCCCCCGCATTCGCGGGGGCTCATGAGGATCTATGTCTCTTGCAGTTGGATTGTATTCACTTTTTTCTCGGCAGTGAAGGGGTTAAACACACTCCTGCCGCTAAAATGGACTAAGCCAGTGTGTCCTTTCTTATATTGAAAAGCGATCTCGATGTTCATTGCAAAAACATTGACAATCTCGCTTTTAGTCTAAAAAATGGGCTTATACGCTGCCCGGGCCACCCAAATGATGGTCTTTAATGACAGGTGCTATCTCACAAAGGCGGTCGCTGAAAACGGGTTCTGCTGTATTTTGCGGAACGTACTGCTCAGCTCACACTTCAGTTTTGTTCACAACAACATCCAATTTGCGTAAGTTTTGTTTTGACGGGTAACTAATTATGTAACAGCCTTTCAAGCATCACTTTAAACTCTTTCCGTCCGCCTTTTGCGTCAGTCATCATAAAGCACGCATACCAAATAATGACGATGCAAGTACAAGAGTGAACTAGTGCCTGATTACCCGGCAGATAAGGAGCGTCAGTCCGAAATCCCAACATTGCGTAGGCGGGACTGGCTGGAATTATCCTACAAGACCCGGATTCGGAAGTGCAGGTTCAATGAGCGTCCTCTAAATACACTTGCCATCGGCAAGATTAGAGGCATAGATTCTCATTAACCCGTGATTGCAGGGGCTCATGAGAATATGACTCTTGCTGGTAATGATTTCTCTCTATTTACGTTTATGCCACTCCCGAGAGGTAGTAGTGTGTGGTTATCACATTGAGGTCCCGCAGGTCGAAGTACAGTATCCAAAATTCAGGCCAAAGTTGTTCTCTCCGTTCAGGAGACAGATCGACCATGACAGTTCAAGGGTGGTGACAGAATAGCTTGGCGCCTAAAGGCGCCAAGCTATTCTGGCACCACCCTTGAACTGTCATGGTTGTTCCACATCAGTGTAGTGTGAAAAGACTGTACTTTGGGTTAAAACTGTGAATTCCAATCGTGTGTTGCATTTGTTTCCCACGCCCAAAAAATGAAGAAAAGTCAAAGAGAAAAAAACAACCAACCAAACAAAAATAACAACACCGAACCGCGAGTGCAAAAGACCCAGAAGTTGTTTCACGTTCACTACGTCGCATAAACTAGATGCATGCAATTACAAATTCCGACAGCTGTTTTTCTCCGGCCGACCAGGATATTGTTTTAAATCATTTTCCAGGCCTATATACGTCATACATTCATACACACAGTGTACAGTTCAAAGGGTGTAAAGGGGAAGAAGAAAAAAACAACAACAACAAAAAATAAATAAAATAAACCGCTGGGAAAACGGAGAACGTTAGATACTCAGTGTTGGCTACGTCGAAACCAACAGTATGCATGATATCTACGCTTTTACTTCAAAACGCATAGGCCAACTTGTTGATTCACGTGCTTTGGGAAAGTTCACCGTCCCTTTGATACTAATTACTGTCAAGAAAGATTACCAAGAGTAAATAATTATATTCCGGAACTATCAAACTGTTGCTGCCGACAAACAGGTGAACACGATCTCGCGGCAAGAGGTATAGATCCTCATGAGCCCCCGCAAGTGCGGGGGCTCATGAGGATCTATGCCTCTTGCTGATACCACAGTGTACAAATGTTCCTTTGGCTACTGGGGCTCTTTGCCGTTGAATTACAAAGATTTCAAAAACACAGTCTGTGACGAATGCCAGAGGAGGTCAAGTTCCTGCTATACATCTTGCTTGAAAAGGCTGTGCACAAACGCCATAATGTGAACAAAATACGGGGCAATGAAAACCTTCATGATATAAAGTTCGTAACTCGCATACACACGGCGCAAGCCTTTGACCACAATCGGATAGAAATCTCAAATTGGGTTCGTTCTTATATGTCATGATACATGTAGAATGGCCATGATAATGTGACAATGTATTGAGCTGCTGATCTGCTGAACGGGCGAAGGCAATGAAATTCCCGGTTACAATAAAAATTATTAGAAGTGCAATTGATTATAATTTTATCCCATTCACTTCCAGTGATCGCAGATTGTGTTTTTTCAATCGCCGTAAATCCAAGGTAAAAAATCCCCAGCTGTCTGGGGAACATGGATGCAAAGTAGTTTCAGCAAGAGGCGGCATAGATCCTCATGAGTCCCCAACACTGCGGGGGCTCATTAGGATCTATATCTCTTTGCAGTTGGGTGATGTTCAATTTTCCTCTGCATACAAACAGATATACACATATTTTTATCGCTATAGTATCTTTGTACAGGTTGGGTGTACGCTGTGTGTAACCTTTCACTGTGTGCAACGCAATGAGCCCTATACGATCGAAATTCATAAATCTCTAGGACTTGTCTTTTGAAGACTACATACAGTTGAGCAGACCATGACAGTTCAAGGGCGGTGCCAGAATAGCTTGGCGCCTCCAGGCGCCAAGCTATTCTGGCATCGCCCTTGAACTAGCATGGTCGATCTGTCTCCTGAACTGGCGCCAAGCGGCTATTCTAGCGCCACTCTTGAACGTATCACGGTCGATCCATCTCCTGTTACAGAATATGAAGTATGAGGGCTGCAGAGATTAAGTCGATGCATGCAGGCTACGTGTTTATTGAATGTTATATGAGGCGAGAAGTTGTCTCAAAATAGGCCAGTATTATTGAAGTAGTGTGCTGCAGATGGCACGTGCCAACATGTGCACATTTGGTGCACACTTGGTGCATCAGGACCGCAGGTGCGGTGCGGTGTATAGGCACAGGCTTAGTATTGCGCCACGTGTGCACCTGAGGGGGTGGGGGGGGGGGGGGGATCGGGGAGGAAGTGGAGATGAGGGAGAATTCAGTGAAACTTCCGTGTTTGCCCGATGCGCAAGTGGCCATCGGCGGCCGACGACGTAGGCCCGATGGTCTTTTGTGCATTGGGTAATTTGATTTGTTGCTGGCCGGTACTTTTCTTGGGGGAGTGGGGGGGGGGGGGGGAGTGGGAGGATTGGGGGGTGGGTGGGGGTGGAGGGGGGCAGGAAAGGGGCAGTGGGGTTGAGTTATATGAAGACAAGCGTCAGTCTAGCCTTATGATATTTTTTTCTCCAGAATGTTTTTATCTCCGAAGTATAGTTTAAGAAATAAAATTTGATGAATTAGTTTTCCCCAAATATCCCGCCCCCCCCCCCCCCCACACACACACACACACTGACACACACACCTAATTTGTTTCCTATAAAATATTGAGACGGGGCAGGGGATACTCTGCCCCCCCCCCCTCCCACGCGTACTTTTTCTTTGTGGGGTCCAAAGTCTCGCCCTCTCCCCCCCCCCCTCTTCCCCCGCCCCCCTCCCCCCCCCCCACCCAACAGCAACGGAAGATCCTCTGAGTAGCCTCTTGGCCTGCCACTAGCAGATTGTGTTTCATAAATCTTTGTTTTATTGTAACGCCAAGGGATTTCATCGTTATCGGCCGCCCCAGGAACATGGCAACAAATTGGGATCAGCGCCGAGAGGCATAGATCCTCACGAGCCCCCGCAACTGTTTCATTCGCTTCATTGTCATACAACTGAATATGTAAATTCCCTTCTTATCTGAAAGCTTGTATATTGTTTTAGATGAGATAATGTACACGCAGGCGATGGCACAGTACAAGCGAACAATGAGTAAGAGGCATAGATCCTCATGAGCCCCCGCGACTGTGGGGGCTCATGAGGATCTATGCCTCTTGCATTACAGCTGATACTGTTACTTCTTGTTGTTTAATCCTATTTAATGTCTCTCTAGCATTAAAATTGATCAGAGACTAGCACGTTAGCTGATTTAAAGTGTGGTTATCTTAACCGAGTAAAGCCGTTTCGCGGGGGGGGGGGGGGGGGGGGGAGGGGAGGGAGGTGGGGGGGGGGGCGGGGAAGTGGGGGGAGATGGGAACTATGCTGCTGGACGAGATAGCGATAGTGGCTGGGTGAAGAATAATACGGTTGGAGCTTTGCCTCGCCGAGTGGACTAAGGGCCCCGCGCTGCGCAGCTTATTTTTTAGAATCACTCAGTTACCAGACAACAACGGTCCTATCTATGTTAAAAATAGTATGAATGAACTTTAATTAGTACAATGTTAAGAAGAGGCTAAAATTTCAGCGGGACCACAGTTATAAGAGAGACCATGCTAAAAATCTGAATGCGGTGAGAGTTAAAATCTATGTACTGACAAGCGAGGTTACGGTCGTAGGGCATTTCTATTTGTATAGAGCAAGTCTCATTTCAAGCTTGTCATTGCAAGTCTCATTTCAAGCTTGTCATTTGCAAGTCTCATTT
>BTPG01000004.1:65010631-65042926 GCA_036245525.1 Semisulcospira habei | reverse complement strand
CCACGCAGTTGCGGTCAAAGGCGAGACTTGCGGCCATAGCGCGAACTTCATGGGCGCGTATCCTGAGGGCCTCGGCTCCCTGTGGGGAGAGGTCGCAATAGGCGGACCGTATTACCCAGCGGAGCCAGGAGGAGATCGTTTGGGCAGAGATGTCAGTTCTGCCGGCGGTCAGAGGCAAAAAGAGACGAGTCCGTCCCCTCCGTACGGACTTGGAGCGACGCAGGTAGATACGGAGTGCATGCACCGGATCTTGCTGCCGAGTCTCCCGAGGAAGGTCGGGCCCCTTAAGCGGGCGAATAACGATGACCTGAGGCGCCGTCAAGGGAGATCTAGTCTTAGCGAGAAAGGACGGATCCGGGAGAAGCTGAACGGAGCCATCCACCCAGAACTGCAGGCAGGAAGGGCGAGACGAGAGCGCGTGGAGCTCGCTGACGCGGGCTGCCGTGGCGAGGGCCACCAGGAAGCAGGTCTTCCGAGTCACGTCCGCGAAGCTGGCCAGATGGAGCGGTTCAAAACGGTCCGAATTCAGCCAGGTGAGGACCCAGGGTAGATCCCAGCGTGGAACGAGGGAGCGGGAAACCGGACGCTGCAAGCCGAAATGCGCCATAAGGTCGGCCAGGTCCTTGCAGGCACCAGGGTCGGGACGGCCGAGGTGACGGTAGGTGTCGGCAATCATGGAGAGATAGCCACGGATCGTGATGGGAGCCAAACCTTGGTCATGGAAGAGCCAAAGGAAGAAGTCCGCGAGCTGAGGGGTTGTCAGATCAACGGGGGAGAGACGACGGTCAGAGCACCAGGCACGAAGCACTCGCCACTTTCCTTCGTAGACACGTCTGGTGGAAGGTCTGCGGGCTGAAGCGATAGCGTCCACTGCCGCACTCGAGAAGCCTCTAGCGGAGAGGGCGTGCCGCACAATCGCCAAGCGTGTAGGAGAAGTCGCTCGGGGCAGGGGTGGAAGAGCGGCTGGCGAGGCTGCTTGAGCATCGTGCGAGGGGTGGGAAGTGGAAGGGGCGGATCCGTGGCGAGACTGAGCAGGTCGGTGGTCCAAGATCTGTCCCAGGAGAACGGGGCCACCAGGAGAAGGACTGCATTGCACCCCCGGAGCTTGAGCAGGACTTTGGGGACCAGGACCGTCGGAGGGTAGGCGTAGGCAACTAGTCCGTCCCAAGAGATCGAGAGCGCATCGACCGCCCAGGCCAGCGGGTCGGGAATCGGGGAGACGAAGAGGGGAAGCTGGTGGTTCCACCTGGTGGCGAAGAGGTCGACAAGGGGAGTCTCCCAACGCTCGCAGATCAGGCGAAAGATGTCCCGGCGCAGGGTCCATTCTGTGTGAAGAAGCTGGCCCCGCCGAGAGAGGGAGTCTGCCAAAACGTTCAGGTGACCTGGAATGTGACGGGCTCGTAGGGAGATGCCGCGGTCCTCGCACCAGCGAAGGAGTCGGTAGAGAAGGATGCAGAGGTCGGGCGAGCGGGTCCCTCCCTGCTTCTGTATGTAAGCGACGACCGTGGAGTTGTCGGAGAGGACAAGGAGGTCCTGTGTCCGAAGATCGGGTTCCCAAGCGCGGAGGGCCTGCCAAACTGCATTCAGCTCCAGCCAGTTGATGTGCCGCGAAGCTAGGTCCTCGTTCCAGCGGCCGGCCGCATAGCGAAAACTCGGGAGAAGGTGAGCGCCCCACCCGGCGAGACTGGCATCGACGCAGAGAGAGAGACGGGGCAGTGGTGAGGTCAGGGGAATCCCGGAGCCGAGCCAAGAAACGTCCGTCCAGCGAAGCAGATGGGGCCGCAGCATAGGAGGTATCGGCACCAGGGTGGAGAGATCGCCGGAGGACGGTCTCCAGTGGAGGAGAAGATGCAATTGAAGAGGACGAGAGTACAGACGACCGAGGGGAAGGAGATCTGCCGCAGCACTCATCAGGCCGAGGAGCTGGAGCCACACCCTGGCGGGGACAGCCGCTTCCTGAGCTACCAGACGGGCGAGATCGGCGAGTTTCTGGATCCGCGGCTCGGGAAGACGCACTAGGTTGCGGTCGGTCACAAACTCCATCCCCAGGTGCACGAAGTGGCGAGAGGGAGTGAGGTCGGACTTGCCGGCGTTGACCAGGAAGCCGAGGCGAGATAACAGGAGTAGAAGCGCATCCCTGTCCAGGAGAAGAGAGGCCACCGACTGGTTCCGCAGAAGAAGGTCGTCCAAGTAGTTGGAGATCGGGCTGGAAGAAGAACGACGGGCTCTGGCTACCACGGCGTTCATGATCCGCGTAAACACCCACGGACTGAGGTTGAGACCGAAGGGGAGGGCCCGAAACTGGAAAACAGTCCCGTCGATGGCAAAGCGGAGGTACCGGCGGGAGGCAGGATGGATTGGGACGTGCAGGTAGGCATCGGACAGGTCCAGGCTGACAGCGAAATCCATGGGCTGGACGGCCGCACGAAGGGACCTGGCTGTCTCCATCCGGAAGGACGGGGCGGCGATGAACCGATTCAGGGCGGAGAGATCGATGATCGGCCTCCACTTGCCTCCAGGCTTGGGGACTACGAATAGTCGGCTGTAGAAGGCGGGGGAGTCATGGCAGGCGACGACCTCCGTAGCGGCTTTCTGGAGAAGAGCAGCGACTTCTCCGCGAAGGGCATCGGCCTTGGGCGGGTCTGACGGAATCTCGGTCCACAGGGGGGAGCGCCGAAGCGGGGGCGGGGAACGAAAGGAGATGAGAAGACCGACTGAGACAAGGGAGAGGATCCACGGGTCGTCCGGAAACAGGGAGCGCCAGACGTCTCCGTGCAGAGCGAGCCTCCCGCCGACAGGCGACCCCGAAGCGGTCGGCGGGGGCGGAGGCGGGTAGAAGTCAGGGGGCCCTCCCACGCCCAGGGCGGCGGGCGGGCTTGGGCCAGGCCGGAACGGCAGGTCGGGCAGAACGGGCAGGATGGGCGCGGCCACGACCGGGCGCACGGGAAGAGGAGAGAGGACGGGAGGCCGAGGCGGAGGCAGGGGCCGTCGCGGAGGGTCTGACGAACCGCAGGGCGCGACCCGAGGCCTTGCGGGTTGGCGGAAAGCGAGACGAGGGGGCGCTGGGCCAACGGTCCTTGTTAGCTTCCTTCAGGGACTGCCAGGAAGGGCCGAAGAGGAGCGGAGCGCCGACCGGGGCCCGGCGTAGCTGGGACTTCACATCACGGGGAAGACCCGGGCAGGACTTGAGCACCACATCACGCCGCATCAAGTCACAGTTGGCGGCCGCTGCCATGGCGTTGACGGACGAATGGTAGGCCGCTCGGTTGGCTGCAACAGCCAAGGTGTGAAGATCATCCATGGGTGAAACAGCCAAATTTTTGAAAAACTGAAAGGGGGTCCAGGGGCGTGGCCCCTGGTGGGGTGCAGGGGCAACGCCCCGCGGCACTGAAGAAAATGTCACCTTGCCACATTTAACTGTCTTCAACATCATAACTATTGTCAACGTTTTGCCTGCTACGCCACTGTCATCAGTATCGCAACACAGAAAAAAGCTTTTTTTTTTTTTTTTTTTTTTTTTTTCCTCAAAACGGAAGTTCCGTCTACAGCTTTTTTTCAAAAACGGATTCCGTTCTAAAACGGAAAAAGTTTCACCCATGAAGATCCGACAGCAGGGGAGGAGCGGAGGGAAGCCAGGCTGCCTCGATACGGCTAATGAAGGCTTGTGTGAGGAGCTCCAAAAAACCCGAACAAGCGAGGGCGTTACGGACGAGTGAGGCGGTACGTTCTAGGCCGCGAGGTAGGACACGGTTGAGCTGGGAAGAGCCGCCGGCGAGCACCAGCGCAGGCGGATCCACCGGAGGCAGCGAGCACGAGAAGGATTGCGAGTGGCCGGCGTACCAGGACTGCCGAAAGGCGATGTCGACACCGGAAGGCCAGCGGCGGTCAGAGAAAAAGTCCGAGTCGGAAGCGGAATCTCGCTGGAGGTGCGCAGACAGGGCGTCCGCTAGGTCGCGGAAGGCAGGCGGCTGGGGAAGCGACTTGAATTTCTTAACCTGCCGAGAAGCGTCCACAAAGGCGGCCGCTTTCCTCTTCAGCGGTGGGGAAGGTGGGCAGGAATCCGCGGGAAGGCATGCCGCGATCAGACGGGCGGCGTCGTCCAAGGCTCGGAGAGTCTCGCCACGAGGAGAGGACAGGGTAGCTGGAGACGCTGTATCCTCCGCTTGAGAGGGCGAACGGCTGCCGGACCCAAGCAAGGCCGACACGGAGTCCTCCGGCAGCAGGCTTAAGGTCTCTCCATCGATGGCAGGCGATGGCAGCGGGGAAGACCGAAGCACAGTAGGTAAGCCAACGCGCGCAGGCGGTGGAGGAGGAGCGGAGGGGCTACGCTGACGCCGGCGCGGGGAAGTAAGAGGCGAAGGGCGTCGGGAACGATGAGAGCGTCGATCCCGATGAGAACTACTGCGCCGAGAACGAGGCGGAGTCCTGTCGTCTCTACGACTCCTACGAGAGGAGTGTGGTGAGGGGCGCCGAGAGGAACAGCGCTGCGGAGAACGGCTGCGCCGACGGGAGGCATAAGAGGAAGTCGAGCGAGAGGACGATGAATGCCGGGGGCTACGTCTCCTATCCACGCGACGAGGGCTAAGCCGACGGTCGACCTCATGGCGCCTGGAAGAACGGGGACGGTCTCTTCTGTCCCGAGGAGGAGGAAAAGGTGACAACCGTCGCGGTGCCCGGGGCTCAAGGAGGGGGGCACGTTGCGGACTAGCAGCTGGGGCCGAAAGGCCACGGTGAAGGGTAGAAGGCGACGACGGTCGCGGTGCCCGGGGCTCATGGAGGGGGGCACGTAGCCGGCTAGGCGACTCGCCGGAGGAGTCAGCGGGCTTAGGAGGGGGGGCCATAAGGCCAACACGTCTAGTAACAGGCGACAAGGGTCGCGGTGCCCGGGGCTCAAGGAGGGGGGCACAACTAGACGGAGAGGCTGAAAGGCCGACGCGTGTATCGACGAGCGACAAAAGTCGCGGTGCCCGGGGCTCAAGGAGGGGGGCACGGAGCCGGCTTGGCGACTCGCCGGAGGAGTCAGCGGGCTTAGGGGGGGCCACAAGGCCCACGCGTCTACTAACAGGCGACAACAGTCGCGGTGCCCGGGGCTCAAGGAGGGGGGCACCATGCCGGCTTGGCGACTCGCCGGAGGAGTCAGCGGGCAAGGGCGGTGCGGACACCGTAGCAGGAATAGTCTTACCAGGCAGACGAGGCGTGCGTTTCTCCACTTCCGAGGAGGGGAGCTTGACTGGGTCCCGGCGTGCTGTGACAGGTCGCTCGCGCCGGTAGAACCTCCAAAGCTCCGACCAACGAACCTCCGGCCACGAAGAGCAGACAGCGCAGGCGAGGTCCGAGGAGCAGCCAGAACACGGAAGACAGACTTCATGCCGGTCACTAGGCCACTGAAAGTCGCCGCATCAGGGACAGGTGCGCACTTGATGACTGCAACACAAACCCAAAGATGAAAGGCGACCGGCGGCGGGAACTAACCCACCTACATAACTTCCGAACCAGGTAAACGAGTGAAGCTCACGACGAAACGCGAGAGAGAACCAAAAAGTTTGAGACGAGACCGACGTCCGGCCCAGCCGGGCGAGACGTAGGCGGCGACCGAAACGTTACCTTTCCATGGCGGAGCGCCGAAGCACAAACCACCGTGAGCGATGGAAGCCGAGAAGCAGAAGAAGGCCCCAGGCCCAGCTAACAGCACGAGGCACAGACGAGGGCTAGCAGAGAAGAAGGCGACGCCAGAAGCAGAGACGAGAGGCTAGGCGAAGACAGGCCAGTCGAACCGTACACAGTCTACGAAGGGTCAGAGGCTCAGGTAAACGCGTGCGTACGCTAACAGCGAAGTAGACAACTGGCTAAAGGAGACACCACCGGGCACGTGACCGGATGGGTAGGGGAGGCTACTCTCGTCCCTGTTAGGGATCCCCGAGAGCCTCCTGGGGGGACCCTTTGGGTCTTAGGCTAAAATTGGTAAGCAAGTAGACTATTTCCAGTCATGTCATCGGTAATGTGTTTTGAGGAAACAATTTACAATGATTGCAAACACACAATCTGCATCCTCCGGCTGTGAAGGGTTAAAAGTTTAACACATTCAACCTTGACAAACTACAAGTCATGGATGGACCACAATAGCTCAAGGGTGGCAATAGAATAGCTTGGTGTCTAGCACAACCCTCAAATGACATCCATGTTGACCTACCTATGAACTGTAATGTGATCTTTGAAGGATACCAAAGAATTTTCAAAATTAAAGTGCAATATGTGACAAGGGTTTTACACTCTCTTTCTTTGCCATCCACAAATTAATCTCCTTGTACTTGTGGATGCAGGCAGCCCGCCCATCATGTTTACAATACCACATGCACAAGGAGGTGAATATATTTATGATGCTACCTTTCTCTCTCCATCTGAAAATTTTCCAGTTCCCTCTTATGTGCAGCTTTACTCCTATCTGCCTCTTCCAGTTGCACACGCAGGACAGCGAGTTGCGAGTCCTTGGCCTTCAATGCTTCATGAAGGTCAACCTCCCGTGACTGCAGTTCTCGCACAAGCTGGTCATGCAGCGAGGCGCTATTCATGTACTCAGACATCTTCTCCTTTGTTTTCACCAATTCTGCAAGACAGAGTTTAATGTTAGACCATCGCTACAAAATTTGTTAGTTTTCTATCCCTTTTAGCCTTTAAAATGAACAGAAAAATGAAATGGAAAGAAACCAAACGTCTCAATCCAACATCCATTTAGAAATTTGTTAGCATCACCACTAATTACTAGAATCAGTCACTGTCCATTCAGTGGTCTTTCAAGTATCATCACCACATACTTTGATGTTTTTCTTGGTTAACCCCTTACCTACATGTGGACGCAAATTGTGTTTCCAAATTCTTTGTTAATTCAACAAGAAAGAGCCTAAGCCATATTACGAACAAGGATACAAAGTGCCCCCACAGAAGCTCTCAAGGATCTGTCTCTTGCGGTTAGATCATGTTCACTTTTTCTTGGTGGTGAAGGGGCAAAGCATAGTAGTTAGTACTGTAAAGATGATGGAAGGATACCTGACTGTGAATCTTTTGCCCTCTTAATGACAGAGGCCATTTCCTGGTTGAGTGATGCAATTTCATTGCGTAGCAGTCTGTTTTCCAGCTCCAGAGATGAAACACGGGAGTCAGCCCCTCCATTCGTGTCTGTGTCGGGCTGACTGTGGTCACTTCCTGCAGGGCTCTCCTGCATGGCATCTGCAAGTGCATCAATGTCTGCCGATGCATTGGAGTTGGTGGGGCTATTTCGATGACTATCTGCTTGTTGATCCACGTCTGCACAAGTTAAACCCATTTCACCATGAGACACTAAAAGTACAAGAAGATATGGATTGATGATGATAGTTCAAGGGTGGTGTCAAACTAATTTGTCGTTAACAAGCTCTAATCTCTTCTGGCCCGAGGTATGGGATCAAAGTGAAAAGAGATCTGGTAAAACTGACTTTACTCTGACAGGTCTTTCAGTTTCACATATATATTAAATTTAAATCTCATGGAACACACTGTAGTTCATGAACTAAAAGTCACCAGTGCTCTATCTACCCAGTACCACTGCCCACCTCCCTGAACCACTCAATCAGAAACATGAACATAGTTCTTTGGTAATAATAATAATACCGTTATTATATAGGCGCTTTTTCTCAAATTTTGGGCGAGTCGACTCAAAGCGCCGAGAACTGGAACCCAACACGCACACTTACATAACAGACACGGATTTACGCCATTTAAGACAAACACAGTACAAGACAGACGAAGGGCCAGATCAGCTACTGAAGTTACAGAGATTTTTGATCGCTTGTATTTGAAATTTGTAAAGTGGCCTGAAACCGGTACCAAAAAACAAACAATTAGTTCTAAATTTCATGTGATTCTGCTAGAAAGCTTCCTGCATGACAACCAGGGATGACAAAATCTACTTGCCCATCGCCAAATGCAAGCAGATTTCTTGTCCGGTGAGGCAGTCATGTAAATTTCACAATACACAGACATGCACAGACAAAATTGTTTGGGCTACTGGGAAAAAACTGAGCTCCCAGCTTTAACTGGAAGGTAGTGCGAATGGCTACTGGGGCCCCAGATCATTTGGTCTTCCCTGACAACATAAAGCATTATCTATGTTATGTTATTTTACAAGCTGTAAGCCTTACAGTCTCCAGCACTCCAGTTTTTAAAAAATATGACTCACCAGCAGACCCACTGGCTTGCCCCTGTGCAGCATCATCACCACCACTACCACCACTTCCTCCTCCATCAGTGGGCTCCCCAGATGCCTGGTCCATTGATCTGGATCCACCACGCAGAGAGGATGTGCTGGACTGTCTCGAATGATGTCTGCTGCTGACAGGAGTCACTCGCTTCTTCGTTGCCTCTGCTGAATCTTTACTGTTTAGGAAGTCAAACAAAGCTTCATCTGAGTCTTTTTTCTTCACAGCTGCAGCTGGAGATGGTGACACGGCCACAGTTTTTGTGGCAGATGCTGCTGATGCACCAAGCGGTTTGACTGCTGACTTTGGGGTGGATGTTGCTGGCCCCGCCCTTGACGTATCAAACATGCGAACAGGTGCAACATTGTCAGCGGGTGAAGCAGGTGGCTGCTTTGTGCTGGACTGAAGTGAGTGTGAGAAGGAGACATCTGAAGCGATGGGTGGCTTCTTACCAGCAGTTTCCTCCTCTAAGTGGAAAGCATCAGCCGCTGATTTATCCAGCCTGTTAAGCAGGTCCTCCGCCTTCCCTGTCACAGCCGACAGCCATGACATGGTGCTGGGTGGGCGCTGATCTTCTCTGAGGGCAAAAATGATATCCATCAGTACTAAAAATAAAAACAGACTGCTCTTTTTTGCTATGAGAGTTGGAGAGGGATAATCTTTTACAAGGTAGCTAGGTTGCTGCATACACAACATGTGAAAATTTTTTTATGCTGGTAGCACATTGGGCTATGGAAACGAGTAGCATATTATATCTGAACAGCGTCCAAATTATTTTGATCGCACTGAAATGTAGCATATCATATAAGTTAATTTGCAAATTGTACCATGATATATATATGTAATTTGTCTTGAGGAAAGAGAAGAAACTGAAGGAATAGATTTCAATCTCAGAGAAACGGCCCTCAGAAAATAATGTTTACATGTCATTTGTCTGGAAAAAGACCATTATCTGAATTATTATTTCACGTTTTACTCACCTTAATTAGAATGCTCTAATATTTAGGGTATTTATCAATTTATCTGCAAAGTAAACCAAAACAACTTCAGACGTGGATTCTCTTTGAACGCATGCGCGTTAAAATTGTCAACTTCCGGCGTCTGCACTTCCGCTTAATCGCACGTGCTAGCACTGTTTACGCTTTACATATCGTTATCGTTATTCTTTAGTTTGGTGTGTCACCGCGTGTGACATACTCTACGCCAATAGTAGATTTCAATCATACCACAATGAAGACCGTGGCTTTGATCAGGTGGGCTAATATTCTTTGTGTTTTGATACTCGGTTCAAATCATTTGGAAAGACTAAATAAATCCTCTATTTTTCTCGTTTGTGTACTTTTATGTGATGGCGCTTACTTGACTTGTGCTATGTGTAAGATGAAGAAGACTCTGAAGATGAAAGGAACTCTGTACACCCCCAGTGATCCCTACACTGGTTTTATTTCAGTGGTGGCAAAGACAGCTGTTTCAACATGATGCAGTGTGTGGCAGAGGGACACCAGATTGTGGCACTTGCGAACCTGCGGCCAAAGGATAAGGGTAAAGCTCTTTTGAACCCTTTGGGTGTCACATGTTCTGTCAATGCGTTTCGTGCAGGAATCATCCTTGTCAATTAAGACATGCTGCCAACAGCCAAATGGTTAACCCTTTTAGCCCCAACACCCTACAGCAGGAGATTGATTGACCATAATAATTCAAGGGTAGTGCCAGAATAGCTTGGTGCCTTCAGGCACCAAGCTAATCTGGCACTACCCTTGAATTATCATAATCAATCCACCTCCTGCAACTGGTACATAGTCGTTAAGTAACACTTCCAAAATTTGGGAAATGCACCACTGGGGCTAAAAGTAAAAGGGTTAATAAAACATTACACTCACATGGATAATCGACACTGATTCTGCTGGACACAAAATAAGCAACAAACCATGCACTGATCTCAATGGTTTACATTTTAAGGCTTGAACTTGCTATATTGTTTAGATTAAATTTAATCCCTTCACTGTCGAGAAGAAGTGAACACAATCCAACTACAAGAGACATAGATCTTCATGAGCCGCATGACCTATTGCATCTTGATGACACGCCCACTTTGTATAGTGCTCATGGGACATCTGGGGCTCTTGGGCATTCTGATACCACTGCTTGAAATTAATTTGACTATGCTAGTTCAAGGGTGGTGCCAGAATAACTTGGCACCTGAGGTGCCAAGTTATTCTGGCACCACCCTTGAACTAAAATGGTTTATCTATCTCCTAATCTGTAATGTAGACATCATTGGACAATAAGCAAATTAAAAAAAAAAAATCAGCCTCAGGATGTAATGGGGTTAATAACAATTTCAGAAACACAATCTGCACCTAGTGACATTGAAGGGTTTAAGTAGCAGTTATAGTTTTCTGGTCACTTACATAAGGGGTGGGTACTTAATGAGTTGTCTTATGTTCACAGGATGATAACCTGATGCCACAAGATATGGGCACCCAATGCGCAAAAGGCCATCAGGCTGATGTCAGCCGCAGTTGGCCCCGCCGCGCACAGCTATGTGTTGGCCAATGTCCACCTGATGGCCTTTTGCGCATTGGTCATGGGTATCAATGGTTTCTGTACTATGTGTTCGTTTGTCCAGGATTGAATGATTCTGTATTATATTTATTGCTTCCCTCATTAATTGTCTGCTATTTGAAAACAAAAATTATATGACATTACATAATTTTGTGTTGGTAGATGTGATTAGAAGGAAATAAATAAATTTGTAATGTTGTGACTGCTTATTTTAAAAATAGACAAAAAAGTAAAGTCCAATATTGTCTAACACTTTTTCTTAGTTTGGATGACAGTTGTTTATTAATATTTGATGGTAAATGTGTATTGCTCAGTTTATGTTTATGGTGAGGTTATACATGATTGATTTTCACAACATTCCAGATGAAGCAGACAGTTATATGTACCAGACAGTTGGCCACCAAGCCATAGAGCTATATGCTGAGGCCATGAATCTACCTTTGTATCGGCGCATCATTGAAGGGACGGCTGTCAGCATGGGCAGAGATTACATACCCAGTGTAGAGGATGAAGTGGAGGATTTGTATCAACTGCTTCTACAAGTCAAGGTGGGACAGACAAGGTCAAAAGTAGTATTTGGCATCATGGCTTTTTTATGTGCTTGACAGACCTTTGATTGGATATAGACTGTGACAGTACAAATCTCTCATACTCGTATTAGCACCTACTCTGTTCTAACATTTATTTTCCCTCAGACTCCAGTCCATCTTATCTGCTATTGTTGGTTTCAGAATGAACTGGAAGTGGAGGCAGTGGCAGTTGGTGCCATTTTGTCAGACTATCAGCGAGTGCGTGTGGAGAATGTGTAAGTACCAACAACAAAAAAAAAGAAAAGAAAAGAAGTTGGTGCTGTACTGACTATTGTACTAACACATACACATGATGAGTAAAGATTTATTTTAAATTCATGATGCCAAATTATCAATGTAAATTGTTAAGAAAAAAAGCTTTCTGAGTTTTGCTGCTGATACATCCCCACCCCAATCACTATTGCTTGTGCTTACTCTTTCTGAAATTTTTAATCACCACAGTGTGCATTAACTCATTCTGCTCCAGAACCGAAATCCACAAATTTTGAAGTTGCCCCCTGAAGACTGTATTACACTTCTGGAAACAGATCGAGCTTGATAGTTCAAGGGTTGTGCCAGAATAGCTTGGCGCCTATGGATGCCAAGCTATTCTGGCACAGCCCTTGAACTATCACGCTCGATCCATGTCTTGCCATGGCGTGTCGGAGTTGAATGAGTTAAAACATTTACATGCAGTGGCGAGTGCAGATATACTCAGTTTTACCCCATTGTAAATGCATCCACTGGTACTGTCTACAGTACCGGTGGATGCATGCACATGGGTGTTAACAAGTCCCATGATCATTGTGTTTGTATGTTGACAGGTGTGTGCGACTGGGTCTGACGCCGCTAGCCTACCTGTGGCGCCGTGAGCAGGCTGCACTGCTTCAGGAGATGGTGGACTGTGGCATGGATGCTATCATTATCAAAGTCGCTGCCTTGGGTTGGTACACTCAAACCTACTCTACTAACGTCCACCTTAATCTAGTAGTCACCTGCCCGTTAACAGCCACACAGAAAGTATTCGCACACACATTTTTATTATATAAAGACCCTTTGTAAAACAGTCACCTGTGTGCAGTGGTCACATCTGTCCAATCCCTTTGGTGACCATTGAACTTGGGATACAACAAAAGGCCAAAGGCCCCACTTTTTTTGTTTTACAATACAATCTGTTTTAAACAACTACCTCTTTGCAAAGTGGTCTGAATAGACAGGTGATCTCTCAAGAGAAGTCTTGGAGGGCAAAAAGTGTCACATGTCATTAAAGACCATCATTTAGGTGGCTACAGCCACCTAAATGATGGTCTTTAATGACAGGTGATCTCTCATAAGAGTGGTCACTCAAAACAGGTTCTACTGTATCATAAAATTATCATTGGTGGAGTAAATTACGTAGAAGAAGTGTAGATGGTACCTCTGAAACCTATGTTGGAAGGAAAGTCAACAGCAATGAAACATGTACCTGTATCTATAGGTGACCACCCAGCAGTTACGTAGTTGATAATAATAATACCAGTCATAACATAGGCCCTTTACTAAATTCTGCGAATCGGCTCAAAGCGCTCTGAACTAAGCACAACTCTCATGCTCACGCGACACGCTTGCATAAGTAACCGTCAGACATTCACACTTATGCCCCTTCCCTGCCAGTGGACATAGCTTGTGTTTCTGAAATCTTTGTTTATTAAATGCCAAAAAGCAGCAACCCTCCCAAAAACATGGCTATACAGTGGTGTCAGCAAGAAGCGTAGATCCTCATGAGCCCCTGCAACTGTGGGGGGCTCATGATGATCTATGTCTCTCTTACTTACTTACGCCTGTCACCCCTACCCGGGTATAGGCCGTCGACGAGAGACCTCCAGCAACTCCTGTCCTGTGCTTCTCCTTCGATTCTACTCCAGGTGGTTCCCAGTCTCTTGATGTCTGCTTGGAGGTCTCGACGCCAGGAGTTTCTCGGCCTACCTCTTTTCCTCTTTCCCTGGGGGTTCCATGACAATGCCTGCCTAGTGATACTGGAAGCTGGCTTTCTCAGACTGTGACCGATCCATCCCCATCTTCTTCGCCCAATTTCATTCTCTGCTGTTATGTGCTCTGTTCTCTCCCAGAGTCTGACGTTGCTGATCTTCTCTGGCCAGTGGATTTTCAAAATTCTTCTAAGGCAACTGTTCATGAAGGTCTGTACTCTGATGACTGTGGTTTTTGTCAATCTCCATGTCTCTGCTCCATATAGGAGAACTGCTTTTACATTGGAGTTGAAAATCCGGACTTTGGTGTGTTGTGACAGCTCTCTGGAACTCCACACTTTTTTCAACTGGAGAAAGGCTGCTCTGGCTTTACCGATTCGTGCTCTGACATCTGCATCAGTGCCGCCTTTTTTGTCTATGATGCTCCCGAGATAGGTGAAGGACTCCACCTCCTCCAACGGGGTGCCAGCAAGCAAGACTGGTTCTTCCCTGGTTGCGTTCAGCCTCATTGTCTTTGTTTTCTGTTTGTGAATGGTGAGGCCCACTTGGGACGAGATGTCAGCAAGCCTCGTGGTCTTGTCCTGCATTTGTTGATGAGTGTGGGACAGTAAAGCCAAGTCGTCTGCAAAATCGAGGTCGTCAAGCTGTGTCCACAGTGTCCACTGTATTCCACTTCGTCTGTGCTCTGTGGTCATCTTCATGACCCAGTCTATGGCCAGTAGGAAGAGGAACGGAGACAGCAGACACCCCTGCCTGACACCAGTTCTGACCTGGAGCTCTCTGGTGAACTGCCCTTCGTGGATCACGCGACATGTCATGCCATCATAGCTGCTCTTGATCAGGCGGACGAGCTTTGTGGGTACACCGTAGTGTCGTAGGAGTTTCCACAGAGTCTCTCGGTCCACGCTGTCAAATGCTTTCTCATAATCCACAAAGTTGACATACAGCGGGGAGCTCCACTCCAGAGACTGTTCCACGATGATGCGGAGAGTGGCGATCTGGTCTGTACATGATCGGTTCTTCCTGAATCCTGCTTGCTGGTCTCTCAGCTGGGGGTCAACGGAGCTCTTCATTCTCTCTAGGATGATCCTGTTGAAGACCTTTCCTGGTACTGACAGCAAGGTGATTCCTCTGTAGTTGGAACACTTGCTGAGGTCGCCTTTCTTGGGAAGCTTGATTAGGTACCCCTCCTTCCAGTCAGCTGGCATCACCTCCTCTTCCCAGATCTTTCCTAACAGTGGGTACAGCATCTCAACTGTTGTCTCTAGGTCTGCTTTCAGAGACTCCGCTGGGATGCCATCTGGCCCTGCTGCTTTGCCATTCTTCAAAAATGCCACTGCTTTTCTGATCTCTTCCCGGCTGGGTCTGTCACAGCTGATGGGTAGGTCGGTCTCTGCCGGCTGGATGTCTGGGGGGTCGGGTGGGCTAGGTCTGTTCAGTAACTCTTCAAAATACTCGGCCCATCTGTCGAGTTGGTCTGCTCTGTCTGCAATAGGCTTGCCTTCTTTGTCTTTTACTGGTCTTTCTGTATGGCCATACTTACCCGACAATCTTCTGGTAATGTCGTAGAGCTGTTTCATGTTGCCGCTGCCTGCTGCCTTTTCTGCCTCTGCTGCCAGGCTGTCTGTGTAGGCCCTCTTGTCTGCCCTGATGCTCCTCTTCACCTTGCGGTTGGCTTCCGAGTATTCCCCCTGTGCCCTTACTTTGGCTGCTCTCGTGCGACTGTTGTTGACCGCTGCTTTCTTCTGCTTCCTCGCTTCTATCTTCTTCAAGGTCTGTGCCGACAGCCAGTCCTTGTGGTGGTGTTTCCTGAACCCTACAGTGTCTTTGCAGGTTGAGTTCAGCGCCTCTCTAACTGCCTTCCACTGCTGCTCTGTGGTGACCGCCTCCTCTTCATTTACTAGCTCCTGTAGCGCTTGAAACCGGTTGGACAGCACCAGTTTGAACTCTTCTCTAACTCCAGTTTCTCTCAGGAGGCCTACATTATAGCGCTGTCTTCTTGTTGTCTCTGTGCGGCTTTTCTTTAGCTTGAGCTTCATTCTTAAGGTAAGCAGATGGTGGTCTGAGGCGACATCTGCTCCCCTCCTCACTCGAACATCTTGAAGGGATCTTCTAAATTTCTTGCTAATGCAGATATGGTCTATTTGGTTCTCTGTTGTATGGTCAGGTGAGACCCAAGTTGCTTTGTGTATTCTTCTGTGTGGGAAGATGCTGCCTCCAATGACAAGTCGGTTTAGAGCACAAAAGTCTACAAACCTCTCCCCGTTCTCACTCATCTCCGAGCCTAGTCCCTGTCTCCCCATCACCTCTTCGTATCCGGTGTTGTCCTCCCCTATTTTGGCATTAAAATCGCCCATGACGATGGTGATGTCTCGCTCCGCACATTTGTCCACGGCACTCTGGAGTCGGTCGTAGAACTCCTGTTTCGCTTCCTCGTCACTGTCATTGGTGGGCGCATAACACTGGATGACGTTCAGCTTGAGCTTTTTCTTAGTTCTAAAGGCTGCTGTTATAATTCTTGGCCCAAGAGGTTCCCAGCCCATCAGCGCTCTCTGTGCCACTGGTGACAGCATGAGTGCTACTCCTTCTGTATGGGGGGCATTCTCCTCTTCATGACCTGAATACAGAATCATCTCCCCACTTAACAGCCTTTTCTGGCCAGACTGCGTCCATCTGGCTTCACTGATGCCTAGCAGGGAAAGGTTGTACTTTTGCATTTCCGCTGCTATCTGGGCGGCCTTGCCGCTCTGGTACATGGTCTTGACGTTCCATGTGCCCATGGTTGTATCCCTGGATAGAGAGAGGCGGCTCGGTCCTGTGGCTTCCGAAGACTTCCGGCTTTCACCACAGGACGTCATAAGTCTTCTAGTAGAAGAACCTTCCTCCTCCAGGAAAGGAATTACTGTTAATCTTTTCGTCGGCGTTTTTGTAGCTATTTCCTTTTTTGCAGGGTGGGGAAGCTACCCCCACGCCCAACCCCCTTACTAGGAGGACCAGGGGTTTTCTGTCGGGGTCACCTTCCCTTAGACCATGTTGGTTCACGGCACCTTATTTCATTCGGTGCACCCCTCTCACGAGGGACCCCCTATCCACCACCCAGGGGACGCGCCTCAACGCCGTATGGTCCCAGCGCGAGGATCTATGTCTCTCGCAGTTGGATAATGTTCACATTTTCTTAGCAGTGAAGGGGTTAATAGACCACAGCAAAAGAAAAAAAAGGATTTGCTATGATATTTCAAGGTTACACGCACAGTTTAACCCTTTGACTGCTGCTGACAATATCGTTCAGCAGAAAGGATACACAGTTACGTGTCTTTTCTGCCCAGTTGTATTGTCAGTGGCTGTCAACTGGCTAGACAAACTGACTCTATATGCCAGACTTGTTTTGCTGATTTTTGTAGGTTTGGATCCTGACAGACACTTGGGGATGTCGCTGAGACAGATTCTCCCCCACATGCTTAAAATGGTGAGATCAATTTACAGGTCGATCATGTGCATGTGTTTCATGTAACATTTTCACAAATAATATCAAGATTTTTTTCAGACACTTCCTCATTGTGTACTGGTCTGTGGTTTTGGACTTCTTGGCTTCCAGCCATAAGGTCCACAATCACAGACCACGCATTTAGTGAACCAATGCAGTTTGTTAAATGAACAATTTATGGAAAGTGATACGTGTTCCATGTATATGAGTATTAGACTGAGCAGTGAATTATTGTATCCCTAATTCATTGAATTGATTGGTTATGTGTTGAGTTAGTATGTTGTTGGTAATTTTGCATTTTCAGGTTCAGGTTTTGGTTGAGGAAACGTTTTAGTAATGAGCATTTTCACCCATTTGACACCATAGTGGATTATGCATGATAGTTCAAGGGTATGCCATATTAGTTTAGTGCCTTGAAAGGAGCCAAGCTAATCAGTCACTATCCCAGTGTTCACACTAGGGCTTTGACAATCAATATTTTTTGTGTGATGTACCTGTCCAAAATACCACCCATCATGAAAATTGGTCCTGACAAAACACAATCGGCTCAGGTCTTGAAAAATGAATTTTTCAATTAAAATGCATTTTTTTGGAAAATACTTACCGATGGTATTACACTTAGGAAATGGCTCTTAGCTGGCCTAATTTTAGCCAAATTTTGGTTGTGTCCGTATAAGGGGGTGTTGGCAGGAGTGGGGCGCCATAGACCATGCCAAACCCGAATAGCCTCCCCTTACTCACATCCGGTACAAGATTACCCAGCATACCCCAGTTTAGTTCTTAGCGAACTGCGGCAAGCGGGGCCGGAGGGAGGGACCTTCGAGTAATACCATCGGTAAGTATTTTCCAAAAAAATGCATTTTAATTGAAAAATTCATTTGTTTTCTCAAAACACATTACCGATGGTATTACACTTAGGAAGAATCACAAAGAGGAGGTGGGTGCCGCTATAGCGCCCCTACTGCCAACCCCATTGCCCACAAACTCGCCCTCCTGCAGCACACTCCCGATAATTTTAGCTAAGATACCTGCGGCGCCTAGGGCGCCGGGAGGGAGTGTTGCGCTGCTGCGGTGTCTCCCACCAGCGAGAGGATCTGTCGCTGGGAGGAGAGGTCCCTCAGGTAGCAGCGGGCGAAAGTGGACTCCGCTCGCCATCTCATAGCCGCCACAAGACTTTGACTGCACCGGTGCTGTCGCAGCGGAACTTGCGGCCATGGCTCTGACCTCGTGCGCCGCGTTGTGCAACATGTGGCATCAACAGGTCAACGTCCTGGCAGGCCGGGCGGATAACTCCCCGGAACCAGGAGGAGCAGGTCTGGCTGAGATACCACGTCTACCTGTGGACAGAGGGAGAAAACAGGTGTGTGCGCCCCCCTGCGCCAGCTTGGTCCGGCGCAGGTACACACGGAAGACTCTCACCGGTTCCTATTGTCTGGGCTACTGAGTGGAATCTGACACTCGTACGGGCAGACAGACATAGACTGTTTGGCAGCCAAGGCGACCACGACTTGGCCCTGAAGGCTGGTACCGTAGTAGTTGCACGGCGCCTTCCGTCCGTAACCGCCAGCCATCTGTGTGTGTGTGACGACAGCGCGTACGGATACTGACCCTGGAAGAGGTAAGGCTGTCACCGGGTTTTGAAGTCTGTTCTCCCGGGTGGCACCCAACACGCGCAGGGCGAAACAACTGTCGCCGTCATGTAGGCCGCGTCTCGTCCAGGCAGATGTGTCAGGTAGCTGTAGCATGAACCGGTCGACTGGCACTGCCAGCCACCCGGGTGTGTGGACAGCGTGCATAGTAGTGAGCCTGGAGGTTGAGTCAAGGACTGCCCTGAAGCTCTCCTCCTTGAAACATCCGTCAGGCGCGTCATGTGCCGGGTTCCAACAGACGAGGTTGAGATCCCGTAAGCCCCCAAGGTAGAACTTGGTCCCTGCGCAGCACAGCGGGGCATTCCAAGCGAAGGGAGCCTCTGAAGTGAGGTTTTGCCGCTACCCGGGTCTGATGAGCGAAATCGCCTGTAGGAGTCGGCGATCATGGTGAGATAGACCTGAACGGTGAAAGGGGGCCGTCCTTAGGAGATGAAAACCCCCGAGGAAGCACCCTGCCAGCTGGGGCTTCGTCCAGTTCGGAAGGAAGAAGGTTGTCATTCCCGTCACACAGCGCTCGTCATCTACCCTCGCAACTCGACTGGTTGATGGTCTGCGGGTTGTCTCGGTAGCACCTATGGCCGCCGTAGGAAGCCTCTGTGGAAGAGGGCTTGCTGCCCAATCTCCGGGTGCGCACCTACATCCACCAAGCTGCAACACAAGTAATGGCGGACAACCAAGCGTACAATTCGGCATGCAATCTCGATGGCGAGCAGTGGAGCTGGAAGATCTGGCCACAGCGACGCCTCCCCGCGCGGCAGGCCTCCAGCGCACTAGCCTCTCCCAATTACGCCCTCCTTCTCCAAGCAGAGGAGGTGGCAGGTTGAACGGTGATCCCCTAGTAAGTCATCCGTCCTAAGAGAGCTGAAGAAGGGACTGAGAGTCCCTCCTACACTGCCCTGCTCCCGTCTACTGGGAGTCCCACTCGAACAGGACGACCACGCACTCCATCCTCGACGGAATCCCGGCGAAGAAAACACGTAGTACCTGTCCCGTAGCGTCGGCCCTCTAGTCGACGGCGAAGTGGGCATGATCCCAGCCTACCGCCCGGCTTGCCAACTGGTTACGACTTCGAAACTCGAGTTGTCCCAGGTCCTGGAGGCGCACCGCTGCTCTCAGGTCTTTGTCTGGTATCTGCCGAGATGACGAGGCACTTGTGTCGAGTCGAAGGACGAAGATCGTGCTCCAATCTACCGTCTAGTGTAAGAGCTGCGTCGACCCTACTGCCACAGGCCCGAGCGCAACGACCTCTCAGGAACTAAATCCTGCCAAGTTGTCCCGTCTAACTCCCTGTACTTGCGCCCCCGGCCGCAGGATCCACCGCGCCGAATGGGTAACTCCCTGAAGGCGCTACCAAGGGTAAGTCCATCCGCTCCGGTCCGGCGCTGCAGCCTGCCGGAACTCCAAGTTGCCGCCACCCAGGGAAGCGAACGCTTCCGCTAGGTCCCGACGCTGTCGTCTAAGGAGGCGACAAGCGTGCCTGGTCACCGCTGACTACGGCCAGGCCCAAGCGAAGAGTAGCACCCCGTCGGGGAAAGGAAGCGCCTAGCCGCAAGTCATCTCAGGCGGAGCTAATCTGAACTGTGTGCATACCCCCGAAGAAGACGTCGTCCGCAGTGACGTCTGTCGGACCAGTCCGCCACCCGCGCTGACCTCTATCCCTCGCGCGCCTGGAGTATGCTGTCCCTGACGTTCACAGGAGAGTGCCGTTGGCGTCCCGTCGCCGCCTCCGTCTCTCGGATGTAAGTCGCCCAATCCGGTGCATCGGACGAACCGCGCCTCCGCGGAAGAGTGGTCCCTGCCAATCCTGTCTGACGGGCCACAGTGTTTTAAGAAGGCTGCTACATCCGGCGGCGCCCGCAGCGTGAATCAGCTGAGTGACAGGCCTTGCAAGCCTCCTTGTCGGTCTGTCCAGGGGGCCAAGAAGTTCTCCACAGCGCGGTGCCCTGCGTGGCCGACTCTCCACTCAGCCGCGCGTAAGCGATCAGGACGGACGCAGCAACCGTTGGCAGCGGAAGAAGTAGGATCCAGCTGAAGCCACCAGCGCCTCCCCCGGCGCCCTGAAGCGGAGACAGAAGCCGACCAGAAGGGGCAGGGACTTGAATGCTTGGACGCGATGAGGGGACCTGCGTAGTCCCCGGCTCGAGTAGACTCTCCTGTAAATCTTCGCAGTAGACGGCACACGCAAGACCTCTCGGAACCTCGAGCGTAGCGACGTAGAGAAGCTAACCTCGTCCAGCCACGGCGAATGACGTCCTCTGGCGTCCAGCGGGAACCGTATGTTCCGCCCGCAGGCGAAGGGATGTCCAACCCCTCCGAAGTCCGGGGAACTCCGGCCGGCGGCGATCCAACGAAGGCGGACCCCGCACTTGGAAGGAACAACGTAGTCTCAGGGGGCCGCTCCCCCGAACGGTGGCGAAAACTCGGAGAGCCCGTCTTTCCCTTGCGTAGCGAGCCATGGAACTGGGACAGCGTCTCCTGTTCCTCTCGTACCCCTGGCTTCTGTGAGGCGAGTCCCTGCTTCCGAAGGGGAACTGAAGATCATGAGCGAACGCCGGAACCCGGATCCCATCGTGAGGTCGTCTCTTCTGCACTGCATCTAGAGCGGCTCTCGTCTGCATGGTCGGCGCGAGGCGTGGCCCAACATCACCGAGCCGGGATCCTGCAGTGCGAAGTGCAGTGGTCCTGTAGCCCTTGCGGTCGCCACAAGCCATAAAAAACTGGTGAGCAGCCCGGGCGAGGGCGCCCAACCTAATAATAAGAAAAATTAAATTAATCAATGCTTAATGCATGAGTACAATTTGATTGTAATAGCCCTTAAGGGATAATCAAGTTATTGAATTGGATTAAAATATGGGAGACAGAATACCCCTCTGTTTTCTCATCTCTATTGCCCAAAGCAAAGAATCGGATTAGAGGTTCCAGGAACCTAACCTTGGAAGGATAAGAGGTGTCGCGCCCCAGCGGCCTGGCGAACCGCTGAGCCGCTGGGAAAGCAACCTTTTAACCCCTGTGTCGCGCACCACGATAAACGTACATACTCATACGTGTTTGCTACCGCGCCCACATGCTCTCACAGACACTAGACACTGTCCAGCGCCTGAGAAGCCGAGCAGTCACTTCTGCATGTCCGTTTACGACTTGTCGTCTGGCCCGGGACTGGAAGCATCGTAGGTACGGTAGCCGACGCCAGCCCTCCGCAGTCAGTGACTACAAGCTTACTGGGCCGGGGCGCCTAGGTCACTGCCGTTGACATGGGCCCCACCTTAATGCTCTGGCCACCTGCCGTTTGTCCACTCTGGCCTGCGGAAGGACAGTGGAGCGGGTCACTCTTGAGGCCGGGTCCCGGGCCGGTGGAAGAATCATTGGTTTAGCCATGCCAGTAGAGGTTGTCAGCTACCTCTCCTGCTGACCAGAGCCCAGAACAAGGTATCTTGTGCTTTACAGGTCCGGGACCACCTTGGGTCCCACCTTAAAACACTTGGGCGTCTCTGTCCGGCGATCTCTGACAGACGACATACTCTCTCTGTGGGACAGCAAGGCACTGCTTCTGATTGGGGTCCCCATTGTTACTCTTGGGCGTCTCTGACAGGCGAGCTCTGAAAGACGCCGACCGCTCTGAGTGACAACTTGCCGACCTGGTTACCCCCTGGGTGCAGCCAGTGTACTTTCAACTGACTAAAAGTGTACTTTGGACTCCCATGTGTATTATTCACAAGCCAGTGAGTTGTCAGTTTCTCCAAAATGTGTATTTGTGTATAACGTGCACCTGTACGTGTCCCCCAAGCAAATTAGTGTACTTGAAAACGCCGAATGTGTATGGTAAACAGGTCTGGGCAACCCAGCCACTAAGGAAGCAACGCAATTTAGTAATATTTAGGTACATACCCAATGTCAATAGACAAACAGAGAATCAGCCACGACTTATTACTTTCGTACGAGGGAAGTGGCCACCCAGCCACTGCTTCCGTGGCCACGATCTCCGATAGGCGTCGCACGCTCTCTGTGGGACAGCAAGGCCACTGCTTGTGCCCTGGGTCCGACCTTGTGGCTGTCAGGCGTCTCTGCCCGGTATCTGATAGGCGTGGTACGCTCACTGTGGGGAACAAAGCCACTGCTCTGACTTGGGTCCCAGCTTGTCCCTGCCAGGTGTCACTGCCCGGCGATCTGATAGGCGTGGTACGCTCTCTGTGGGACCACGAAGTCCCTGCTTCGGACTTGGGTTTCGCCTTGTTACACTCTGATATCAGTGTCCGGCGATCTCTGATAGGCAACGTACGCTCTCTGCGGGACAACGAAGTCCCTGCCTCAGACTTGGGACCCACCTTGTTCATCTCGGACATCAATGCCCGGCGGCCTCTGATAGGCGTCGTACGCTCTCTGCGGGACAACGAAGTCCCTGCTGCTGACTTGGGTCGCACCTTGTAACTCGGACATCAATGCCCGGCGATCTCGGATAGGCGTCGTACGCTCTCTGCGGGACAACGAAGTCCCTATCTCTGTGCGGGACAACGAAGCCCCTGTTTCTGACCTGAGGCGTCGTACGCTCTTTGCGGGACAACGAAGTCCCTATCTCTGTGCGTGACCACGAAGGCCCTGTTCCTGCCTTGAGGCGTCGTACGCTCTCTGCGGGACAACGAAGTCCCTATCTCTGTGCGGGTCAACGAAGTCCCTGTTTCTGACTTGAGGCGTCGTACGTACTCTGCGGGACAACGAAGTCCCTATCTCTGTGCGGGTCAACGAAGTCCCTGTTTCTGACTTGAGGCGTCGTACGTACTCTGCGGGACAACGAAGTCCCTATCTCTGTGTGGGTCAACGAAGTCCCTGTTTCTGACTTGAGGCGTCGTACGTTCTCTGCGGGACAACGAAGTCCCTATCTCTGTGCGGGACAACGAAGTCCCTGTTCCTGACGTGGGTCCCTCCTTGTTAGCTTGGACATCACTGTCGGCTGACCTCTGATAGAGTAGGACGCAAACGGAGGTAAGCCCCCCAGCGTTAACCATCTCTCTTCCAGTCATGAGGCGGACACCTCACCAGTGCGGGTCGACTCGCCTCCTGCTCAGGGAAGGCCCTCCGCATGCTCGTCCGAGGGGCGCTGAAAGTCGCCACACCTCGTGCAGATCCGAACCTAGTTACTGCAACAAGAGGGTACAAGATGAAAGAGCGAGCGTGGCCTCTAAGGTCACGCAATAACAACGCGCGCGCGCTGGCGAATCGGACATAATTGAATATGTAGTCGAATCAAACGAGTGTACAGCGCGTGCCGACGCTCGGCGCTCCTTCCCACCCAAGGGCGCCGGTCGAGGGCATTCACCGAGATATTACCTGGCCATGGCGGAAAAAAGGAGCAAACCCACGTATCACCATATCGTAAACAGCACGCCACCCAGCCCGACCGGTTCGGAGCGCAGGCCGAAGCAGCGTCCGGAAGCCGCCAGTCACAGTCTCCATGGTACAAGCCGTAGGCCCGTAGAACACACAGGTCGACGAGGCGGCCCAGCGTGAGCACTACTACCCCCAGTCACGCCACCATCTCCACAGTTCAAGTCCCAACGAACGAACAGTCAAGGTCGAAAACGACCGGCCAAGAACCAAAGCGGAGCTCGAACAGACACAACCTACTTCTGCCAGCTAAGAACTAAAACTGGGGTATGCTGGGTAATCTTGTACCGGATGTGAGTAAGGGGAGGCTATTCGGGTTTGGCATGGTCTATGGCGCCCCACTCCTGCCAACACCCCCTTATACGGACACAACCAAAATTTGGCTAAAATTAGGCCAGCTAAGAGCCATTTCCTAAGTGTAATACCATCGGTAATGTGTTTTGAGAAAACAAATGAATTTTTCTCTAATTAAAAAAAACAAAAAACTTACCGAAGACTCGAGGTCTACGGTACTGCGCAACGGTCCGGGGGGGCTGGAAGGCTACATTAATGCTAGCTGTGTCCTGGTCGCACAAGCACTCTGCTGCACAGACTCGAATTGATTACTCCCATTGCTCCTGCCGTTGGTGCATCGTCTGCTTTGAGGCCGAGGTCCGAGGTTCGTCCAGGCCTTCTCACCCCAGATTCCCTCTCGTGGAGGGTAGGCAGGGTGATCTATCTCACAGGCGGGGAGACTCGTCAACAGCACCTGACGAGCGGTGCCCTATTGGCCCAGCATCTTCTCCCGACCCACAGTACTGCGCCACGGTCCGGGGACTGGTGCATGCTGGTTGCATCCCGATTGCGCATACACTCTGTGGAACAGACTCAAACGTTTACTTACATTGCTCCTCAAGCTGGCGCACCGTCAGCCCGAAGTCCTAGTGTCGGCGACGACCACGGCTCCGTCGAGTGTCCACCACCAGGGATTCACTCACGTCAGATCGGGAGCTGGCATGCCATCTGTCCGACGCTATAGCCTCGTTACCGTAATTTAGCCCATGACATCTGAGCGACCACCTCCAGGGGCAACGTCTCCTTGCCACGACCAGTGTTCCACCTGCCAGGGGGCGCTGGTAGGCCATGGGTAGGTGGAGGCGCCGCTGGCACAGTATGAGCATACGGCATGTAGGTCACCCGGCCACAAGCGTGCAGGGGCGTAATTGTAACTGCAAACATAGTGCCTAGTGAGAGGAGGTTGAGCATGGCCCACGAGGCCATGCAACCGCGTACGCGAGGAAATGGCGAAACGGACACAAGCGAAATGCACGGGTGTGCCGATGCCTGGCGCTCTATCTCCCCCCAGAGCGTCAGTTGAGGGCAGCCACCGCGGTTTTACCTTGTCACGTCAGGGTGTCATTCGGCCCAGTCAAGGTATCCCCGTGTCGTAGAGGTGTAGGGGCGAAGCTCCTCAGCCCCCGGTGGCAGAGGACACTCAAAGCTGACGCTGCGCTCAAACCGTGAACACTGATCCCCGCAGGTACTGTCCCGGTGAGCAAGTCCAAGATGCCACACCACAAGAACACGGAATTCCTCACAGGCTGCACCTAATGCGATATCTCTCGTTCGTTCACGTTAATTCCCAGCTACCCCATGAACAGTGTAACTCAGGCTAGCACAGTGCGTGGAAGCAACGCAACGAAGCAACGGGTCACACCATACACAGCCCAAGCACAGTAGAGTAGGTACACAACCATCCAAGGTTAGCTAAGAAAACAGACTGGCGAGTATCCGGTGGGCAGTGGCCCGGATGGGGGTGGAGGGGAGGCTACTCAGGGTACTGGCTGGGCTAATGGCGCCCCTGGTTGCCTCCCCTGCCACAGGTACACAACCGATTTTTTGCTAAAATTATGCTAGCTAAGACACCATTCCTAACAGTAATGTCATCGGTAATGTGTTTTGAGGAAACAAATAAAATAAACTAGAAGAGGGTGGGGGGGGGGGGGGGGTTATTGGTTTCACTCGGGCCTTGCCTGAAAATCAAACAATGACACACAGAAATTTGTAACTTTTTTGAAAATTCCGGTATTCTAAATATATTTCTGTATCCCTTCCTCCACATCAATATCAGAATATCAGATATATCGCAAACACCTCCAGCTGCTAATTTCCTATCTGGTATTTGCCTTTTAACACTGGTATTATAAAAAGCATTACCGGTTAACATGAACACTGTACCTTTGAATTATTGTTATCAATTCATCACTCACAGTTGGTATACATGCAGGTTTGATTTCCCTAAACACAATCAGCACGTAAACCTGCGTGTTCTGTCTGTCCAGCAAAACACATATGGACTGAATGTGTGTGGAGAAGGAGGGGAGTACGAATCTTTTACACTGGACTGCCCCTTGTTTCAAAAACGCATTGTTGTGTAAGTATGTGGACAGTCTTTATGATATGATGAACAAACACTCAACACTGTAGGCCCTTTGGCCAATGTTGCCATTAGTGTTATAAAGGGCCGTTACATATGTAGTATTCTCCTGTATGTACAGTAAACTTGGCTGATAACCTTAACCCTTTGGCTGTTGGTAGCACTTTTTGTTGCAATGATTCCCGTTGGAATCATCGCGACAAAAAGTGCTACCAACAGCCAGAGGGCTAATGTCTGATATGAGAAAAAAGTCAAAATGTACATAACAAGTAATCCAGACCAAAAAGGTGACTGCCAAGCGTGTAATATGCAAAGAAGTACCCAACGGAGAAAGAAACACGCTTAGAAAAGACGCGTTGTACCCGTCTTTTCTAAGCGTGTTTCTTTCTCCGTTGGGTACTTCTGTACGCAACAAGTGTTTTTGTTTTTTTTCACAGGTCCTGACTACATATTTTCTATGTCAGTTACTTCACTTACAACAATACACGTACACGTAACAACAAATACACGTACACGTAACAACAAACCTTACAACAATACACGTAACAACAAACATTTCTCGTTATATTGAAAGTTAATTGTCTATGCCCCTCGAAGTTCTAAATATTAATCAAACATTGATTAATGGGTGGAAAATAAGGGAGTGATGTTGATATGTGCGTATGCAGCTTCAGATAATGATGTTTGGGATGGAGAAAGACAGCAACAGCTTTTTAGCCTCTTCTCCATGCAGCCATGCACTGGTACTGTTCACAATACTGGTGGCTTCATGCAAAATGGAGTTAATGTTGCTGAGTTCTGCAGGTAAATACGTTCATATTTGTTCCAGGGATGAGAAAGAGACAGTGATCCATTCAGCAGATGCCTTTGCTCCAGTGGGCTACATCCATTTTAAGAAGATGCATTTGGAGGATAAAGTGTGTGTGCATGCTTGCGTCTGTGTGGATGGGTGTGTATGTGTGTGGTAGATTCATTGTGTCAGGAAGATGTTTTGTGTGGTAATGTTTGTTCAGCAAACACCAATTCTCTGCAGCGATTTAATGGATTCATTAGTGCTACTTTGCTGGTAAGAAAAAGGTCCTTGGGCTGACATTATCTACAGTTTACCTGCATAGTTTATAAATGTACTGCCACTGACGGCAGCCTGAGGAACTTTGTTTACTGCTGTCTGGGGTCCGAGTCCAATTAGTCTGTGATCTTAAGGCAGAAAAATAGTGCATGTACAGGCTTTAACTCATTCAGCCCGACGGCCATATTTCCCAAATTTTGGATGCGTCATCTAATGACTATGCACCTGTTGCAGGAGATGGATCGACCATGATAATTCAAGGCTAGTGCCAGATTAGTGTCGGCGCCAAGCTAATCTGGCACTACCCTTGAATTATCATTGTTCATCCATCTCTTGCTGTAGTGTGTCAGGGCTGAATGGGTTAACTCTTTGCCTGTGGATGGCGGCTCCAGCCGCCACAAGAAAACTTTCCATGGCACACTGTGGGTGGTGAGATCTGTCCGGCAGCCAAGGTTTGCTTGCAGTGCTGAATGTGTCATTACAAGCTATTACTTGGCAAGCGCACAGAATCCAAAAAATAAACTCTAAACTGTTAGCCCATTCAGACCTGACGCACTACAGCAGGAGATGGGTCGACCATGATAATTCAAGGGTAGTGCAAAATTAGCTTGGCGCCTGTTGGCGCCAAGCTAATCTGGCACTACCCTTGAATTATCATGGTCGATCCATCTCCTGCAACTTGTGCATAGTCGTTAGATGACGCCTCCAAAATTTGGGAAATACATGCGTCGGGCTGAATGAGTTAGTGGTAGAGTACATGATACTGAAAAGAGATAATGTTTCAGTTTCTCATTCTTTCTTCTGCGCCACAAGCATGATTTTTTGTTTTTGTTTTTGTGGTGGAGTTTTTTGTGTACACATGAATTACAACTGGACAGTTTGATAGGATTGGATACTGTGTTCGAGGCATTATTTTGCAATCATTGTTAAATCACCACCAAATTTTGTTTTAATTTACCATTTACAATGACCATGACAGGGTGACCAAATACCAGTAGAAACAAGGATAAAAGGCTTGCCCCTTACAACCAGCCAGTCATTGATGGATGCTCTCAGAACGGAAGCTGGGGGTGGAGAGCCAACAAGCTGTACTCTACCTGATCTGCACATTCCACCAGTGTTGCCTGCCACCGGTATGTGAGTATCTAGCCCCATGTTATACATTAACTTCAAACTAGCAACATAAGCATTTGAAAAGCATTTTACAAAAAGTGTGTTCTTGACAGTTATAGACAGAAGACATTTATCATCATATTGCATCATAAAAATGATCACAGATATGGACACCAAAAAGGAAACTGTACAAGCTTTTACCTGCATTTATATTTGAAATGAGCACTTACTTCCGTCTGCGGTCTGTCACGTAGGTCTCTATCCTATTTTGTATGTGGGATCTCTGAAACAGGGGGCACAGGTTGTGGCACACATACTTACTTACGCCTGTCACCCCTACCCGGGTATAGGCCGTCGACGAGAGACCTCCAGCAACTCCTGTCCTGTGCTTCTCCTTCGATTCTACTCCAGGTGGTTCCCAGTCTCTTGATGTCTGCTTGGAGGTCTCGACGCCAGGAGTTTCTCGGCCTACCTCTTTTCCTCTTTCCCTGGGGGTTCCATGACAATGCCTGCCTAGTGATACTGGAAGCTGGCTTTCTCAGACTGTGACCGATCCATCCCCATCTTCTTCGCCCAATTTCATTCTCTGCTGTTATCTGCTCTGTTCTCTCCCAGAGTCTGACGTTGCTGATCTTCTCTGGCCAATGGATTTTCAAAATTCTTCTAAGGCAACTGTTTATGAAGGTCTGTACTCTGTTGACTGTGGTTTTTGTCAATCTCCAAGTCTCTGCTCCATATAGGAGAATTGCTTTTACATTGGAGTTGAAAATCCGGACTTTGGTGTGTTGTGACAGCTCTCTGGAGCTCCACACTTTTTTCAACTGGAGAAAGGCTGCTCTGGCTTTACCGATTCGTGCTCTGACATCGCCGACGAAAAGGCACACATGGTGTATATTAATTGGACTCTTCCTAAAATGGTTTGTGGTGCATGTACATGTTATTTGTTACAAGCTTTCTAGTCCGTTATCAGAGCTGTGACAATCAGGAATTCAAGAGGGTATAATATCTCTCATTACATCCTGTCATAGCTTGTCCAGGCGTTATCGGATAATATATCAACTAAACTAATTGGCCAGTTTTGTAAATGAGGTAGAGTGGGAGTAGGGAGAAGGTATGCAGGGCTCTTTGTGCTCCTGCAGGGCACTAAGCACTTTCTGTTCACGATACATGTGCTGGTCTGTGATTTTTTACCTTACAGCTGTGAATCATTAGTCCAAAGCCACATACCACATTGGAAATAAGCAAAAGTGGATCTGTTGGCTGCAAATATTTTCTTCTTGTTTTATAGAACCTGTCACCCATATCTGCCATAGTAGAGGCAGGAACTTCAGTCTTGGTGGAATAGTGGCCCTTGCTGACGAGTCATTGGATAGTAGCACCCGGCTTGCCATGGACAAACTGAAAGGTGAGTTAATTTGTTTCAGAATGTGAACCTGCAAATTGTTCATATAATTTTTTGTTGTTGTTGTTGACACTGCAAATAATGCAGCTTAGTTCATTTGCTTGTATATAATAAATAGCTTTTGCATCTTTGGACTGAACCAACAGTGGGATATGTTTATGGACCTTGATTGTGTCTGGGTGACTTACTTGACTCAGACCACTTCTTTCTGTGTGGAGCATAGGGCCACAACAGCACTCCTCCAGCATTAACAGTTATGGCGTTGTAGTGGTTTTCTTAACCCCTTGCGTGTCGGTAGCAGTTTTGGTCACGATGATTCCTGCAGGAATCATCGTGACTAAAACCGCTACCAACACACAAAGGGTTAACACTAATAACAGTTGGTTTTATGGATACCTTGGTAGGGTTGTTAGCCCTAAGCTAACCTCTTAGCTTTGAGGAGAGGTGATCAATATTTGTCTGGCTTCGACCTGTCCAGCATGGGTGTATCCTACCAGAAGCTTGCTGGCATAACTTGTTGGGTCATGCAAACTACCCCAAAATGACAAAATGGACCACAACTGCAGGGTAGAGTGCCAGGGTAGCATCATAATATTAACTCTTTCGAGACGTGACACCTATGGATACGCAGCGGTTCACCGCGTATTGGTAGGTGGCGCATCTCGAATGAGTTGATTATCTTGGTGCCGTGTAAGTGCCAAGCTACTTTGAACTATCACAACTGATTTATATCCCACTGTTTTATCCTAATGGCGAATATCTGAACCATAATACAGCCCTGACACGATACAACAGGGTGTGGATTAACCATGATAGTTAAAGGGTGGTGTTGGAATAGCATGTTGCCTACAGTCGAGAAGCTGTTTCAACACCAACCTTGAACTATCATGGTCAATCTGTCTCTAGAATTGTGACGCAGACCTCAGGAGGATATCTCCAAATTTGATAATTTTGTTGTAGTCAGGACTTTAAGAGCTAGTGTTGCACTGGGCTGTATCCTCAGTGACTTTTCACTAATCGGTTACAATACTGAATGGGACAGGTTGTTCTCAATCAATGCAGATGCTGTTGAGAGAATGGACAGAACATTGGCAGATGTATTTTCCATGTGCCTGTATGTGAAGAGGATGACGGATTTTGCAGATGTTAATGCCATCTACAGGAATTACTTCGGAATCAATCCACCAGTCAGGTATGTGTGTGCTGGCTGAAGCTTGTTATCACTACCTGTCATGACCACCGCGTGTTGATAGAACTATGGCTGCTAGAACTACGTTTCAGTAGCACTACTGCTCGATAGCACTATGTTTCTTAGCGCTATGGCTGTTAGAGCTACAGTCTGTTGACATATAGTGCTATTGGCATGCAGCACTAGTGGTTGTAGTACGTGCTATCAAAAAGCAGCGCTATAGTGATCATAGTTTTATCGACACATAGTTCTCATGATACTTAGAACTAGCGATACGCACTCTGTGTGTGTGTGTGTGTGTGTGTGTGTGTGTGTGTGTGTGTGTGTGTGTGTGTGTGTGTGTGTGTGTGCGTTCATTTTGACATAATGCTTGACATTGTAGCACCAGTTTTTATTTACATTAACTCTGTCACTGTCAGTGGATGCAGATTGTGTTTTTTGAATCATTGTAAATTCAATGTCACTTATCCCCAGCTGAAGGAGCATGAATATAAAATGGTTTCAGCAAGAGGTATAGATCTCATGAGCCCATGCAACTGCCAGGGCTCATGAGGATCTATACCTCTTGCAGGTGGGTGGTGTTCCATTTTCTCAGCAGTCAAGTGGTTAAAAATAGACATTCTACATACATACTGGCTGGCAGTCTGACAGAATGACACCAGTTTCAAATGCTTTCACTTTCATTTCCATTTCATTCTGAAACCAGCGACAAAATAGAAGTCATTAACAATGGCAGAGATGCTCTAAACCCTTTGCTTGTCAGTGTTGCTTTGGTTCCTGCCATCGTGACAAAATCTGCTACTGACAGGCAAAGGGTTAAACATTCGGTCGGGGCATATAAACGCTCGCACAGTCTCCATGAGTCATTTGAATCCTAACAATCAGCGTGAAAGCATGGTGCAGCTACTCTGCTGCTGCAGCTGAAGATATACCTTCGGTACCAGACCCTTTTAAGGTAGAACTAATTTGGGGTGTATATACAGCAGAACTTGTTTTGAGCACCCATTTGTTTTCTCAAAATACATTACTGATGGCATTACTATATGGAATACACTCTATAGCCTATCGATTTCAGCCTAAGCAGAGTTGTGTCCCCTACTCAACTGGGGAGGAGACACCAGGGATCCATGCTTAGGAGCCCCGGGTGGCCTCCCCTTATCACTGTATCCGGTCACGTGTTGGGCGAAAGCCCGCCAGTTTCACTCTTAGCTCGACCGTGGACGGTCGGGTGTTTGCCTTGCTCCGTGTTACTACCGGTTTCT
>BTPG01000004.1:64928131-65010131 GCA_036245525.1 Semisulcospira habei | reverse complement strand
TCCTCCTTCCAGTCCGCCCTCAAAACTCACCTCTTCCAACAGTTCTAGCACTACAATATCACCACACCTCCCACCCCTAGCTGACTGTCGTAATGTATTTGTGGTACGTGAGTCATTGTCTATAGCGTGCGCATGCGTGCGCGAGTTGTGAGTGCGCGCTTAGAGTTATAATTATTATAAGATAAGCGCATTATAAATACCGTAATTATTATTATTATTATATAAAAGATGAACCATAAGTTCAAAAACCGGTTCATATTTTCCATGAAAATTAGTGTAAAAGTGCCTAGAACATACAAACGGACCGTACCAACGCGAAGAGAGCGAGCGAACGAACAATAGTGACAAGACTGACAAGATTGACAAACAAACAAACAAAAAGCCAACGCAAAAAGAAAAATAACCCCATAAACAACCCAAGAAATAAAAAATAAACACAAACAAAACAGTAAAAAAAAATCGAACAAAACAACAACAGACACAACAACTCTACACACCAAAACACCAAAACAAAGCAGCAGAAGCCGCATCTGGGAGGCTGTTAATTTTTTTTTTCTTGGGAGATTGTTTCTTTTTTCCTATAGTAGGCAAACGATGCAAGCCAAAATGTAGCGAACAGACACTTTCAGCGCTGAAATGCTGTAAAAGCCAGCGACCGCCTGAGTATTTCGCGGTGTCAGTTCAAGCCGGAATCACATCCAAAGAGCCCTTTGACCAAACGCCCGTCGCTTGTCAAGAGTCTTTCTGGTAGTAACGACCACTTTGCCGGGGACCCTCTCAGTAAGCAAAAGTTCATCGGGCCAACCTGCTCGCCAGATCGGAGTGGCCAGTTTCTATTGTGACGGGCCAATTGAATTTCCTGACTTGAACCGTGCTCTGTTGTTTTGTCGGAAGCCGGACTGCCGCTAAATTGAAAAGGACATTCTCACTCCTAACCCGCTGCAAGAAGCACAGATCTTCATGCGGCGCAAGATGCAAAGGGTTCATTATTAACTAATTGCGTTTTGCACACACGCGTGCGAGAAACGTATTGAGGCTGAAGGGACCAACCTGTGTTCATTGCAGTTTACAGTTTATACAACCCGGCGTCGGGCGTACATTAAGCTGCGTGCACCTACGTTGTAGCTTGTGATTGACAGTGTAGCTTGTAAGTGCCGTGTGACCGTGTGGACGCGTGCCATCTGTCTCGTACGCTGCAATGCATTAAGCCTTTCAGCATGACGCTACATTAAAAAATTGAGATACATTTGACCATTATAGTTCAAGGGTGGTGCCAGAACAGCTTCCCAATGCGCAAAGGCTATCGGGCCGACGCCAGCCGACGCCAGCCCGATGGTCTTTGCGCAATGGGTTAGTGCCTTTTGAATTATTGATCATGGTCAATTTATCTCAACTATCTATCTCCTGAACTGTAATGTGGGCTTCGTTAGACAACTCACGAATTTGAAAAAAAGAAAATCAACCTCAGGATTGAACAGGTTAAACGTGGGGATGGTGAGGTGAGGTGAGGTGAGGTGACTTGGTGGAGCGTTGGTGGCGGCAGGGTTAGATGCGTGAGAAAGGTGGGTGAGGGGCTGGTGAGATTGGCGCCGCGGTCAATCCCTCTGATTAATAAAGAAAACACTCCACACACGTACAAAAAACCAAACACACACAAAAAACAACACACACACACACACACACACACACACACACACACACACACACACACACACACACACACACACAAACAAACAACCCACATAGCAGCAACAACAACAATCAAACAAAAAGTAAAGAAACAAAACAAACAAGAAAAGATCATTTAAAAAGCCTGCGCCTTAACGAATCATGCAAAGTGTTCCATTACAATAGGACTCGGGAAGTTCCCCGCGTTGTCTAGGGGCGTCGGCGCGGCAGCGGCCATTTTGAGAGGATACGATAGACTTCAGATAGTAACGAAGAATTGTTTCAACACGTTTTCCTTCATGTGTCTTCCTCTTTGGAAAGAAACAAAAACAGATTCTGGTTAGCGGTTTCCTACGTGATGGCAAGACGTGCTGTTATTGCCTATAGCACCTCGGGACTTTCCTGACATTGTCCTGACAGCGATTTCCCGATGAGCGCATGAGTCGTGTATCCTCTCACGATGGCCGCCACGACTAGCGTGATGACGTCAGCTTCCCGAGCCCTATTCACAAAGATTCAAGAATAAATAGATATGCAAGAACCTGACAGGCTACTCGATTGGTAAAACCACTGAGATACGCCGAAAATAGGCTTTTTCAACATGCAGATATAATCCGTTAGTACCGCCTTAAAAAATCAACAGATTTCATGAACTCAGTAAACTCCTTCCCAAACTCACTGAACGCCGGGCCGCCTCACATGGCTCTGTGTATTTCAGCGAGCAAGCAAGAAGACACACAGGTCGCAGGAAATCGACTGTACGAGTTATTTACCCTGACGATCGGCGCCGTCAGGTGATACTATTCGTACAAACAATTACCTAGGACCTGTGAGGGGGAAAAAAAAAACCAACCCAATTTAACTCATTCGAGACGAACGGCACCCGAATACGCGACTGAACTCATTCTACCCCAGACACACCACAGCAAGATAAAGGTCGACCATGATAGTTCAAGGGTGATGCCAGAATAGCTTGGCGCCTATGGGCGCCAAGCTATTCTGGCATCACCCTTGAACTATCATGGTCGATCTGTGTCCAGCACTGCAATGTAGTCTTCAGAGGACAACGGCAACATTTGGGGATTTCGGTGATGGGGTAGAATGAGTTAACGTAAACCTTTTTTGTGTGTGTGTCACCGCTCACTGTCAGCTAACTTCAGTGATATTTGGCCGGAAGGGTTGAAATCTGCGGGTAGAGTTTTGACAGAGTGACCAGATCGTTGTGTCAATCAATGCCAAAATGTTGAGGTGTGTAGCATGTTGACTGACGTTCATAAGCACACTGAGCCTGAAGTTCGAAACCTCAACATTTGAGTGGCGTCATCTGAAGATTACACAACCCAGTCAAAGGTGACAGATCGATCATGACAGTTCAAGGGTGGTCAGTGCCAGAACAGCCTGGAACCTAGAGTCAGTGTGTGTGTTGTTGGGAGTTTAACGCCGAGGAAATACAATTAAGGCTGCGCCAGTGAGCAAACGGTCTGAGGGCCGTCATCGGCCGCAGTGGGCCCGCGCACGTTCGTGCGCTGGCCCACTGCGGCCGAAGGCGACCCGCAGGTCTTTTGCTTTCTGAGATCTCACGTCAAGAGGAGTAAAGGTGTGGCCAGTCAGACTAAAAGGAGGATCTTATAAATAAAACAGGGCGTAAATAAACATTAAAAGGTGTGTCATTTTGTTGTTAAAAGAAGTACCCTGACGCGCAAGAGGACGAGACTCGTTTAAACCATGATCAACCATTCTGGCAACACCCTTAAACTATCATGGTCGATCCGTTTCCTGTTGCACCGTGGCAGGGTTGAATCGGTTAAGAGCAAGAGTTATAGGGCACTAAACTTCACGCGATTAAATCTCTATAATAAATCTGACAGCGTCTGACAGATTCGTCACGGTGCAATGACTGTTACCCACCTCTGATTCATAGACTGGCCGACGGCAATGCGGACAAGGCTTTTCAGGGTCACAGCTGGAGAGGAGAATTTTCTCCGTGAAAATCAACTGAACGGTTCAGTGTCTCTGCAAACACATTTTGTAATAATTGTGTCCGTGAGATGCAAAACGCCTTTCAGTCGTAACCACCTCTCTGCCATTGGACGCACATTTTGTTTTCGGCTGAAATCTCTGTTCATTCAACTATCAATTAACCTTACCAGGAACATAACTACAGTGTGGTCTCAGCAAAGAGACATAGATCTTCATGAGCCCCCGCTATCGCGGGGGCCCATGAAGATCTATGTCTCTTGCGGTTGGGTCGGGTTCAGTTTTTCTCGGCGGTGAAAAGGTTAACGCGATCTGCTGCAGGACGACATTTGGTCGCGAAAAGTTGCCGGTACGACGTGTTCTCGGTGTTGTCTTGCCGCGACTAAGACTTTCATACCCCCCTTTTTTTTTTTTACAGCTCGTGTGAGTAGGCAATGAGGTTTTCTGTTGCCCTTTGTGAACTCTACTACGTACAGAAGAGAAGAAGAGCAGAAAAGTCTTACATTTTACGACATTCAACCTTCATAATTCAAGTTCGCCTTTTGGTCCAGCATTATTGTAAGACATTCTAAGAACATTTACAGCGGAGTTATTGAGAACATTAACCCATTCAGCCCTGACGCACTACAGCAGGAGATGGGTCGACCAGTGAAAATTCAAGGGTAGCGTCAGATTAGCTTGGCGCCGACAGGCGCCAAGCTAATCTGGCGCTACCCTTGAATTATCATGGTCGATCCATCTCCTGCAGCAGGTGCATAGTCGTTAGATGATGCCTCCCAAATTTGGGAAATACGTGCGTCGGGCTGAATGAGTTAACCATTTCGGATCAGGTCTCATCATGTTAAAAGTACTTTTGCGTGGACCGCGAAAGCGAGGTATAAAAGGAAACGACACAAAGTCCAAAAGTTGCCAATTTTGATGTACCTTATAACATGTACGATGGACAGGCTTCGGAGAAACAACAACAGATGAAGGCCATAAAATCTGGTTCAGCGGAAAAGAAACCAAGCACGAACATGGCGTAGCTTTTATCGTAAGGAAAGAGGTGGCTGGAACTGTCATCAGCTGCACCCCCGTGTCAAGCAGACTAATCTCCATCCGCATCTCCGCCCGACCGCACAACATCACTATCATTCAAGTATACGCTCCAACAGCAGATCATGATGATGAAGAATTAGAAGAATTTTACGAACAACTGGACAACATCATCAAGAAAACACCTAAGAAAGACATTCTGACTGTCCTCGGTGACTGGAATGCAAAGATCGGCCCCGACGCCTACCAACAATGGGCAAGAACAGCTGGCAAGTTTGGCCTTGGAGAAACAAACGACAGAGGCCTGCGACTTTTAGAGTTCGCACAGAGTCACCGTCTCACCGTTGCTAATACCCTCCATCCACACAAGAAGTCAAGAACAGTGACATGGCAATCGCCAGGAGGCCTGGTCCATAACCAGATTGACTTCATCTTGCTGCCTCGACGATTCAAATCCAGCGTTAACAAAGCACAAACGAGGTCCTTTCCTGGCGCTGATATTGGCAGCGACCACAACCTCGTCCTTACTAGCCTCAAGTTGAAGCTGGCATTGAAACGAGCCCTCGCATCAGATTCGACCTCCAGAAGCTAAAAGACCCGGAAGTAGAAGAGCTCTTCCAAGCCCAGGTGGGAGGCAGATTTGCAGCCTTGGCTACTTTGGACTGTGACGTAGACACCCTTGCTGGAAATATAAAAGAGGTGTTACTTTCTACAGCAGAAGAAGTGCTGGGGAAGCAGAGGAAGCGCAAACAGCCCTGGGTCACCGATGACATCCTCGATCTCTGTGATGAGAGGAGAGCCTGGAAGAAAAAGAGAGGCCAAGACCTCACATCAGCAAACAAGTACAGACTTGTCAACAAGAAGATCAGGAAGAGGATGAAAGAAGCCAAAGAAGATTGGATTGAAGACCAGTGTTGTAGCATGGAAGAGGGCATGACAAACGGCAACAGCAAGAAGGCTTATGAAACGCTAAGGACCCTCACCAAGACTCAACAGCGAACAGCCACAGTCATCGAAGACAGCAGCGGCCAACTCCTTACGGAAAACACTGCTGTACTAAACAGATGGACTGAGTACTGCCGAGACTTGTATAACTACAAGGCTGAGCCAGACACCAGCATCCTCCAAAACAACCAGGCTGGGGCCAGGAAGGCTGAAGACCTGCCAGTGTTAGCTGAAGAGGTGGAAGCAGCCGTACGCGGCCTGAAGGGAGGAAAGTCTCCAGGTATAGACAACGTACCTGCTGAACTGTTGAAACATGGAGGAGAAGTAACAACGAAGGTCCTCACTACACTCTGTCAAAAGATCTGGGAGCAAAAGAAATGGCCAGTAGAATGGACACAGTCTCTAGTGATCCCGCTCCCCAAGAAAGGAAACCTGAAACAGTGCCAGAACTACAGAACTATCAGTCTGATAAGTCACCCTAGCAAAGTAATGCTTAGAATCATTCTCAACCGCCTCAAAACTTTCGCCGAGGAACTGCTGGCAGAAGAACAGGCTGGCTTCAGAGTTGGAAGAAGCACTGTAGAGCAGATTTTCAACTGCCGCGTCCTGATCGAGAAACATCTGCAGCATCAGCGCGAACTCTACCACAACTTTATTGATTTCAGGAAAGCATTTGATCGCGTCTGGCACGACGGACTCTGGCAAGTCATGAGATCGTTCAACATAGAGGAGGGACTGATCCAAATGATAGAAGCGCTTTACAAGAACGCCTGCAGCGGGGTTCTACTTAACAATCAGTCAGGCGAGTTCTTCAGGACGACGATCGGTGTCCGTCAAGGATGCCTGCTCTCTCCTGTCCTTTTCAACATATTCCTGGAGAAGATCATGCAGGAAACCCTCCACGACCACCATACTTCAATCTCTATTGGTGGCAGATCCCTGTGCAATCTTCGATTCGCAGATGACATTGACCTCATGGCAGGCAGCAATAGTGAGCTCCAAAACCTGACAGACAAACTTTCAAGTAGCGCAGGGTCTTATGGCATGGAGATCAGTACGGATAAAAGCAAAGTGATGATCAACACCACAAGCGACAGCAGCAGCAACATTCACATGAACGGCCAGAAGCTAGAAGAGGTCAATAGCTTCAAGTACTTGGGAGCCACCCTGTCCAAAGACGGTAGTTGCATAGCAGAGATCCGTATCAGGATAGGTACAGCAACATCCGCAATGGCCAGGCTGGACAGGATATGGCGAAGTAACTCCATCAGCTTCACCATCAAGTACAGGCTTTACAAGTCCCTCGTAGTGTCTATTCTACTCTACGGCTGTGAGACTTGGACACTGCTTGCAGACTCAGAAAAGAAAATCCAGGCCTTTGAGAACAAGTGCCTGAGGAAGTTGCTCCGCATCTCGTACCGCGAGCACAAGACCAACGAATATGTACGGAGCATCGTCACTTCCCTGGTGGGCCCACATGAACCCCTTCTGGCAACCGTGAAACGGCGCAAGCTTGCTTGGTTTGGCCACGTGACCCGACACAACACCTTGTCCAAGACTATCCTCCAAGGCACTCTCGAAGGAAGTCGTCGGCGAGGTCGTCAGAGAAAGAGTTGGGTCGCAAACATAAAAGAATGGACCGAACTCGAGATGCCAGACTTGCTTGCCACCGCCCAAAATAGAACTCAGTGGAGAGCACTGTCTGTTGCTGCTGCCTTTCAGTCCCCCCAACGCCCAGTTCGGGCAAGGGACTGATGATGATGATGATGATAACATGTAGCAATGATTCGCATGAAGGAACGAGCAACAAAACGTACACTAACAAAAATGCAATCATCACAAAGGATGTGATGATTGATAATATTTAATGAGCAAACGAGCAAATATAACGGGACAATGAAAACTACACGCGAAACTAATCAAGGTTTCTAGTGAAACAACGAACACGAACAACGAACGCGGATATAAACAACAACACTAAACCCCAGATGTCGCAGTTGGTAAGCCACTAAAGTTTTAACACGCTGACTGAGAGTCCGACATAGCTCAGGCGGTTAAACGTCCGGCGGAGCAGGAGAGCGAAGGGAATCGCCGGGTCGTGGGTTCGAATCCCGTCCAGGCCCCGGTAGCTGGACTCACAATCCAGGGGGGAAAACGGATTTATTCAATAGCATGTCCGTTGAAAGGTCCTGGTAAATCAAAGTGGCACAGTTGGAGTGCGCCTGAGTTGATCAGTGTTCAGGTCGTATTCCATAGGCAATAGATTTCCCTGTCCCCCATAACCCGCCCGTCAGGGCCGTCCATGATCACCTCGGTGCTGTGGACGTTAAAGCCGAACTAACCAACACGTTGACTGTCGGTCGCGCTTTTTGGCGAGGTGATTCCTTCGTGGATAACCCCTTGATCAGTTGTCAAGAAAAATTAAACCCCAGCCAAAAGCAAGAGGTATAGATCCCCACAAGCCCCCACAAATGCAGGGGCTCATGAGGATCTATGCCTCTTGCTGACACCGCTCTGTATCCGTGTTTCTTGGGCGGATTGGGATTTGTGACGTTGCATTTGGCAATGATTAAAAAAACATACCGTCTACGCACGCTGTCAGTGAAGGGGTTAATGATAATTTGGCTTTTAAATTTCTTTTTTAAAAAACACTGTTTAGAGAGTAAACACAGCAGACTGTTTTCAGTCAACATCTGGCAAAATGCGACCCACTGATCTGAATCCGCGGACGTATACGATAATATAATATACTCAAGATCATATGACTCAAACGCTTCATGGTGAGAACAGCTAGTTAACCAAGTGTGTCCCAGGTATAAAATAACCACATTTTGGAGCTGTCCTCTGAGGACTGCATTACAATTCACGAGACAGATCGAACATGATAGTTCAAGGGTGGCGCCAGAATAGCTTGGCGCCTATAGGCGCCAAGCTATCCTGGCACCACCCTTGAACTATCATGGTCGATCCATATCTTGCTGTGGTGTGTCGGGGCTGAATCAATTAATATTTGGCCAGCAGTTGATAAAAAAAAAAAAAAGTTCGCGAGTCCCTGATGTAAATCACCATACGTCCGGATATGGGATCTCATGAAGATCCACTCTACCTGATGACAGATCACTCATGTTCTACAATTCCAGATTTTAAAGCCACACTTGGTGTGTTCGCTGTGCTCACGCGGATCTACCCAGTGCGCAAGAAATCATCGGGCCGATGTCGACCCGATCACCTTTTTCTTACTGTCTATTGCAGCTGCATAGATGGAGTTCAGTGAGCAAAAGAAAAGGTGAAACAAAAAATCAGCTTCACGGCGGCGTTTCGTTTGGCAAAGCATCTGTTTGTCCGAGTGTGCGCGTATTTTTAAATTTAATTTATTGTTTTAATAATTAGCAGTGGTTTTTGTCTAGCTGTGTACGTTTAAGTATTACACACGCTGACAACACATTGAAAAGTAGTCCATGACAGCCACAACAACAACAACAACAACAACAAAACCGACCACGTTGAGAACAACGACGACAACAACAACAGAAACGAAACATCAACAACCGAACAGGTCACCCCGACAACCTGTTGCTAAGTGGATATGCGATCATAAATATCTGTTGCTGGGGGAATATACGAGCGTAACAACCTGCGTAATTTAAAGGGATCGATGAATTGATTGGGCGAAACGCGGTGTAAAACAACACATTGCATGTATATTACCATATGGCACGTTTCGGTCCAATGTCACTTGCATTACCACATCTGAACAATAAGCACGATGCACATCTTTAGCTTATAGGGTTTTTTTCCCCCTCGTAAGCATTTACAAATTCAGTACCACGAACGCGAACGGTCTGACTTACTGGCCCCCAGGTATTGCAATATATATTGAGGAGCAAAAGAAATACGACATTTTTGAAATCATCCCAAACACTTTATGTTTCTGATGATTCCTAAAATGTCGCATTTCTTTTGCTTATCAGTATATATTATACTGAGGGTGACATGTTGATTTTCCGCTAAGAAACGTTTTTCCTTTGCAAGTCTATATAAATTTAGTACCACGTTAACTTATTCGAGACGTGTGGACGCCTCAGGATACGCGGCTTAAGCCGCGTATCCGGAGGCGCCACGTGTCGATTTAGTTAACACTGCGGTTGCCAGAAGCGGGCTTTTTGTTGTTGTTGTTGGTCGAGGTGATTCCTGCCACGCCATACTGTACGAACATGTTTGTTCTGAAATCTTTGTTCATTCAATGACCAAACGCCACAACCGTTAAAGAAACATGGATACAAATTGGCCTCAGCAAGAGGCGGTCTCAGCCTCCGCAGTGAGGATCTATGTCTCTTTCAGTTGCATCGTGCTCACGTTTTTTTCGGCAGTGAAAGGGTTAATTTGTTTAATTTTCTCTCTCTCTCTCTCTCTCTCTCTCTCTCTCTCTCTCTCTCTCTTTCTCTCTCTCTCTCTCCTCTCTCTCTCTCTCTCTCTCTCTCTCTCTCTCTCTCTCTTCTCTCTCTCTCTCTCTCTCTCTCTCTCTCTCTCTCTCTCTCTCTCTCTCTCTCTCTCTCTCTCTCTCTCTCTCTCTCTCTCACAAGCCTATACATACATACATATATAAATCCATGCATCAGCTCTGTCTCATCTTTTGGCTCTTAGGCATCGCAGTACACTGAGGCTGCCCAGTTAATCAGTTCATTTAGCACTGAGGTAGGAATTCCTTAATAATTTGCTCTGAAGATTTACGTCACAGTTAACTCATTCGAGACGTGCCGCCTCCGGATACGCGGCTAAAGCCGCGTATCCGGAGGAGGCACGTCTCGAATGAGTTAACTCCGTCAAGGCCGGTGGCCGCTGACTGTGTTTTTCAAATTTTAAATTCAACATCAATCGTCCACCAGCCGTTCAATGAACATAGATCTTACAAGCGTGGCTTTAGCAAAAGGCATAGGTCATCATGAGCAGCCCTCGGGGCCTCAGGATTGAATGAGTTAAATACGGTAACACTTTCGAGACGCGCTGCATTCGGATACGCGTCCGGATGCTGCACGTCTTGAGTGAGTTGATTTGTTGAACTCGCAACAGACGTCACTTCGCGTAAAATAGTACTGCACCAAAAAACCTTTAAAGGGTATATAACACAGGAACTGTTTGTACGCCGGTGTTTCATGGCTGCAACCATGCCTATGTTGTCATTTCGCGCCAGCTGTTCGAAATGCGTGTGTAAACAGAGGACATCAGCATTGTATGTGTTTATAGTTATTTGTAAAGCGTTCCGAGCCTGGGTAAGTGGGGAAGGACGCTATAGAAAAGCACTGTATTATTATCATTATTATTATTAGTTCAGACAAATACATTAATTTTTTTATGATGAATACAAGGAAGCTGTGTATCAGTGAATCAATGTATTACTCAATAAAACTGAAACAGTAGCACCCTGAACCCTGACCCGCCTGGAAATTAAGACCATAACCCTTTGGCTGTCGACAGCTGTTTTTGTCGACGTGATACCTTTCTCAACACTGAACGGGTTGACAGATTGAACCTATGAGTGCAACCGTGCACTGCAACACCATATGCACACGTGCATAGTTCCACTAAATCAACCATGTGTGTGTTGTTCTTTTTTTTTTTTTTTTTTTTTGATTGTGGTCCATCTTTGCTTTCGGCAACAGGTTGTGGCGATGAAGCTACGCTTCAATTGCCTGAACAAAACCATCTTATTTGAATCACCCAGTTGACCCATTCCAGGCGCCCTGCATCAACAGCTGCGAAAGTGTCGGTATAGCGTTGCCGGCGCCAACGCTATACGACACTTTCGCAGCTATTGATGCGAGATCGCTTGAATGAATTAACAATTCCTTATTCAGCTGGAGGCTCAGCTGGATGGAGGATTCGATTTCTCTTAAGTCTCTACAGCCGCGGTCTTTACCGGAATAATAGTAATAATAAGGCCGAAGTTCCACTAATATGGTGTTGGATTTTTTCATCAGGGGCGGATCAGTTACCTCGAGGAAGGGGGGGGGTCCAACTTTTTGTTTGGGACCTTTAACCTGAAATATCAAACAGGGGCGAGGGGGAGTGGGGGGGGGGAGTCCAAACACCCCAAAAAGGGACTTTGTTATAACATTTCACAGAATTTTGGGTCAAGGGGGGGGGGGGCGGTCGGAACCCCTGTAAACCCCCACCCCACCACAGATCCGCCCCTGTAGCGTGATAATATATCGCCATCCCCACTTGAAAGAAAGAGCAAAAGAAAGGGGGGGGGGGAATAGTGCGGGAGGCATAGATGTTCGTGAGCCGCCGCTGCCACAGGGGCTCAAAAGAGTCTAACCCTGTTGCTTGCAGATATCGCACCCATTTACAGCTTTAGACAGAGGGAGTAATAATAATAATAATAATAATAATAATAATAATAATAATAATAATAATAAAGAGCATTTATATCGCGCTGAATCCCCAGGAGCAGTGGGCTCTAAGCGCGTTACAAAAACAAGTATATATGCAGAATCTCACTACCTTTAAAAAAAAAAAGTTTAATCTACGCACAAACATACAACTAAAACACGCATAACAAAACCATTCACAATCACAAGTTAAACGCATTTTGATGATGCTGATGCGCCACCACGAAGGTGCTACACGGTCAATGGCGTCATATGGCACCCCCCTATGCATAGAATGGCAAACGATGACGCTTGCAGCCGACCATACCTAACTTAAACAAACTATTGCCGAACCACGCTTAACATATTAAATCCTGAGGTTTATTTTTCTTCACATTTGTGAGGTGTCCTATGAAGGATACGTCACAGTTCAGGAGACCGACAGACCATTACAGTTCAAGGGAGGCGCCAAGCTGTTCTGGCACCACCCTTGAACTATCATGGTCAAATTGATTTCATGTTATAGTGTATCATGACTGAAAGGGTTAAAAGCGTGGACAATGTTGCAACAACACCACGTTGCTACGATCGACTTCACAGCGACAAAATGGTTTTCACCTCCGTCCTTACTGACAGTGGACGCAGATTCTGTTTCTGAAATCTTTGTGAATTTAACCACCTCACCTGAAGGAACATGGTTACAAAATGAGAACAGCAAGAGGCATAGATCCTCACGAGCCCCCGCAACTGCGGGGGCTCGTGAGGATCTATGCCTCTTTGCGTCTGCGGTGTGCACCCTTTTGTGTTCCGGCAGCGAAGGAGTTAAATAATAAAATTAAACTCGTCACACACTTTAGCTAGCCCATTCCTGTCCGTGTTTACTTTTGGTCTATGCTGTCCCTGGTCCATTTTTTTTTAAAAAATACTAAAAACTAGTCACGTTACTTTAAAAAAATCACAACAGAAAAAATGAATGGAATGAGATGGAACTTTGTATACTTTCACTAAATGGAATGTATTACTTGATTATGTACATTATGTAGACATGAAAATGTTTTTAATGAGATATTTTAATTGATTTTAATTTAATTAATTTTAATTGGGGCCACGAATTAACTCGAGGCCGGACGTGTAGGAGAAATTTCGGACCACGAGTATACTGACTGGGGGCCGGACGTGTAGGAGAAATTTCGGGCCACGAGTATACTGACTCGGGGCCGGACACGAATGGATTAATCCATGCGTGAACTCACAGGAGAGCAGTCAACTCGCAGTTTCGACGGTCGGGCGCAATGTGTTCAGTTATGCATCATAAATCAGGTGTTACCGCGGGCAGCAGCGTTACGGTTATTGAGGTAAATAAGTGCAAATCTATACAACACGCCTCATGCGACGGTTATGATAATAAACAAACGTGTGCACACTTCACTTTATACAAGCATACATGTATGCACATTATTACTAATAAGATAATAGAAGTCAGCATCGTAATACAGCTACCCAGTGCACAAAGGCCATCGGGCCGACGCCGGCCGCCGTTGGCCCGCGCACGGTTGTGCGCGGGCCAACAGCGGCCGACGTCGGCCCGATGGCCTTGTGCGCATTGGGTGCATACAAATTCTCATCCCCCCCATTATTCCCCCCCCCTTACTCCCCTCTCCCCTTACCCCCCCCCCCTTCCGCCTTTCCTTCCCCCCTCCCCCCCCCCCCAACTCCCAGCTTACCAAATGCCCCCGTCCTCATCGCGCCGTGAGATGGTTTGAGTCGCCTGCTCGGCGTTAAAGGACCTCTAAATTCTTTTAACAATATTATGGTGGTCCTGAATCTTAATCCTGATCTTAACTGTAAATAAAATAGGAATAATAAATTCTTTTATAACTGACCATTTTGTTGTTGGGTTTCTCTCGCAGAATCGTATACACTCGCATGATTGAAATGGCCTTGTTGCCGCCTTCCCTACCTAAAATAAATAAATGAAAGGCAAAATAAAACAATTTTTTTTAAATTTTTTTATATTTTTACTATAAGTCAAAATTCTAGTCCCCGATCACCCCGGTGCCAGTGGGACATAAAATTGAAACTAAGAAGAAGAAGTAAAGGACCACTACCGCCGTAACTGTTCAAAGATACACTTCTGTAACAGGCCGGATGGTTACGAAACGCTACGCACGGGTCTAGTTACGGTTTATTTAGACACAGGAGAATCCAGTTCAGCACACATCTTTATATCAAGTAACCTGACAATGACACCATTCCGTTCATTAGAAATACAAGGCTATCAGTGCGAGAAACAACTAAAAATAGATGGACACGCAAACGGCTGCACAGAATAAATAAGTACGATTACGCGCGTGCTTTTGCTGCGTGTTCAAACTGCAGTTAAAGTTCATTTGGTGCGTCGACAAGGCATAACACACACTAATGGTGCTGAAATGTCTTCAGATTTATGCGTAATGTTACATTAAACCCAAATAATAACTAATTGCATGACCGTCCAAACCGAATCCCCCCCCCCCCCCCCCAGTCTCTTTCTATCTCTCTCTCTCTCTCTCTGCCCTTAATGCACTGTCTGACTATTGTTGTAACTGTAACTGGTACATTAACGTACACATTGACAAGATTAATATAGTGGTCTTTTTAAAGGGTAAGATACGCCAAAAAAAAAAACACAGCTTTTACTTTAACAAGAGAAATTTGGAGGTAGTTTATTGACTATACATATCTTGGGTTGAAACTTTGCTACAATAATACATTTACAATTGCACAGAAAGAATTACATGTTAGTGCAAGATGGACAATGTTTGCACTCCTCAACCCATATAATACTGAGGCTAAAAGCTTCAAATTTGTACGCTGCCATAAGCAAGCTATATTATAGTACGTACAGGGATATAGACCAATGGCTTTAGTTCAAGGGTGGTGCCAGAATAGCTTGGCGCCTAGATTCTGGCACTAACCTTGAACTATATAAGTCAAACTTATTTCACACATTGGTGTATTCCGAATGATAAGGGATAAGAAAAGCAAAACGCTTATGTTTTCTCTAGAAATACGAATTGACTTTTTTTTGGGACCGGTTATTGTCACCTATACTTTTGTATGACAGTGAAATATGGTGCCCATCTATGTCAGAGTTTGCCTCAAAACTACAGCTAAGGTATTATAAGATAGTGCTTGGCGTAAGAAAATCTACACCACCTTATTTATCTATGGGGAACACACAGTAATAAGTACATATTTCTGTTGTCATGTATAGCTTTCTGCTGAAGTTGTTTGAGGATGGAAAATTTGAGTCTATTTTTATATAAAGTCTGTCAAGATTAGCATGGAAGAACTCGGCCTCAGTGGATTTTAGATTAATCAGAATAATTTAGATTATAGTTACATGTGGTATAAAGAAATGTTAAGCGTTGCCTCCAGGACCGGTATATATTCAACAGTGGCATGTTGATGTGGAGTCATGCGAATGTTGTTATAATAATAGGATGTTCAAGACAAAGTTTGGTATGGATGACTACATTTGTAAATTACCTGAAAAACCTAGCAAAATCAATGTTACACTTTAGAACACTTAACCACTCTCTACCTGTACTGTCACTCAGATACAGAAGGATTAGTAGGGAAAACAGAGTATGTGATAAATGTAACAGTGGGGATATTGGGGATGAATTTCATTATTCATTTTGCTGCCATTACTTTGCTGGAAAGCGTAAACTGTGTTTACATTTTTTTTTAATTAAAGCAAACCAAATGCAGTCATATTTGAACAGTTACTTAGTAGCAGCACAACACTGTCCTATTGAAATTAGTTAATTTTACGAAGCAAATACTGAAACAAATCTAACGCCCAAATTGTATAGCTATTCCATGTTCCTCTCCTCATACACTAGTGTGTAAGTTCTGATGGCTTGCCAGATTATACCACAAGTATGTACATTGGTGTTGTGTGGTAACCAATCAGAAGTACATTTGTATTAAAGTTCTTTTTTGCTTCCTTTTTATGTCGTTGGTTTTTGTTTTTTGGTTGTTTGTTGTTGTTGTTTTTTTTAAAAAAAATGTTTTTGTGTTTTGTTGTTGTTTGTGTGTGTGTGTATGTGTGTGTGTGTTTTGGGGAGAGGGGGGGGGGGGGGTCGTTTTCTGTGTTTTTGTTGCTGTTGTTTGTTTTGGGGCACTTACTGTAAACCAGGTTGTCAAAATCGCTGGTTCATTTCTCAGATGTACCCTACGTGATGCATACACTCTCATTTCCTGTCTGTTACACACACATGCATGCATGCAAGCACACACACACACACACACACACACACACACACACACACACACACACACACACACACACACACACACACACACAGAGAGAGAGAGAGAAGTAAACACGATGATCTGATTACGAACTATGTAAGTATATATATATATATATGTCAATAGTCTGTGCTGTTCAAAGTATAGTGTGTTGATGTATATATATACTAATATGACATCCATTAGTGTCAACCTAATTGTACTACATTGTATTTATTTCTTGAGCACATTTATGTACGCCGCTCATTTGTAGTTTCTCACATACGCCCAGCGGGCCCGAGATTGAAATAAACTCTCTCTCTCTCTCTCTCTCTCTCTCTCTCTCTCTCTCTCTCTCTCTCTCTCTCTCTCTCTCTCTCTCTCTCTCTCTCTCTCTCTCTCTTTCTCTCTCTCTCTCTCAAGATCATTTTAAATATAACAAAGCAATCTTTATGTTCAAAGTGTGGAAACGCAAAACACCTGAGTACATCTCCACTTTGTTCCGTAAGTCTGAGTCCAAGCTTGGAAACATCAGAAAGCTTTTCATAGTCCCAAAACCAAGGATCGATCTATATAAAACTAGCTTATCCTTCTCAGGGGCACTTATCTGGAATGCCCTTCCAGACCATGTAAAATCCGCCTCCTCGCTAGCCTGTTTTAAAAAGGGTCTCTTCAAATATTTTGTGGATCACTCGTAGGGATGACTCAACCACTTGTATTATATGTTTCTTTTTATGCTGGGTCCAATTTATTCCCAATTAAGTCTGTTATCCTTTTCAATTATCATTTGGACTACTTAGCTCTGTCTATGTGTGAAGGGGGGTGGGTGGGGTGGGGGGTGTCTGTGAGTCTATGAGTATGTCTGTCTATGTGAATAGTGTTGTCATCGCTTTGCAAGTATTATGTTTACTTATATGTATGTATATTTGTAGTTAGTCTTGTAGTTGTTAGCAACGGCAGGTTTGTAAAATGGCTGTGTCGATGACGATGTCAATGCCTAAACCGTTGTAAAATAAAGTTTCATTGATTCATTGATTCATTGATTCATTGATTCTCTCTCTCTCTCTCTCTCTCTCTCTCTCTCTCTCTCTCTCTCTCTCTCTCTCTCTCTCTCTCTCTCTCTCTCTCTCTCTCTCTCTCTCTCTCTCTCTCTCTCTCTCTCTCTCTCACATGCTAATAACTATACGACAAAAGCAGCAGCTACATCCACCCCCGCTTAGCCTTTCTCTCTGGGTGTATGTGTGAGCGGCGCGCGTGCGTGTGTGCATGTGTGTGTGATGAGGGTTATTATTTTTTTCTGTATATAATGATGCTATTGGTTTTTGTATGTAAATATATATTTTTATAGTTTCCCTTTCTTATTTTTTTATTATTATTATTATTTATTTATCCTGTAGATGTTAGCAACGGCAAGTTTGTAAAATGACGATTTGTTTTCTGTCAAAACTTTTTACCGTTGAAAAATAAAGTTTCATCATCATCATCATCTCTCTCTCTCTCTCTCTCTCTCTCCCCGAGAGATTTCGTGAATTAACGAACCACAGCGAACAATCACCCCAAACGCGAGAGGCACAGATTTTCATGAGCCCCGGTAGTCGCATCCTGCTGTAGTGCGTCAGAGCTGAAAGGGTTATTGAACCACGTCACTGCCGGCGCCTACAGATTGTTTCTTAACCCATTCACCGCCGAGAAAACGTGAGCATGATCCAACTGTAAGAGACATAGATTCTCATGAGGAACCGCAGTCGCGGGGGCTCATGAGAATCTGTGCCTCTTGTTGGCCTTGTTTATATCCGTGCCGCAGGGGAAATTGATGCTTTTAACCCCTTCTCCGCCACCTGAGGCATAATTATTTGTTTCTATAATCTGTGTTCAAGTTCATTTACCGATCAAAAGCCGCAACCGTCTATGGAACATGGATAAAAATTGGTCTCAGCAAGAGCCTTAGATCCTCATGAGCCCCCGCAATTGCGGGTCGCCATGAGAATCTATGTCTCTTGCTCGGCGGTGAATGGGTTCAGAGACAATCTGTAGGCGCTGGCAGTGACGTGTTTCATGTTAACCCACTCAGCCCTGACGCACAACAGCAGGAGATGGGTGGACCATGATAATTGAAGGGTAGTGCCAGATTAGCTTGGCGCCGACAGGCGCCAAGCTAATCTGGCACTGCCCTTGAATTATCATGGTCGATCCATCTCCTGCATCTGGAGCATAGTCATTGTATGACGCCTCCAAAATTTGGGAAATACGGCCGTCGGGTTCAATGAGTTAAACGCACAGCAAATGTCCTCCATCTGACAGAGATGGTGTTACTCAGGCGCCGACCGATACGAACTGTTTTCACGCTCGATCATTGGAAGTAATAAAGGTGATGAGGAGAGAGACTTCCCCCCCCCCCCCCCCCTCCATCGCACTTAACAAAGGAAGGAAGAAAGAAACGAACGAACGAGCAAAAGGAATGAAAGAACGTCCGACGGACCGAACGAACGAACGAACGAACAAACAAACAAACAAACAAACAAAGGAAGATCCGGGCTATTTCGATGTATTAAAACACGTCACCGGGAATAAAAATAATAATTGACAGCAAAACAAAAAATACAATAAGCAGCACTGCCCTTGTGTTGTCGCGGTCTCTATAACCTTTGTGGGGGGTGGCGGGGGGTGTGGGTGGGGGGTGGGGGTAGGGTGGGAGGTGGCGGGATGGAAGTGGTTGGAGGTGGGGGGTGGGGGTGGGGTTGGGGGTGGGGTGGGGTGGGGTGGTGTGGGCGGGTAGGGGGGGGGGGAAGCTCGTCTACGTATGCAGTGAAAGGATGACATACGTGTATACTTTAAAGCAGATGGAATCGTCATGCAAACAGGTGGTTCTACTGACACCGCTTTATGTCGCGTTTTCGGCGGAGAATATAGCGCTGGAGTAACCTTTATTGTAATCCAAAGCTATTTTGCGGTAATTACACTTTCGGCACACGCGTTGTAGCACGCGCCTACAGGTCACAATTTGGGCCTCAAACACATGCCATTTTCATAATGTGCCATAAATCACACCATCGCAGTCGAATAGGAACCGGGGATAGGGGTTGGGGGTGGAAGGGGGTGTTAAATTGGAGGCACGCTGGGACGCCCCTTCTCCTCCCTCTTTCCTCCCGCCCCCCCCCTCCCCCAATGAAAAATATCTCCATTGCATCATCGTTACAGATGACTTTAACCGGCCCTTTGCACGTGCAGCCACCAATACTGTTTACCGTACCGATGTATGCACGACGGGATTAACCCTTTTAGCCCCGGATCCCTACAGCAGGAGATGGCTTGACCATGATAATTCAAGGGTAGTGCCAGAATCTGGTACTACCCTTCAATTATCATGGTCAATCCATCTCCTGCAACTGATTCATAGTCATTAGGCAACAATTGCAAATTTTGAGAAATGGGAACTTGGCGCCAAAAGGGTTAACTCCGTCCCTGGCAGTGGTCACACATCATTTTATGGTGCTTGTGAAATCATTGTTATTTCGACGTCAAAGGGCCGCCACAATCGTCCGAGGAACTTGGACACAAAACAAAAGAACAGCATGAGGCACAGATCTTGATAAGACCCCGCAAATGCGGGGGCTCATGAGGGTCTGTGCCTTTTGCATTTGTGTGTTGATCTTTGTGTCCCGGCCGCGAAGGGGTTACACCGTCCGTTAGACTGCCTCTTCTTTCATCTGCATAAAAATATCTTTAGTATACCCAGTACTGACAGCGATAATATGTCTTAATAATAATAATAATAATACCAGTTATTTATAATTATATAGGGCCTTTACCCACTTCTGAGAGTCGGCTCAAAGCGCCGCGAACTGAACCCAACGCGCACGCTCACGTGACACACACGCGCATTCACTGTGAAGACAAACACAGTACAAGACAAACACAGTACAAGACAAACAACACAGTACAAGACAAACACAGTACAAGACAAACAACACAGTACAAGACAAACGCAGGACATTCACGTGGTGCCGCAAAGGGGTTCAGCTACTGAGGTTTCGGAAATTTTGATCGCTTGTATTTGAAATTTATAAAGTGGCCTGAAACCGGTACCAAAGTTGAGTGGAGGGGGACGAAGAGCCGGAGTACCCGCAGAAAAGAACCCCCGACGGTCCGCCCGAATTAACGGTGACACTTACTAGAGGAGAAAAGTCCGACGCCGGAAACCGGTATCGAACCTCGCACCCGGCCGTTAGCATTGGTGGCAGGCGCCGTAACCACTGCACCACGGAGCGCCCTTAACCCCTTCAGCGCCAACACCCTACAGCAGGAGATTGATTGATCATGTTAATTCAAGGGTAGTGCCAGATTAGCTTGGCGCCTTCAGGCGCCAAGCTAATCTGGCACCACCCTTGAATTATCATGGTCAATCCACCTTCCGTGCAAGTGGTACATAGTCGTTAAGTAATGCTTCCAAAATTCGGGAAATGCACCCATGGCGCTAAATGGATTAACATCTTCAGTCTTCCAGCAGATTGTTTTAGATCTGTGTGAGGCATATAATCTCATGAGCGCTAATAAACTCAGTAAAGCTCTAAATTGCTGCGCCGAGTCAGGGGCACAACTCTTGCCATGCCGGATTGTCATAATTCAGTTTTCTCCCCCTGTGATCATGCAGGCAAAATGCAACACTGACATCTATACTGTACATAAAGAACTTTCACCCTAACATATAACATTGGTCCGTCCGCATAATAATATAGTACTCAAACCAAGGGGAATCACAGCGCTGGACAGACAACAGTTAGATCCCCTGCCCCCGCCTATCAGGCACCCAATCGCCAGCCCACAGAGAAATACGCAGGTATAGAATAAGACAATCATTTCCATTCCTAATAAGAATGGATCAGGTCTCTTATATAACCCATGTCTTTCTCCGGAACTTAGGAAGTAGGCAGGAGAAACATACATACACAAACATGAAGGTGCGCTACTATATGTGGTCGGGTAAATACCCTGATTTCCCACAGTAGATGCACAGAACATTACACAACAATGTAACGATACAAATTTTGCCTCGAGTTATACATGATACTCACAAACCAGATAGGTGAGGCTAGCGCTGGCAGAATTGTCAGTACTCAAACCAAGGGGAATCACAGCGCTGGACAGACAACAGTTAGATCCCCTGCCCCCGCCTATCAGGCACCCAATCGCCAGCCCACAGAGAAATACGCAGGTATAGAATAAGACAATCATTTCCATTCCTAATAAGAATGGATCAGGTCTCTTATATAACCCATGTCTTTCTCCGGAACTTAGGAAGTAGGCAGGAGAAACATACATACACAAACATGAAGGTGCGCTACTATATGTGGTCGGGTAAATACCCTGATTTCCCACAGTAGATGCACAGAACATTACACAACAATGTAACGATACAAATTTTGCCTCGAGTTATACATGATACTCACAAACCAGATAGGTGAGGCTAGCGCTGGCAGAATTGTCAGTACTCAAACCAAGGGGAATCACAGCGCTGGACAGACAACAGTTAGATCCCCTGCCCCCGCCTATCAGGCACCCAATCGCCAGCCCACAGAGAAATACGCAGGTATAGAATAAGACAATCATTTCCATTCCTAATAAGAATGGATCAGGTCTCTTATATAACCCATGTCTTTCTCCGGAACTTAGGAAGTAGGCAGGAGAAACATACATACACAAACATGAAGGTGCGCTACTATATGTGGTCGGGTAAATACCCTGATTTCCCACAGTAGATGCACAGAACATTACACAACAATGTAACGATACAAATTTTGCCTCGAGTTATACATGATACTCACAAACCAGATAGGTGAGGCTAGCGCTGGCAGAATTGTCAGTACTCAAACCAAGGGGAATCACAGCGCTGGACAGACAACAGTTAGATCCCCTGCCCCCGCCTATCAGGCACCCAATCGCCAGCCCACAGAGAAATACGCAGGTATAGAATAAGACAATCATTTCCATTCCTAATAAGAATGGATCAGGTCTCTTATATAACCCATGTCTTTCTCCGGAACTTAGGAAGTAGGCAGGAGAAACATACATACACAAACATGAAGGTGCGCTACTATATGTGGTCGGGTAAATACCCTGATTTCCCACAGTAGATGCACAGAACATTACACAACAATGTAACGATACAAATTTTGCCTCGAGTTATACATGATACTCACAAACCAGATAGGTGAGGCTAGCGCTGGCAGAATTGTCAGTACTCAAACCAAGGGGAATCACAGCGCTGGACAGACAACAGTTAGATCCCCTGCCCCCGCCTATCAGGCACCCAATCGCCAGCCCACAGAGAAATACGCAGGTATAGAATAAGACAATCATTTCCATTCCTAATAAGAATGGATCAGGTCTCTTATATAACCCATGTCTTTCTCCGGAACTTAGGAAGTAGGCAGGAGAAACATACATACACAAACATGAAGGTGCGCTACTATATGTGGTCGGGTAAATACCCTGATTTCCCACAGTAGATGCACAGAACATTACACAACAATGTAACGATACAAATTTTGCCTCGAGTTATACATGATACTCACAAACCAGATAGGTGAGGCTAGCGCTGGCAGAATTGTCAGTACTCAAACCAAGGGGAATCACAGCGCTGGACAGACAACAGTTAGATCCCCTGCCCCCGCCTATCAGGCACCCAATCGCCAGCCCACAGAGAAATACGCAGGTATAGAATAAGACAATCATTTCCATTCCTAATAAGAATGGATCAGGTCTCTTATATAACCCATGTCTTTCTCCGGAACTTAGGAAGTAGGCAGGAGAAACATACATACACAAACATGAAGGTGCGCTACTATATGTGGTCGGGTAAATACCCTGATTTCCCACAGTAGATGCACAGAACATTACACAACAATGTAACGATACAAATTTTGCCTCGAGTTATACATGATACTCACAAACCAGATAGGTGAGGCTAGCGCTGGCAGAATTTTCAGTACTCAAACCAAGGGGAATCACAGCGCTGGACAGACAACAGTTAGATCCCCTGCCCCCGCCTATCTGGTTTGTGAGTATCATGTATAACTCGAGGCAAAATTTGTATCGTTACATTGTTGTGTAATGTTCTGTGCATCTACTGTGGGAAATCAGGGTATTTACCCGACCACATATAGTAGCGCACCTTCATGTTTGTGTATGTATGTTTCTCCTGCCTACTTCCTAAGTTCCGGAGAAAGACATGGGTTATATAAGAGACCTGATCCATTCTTATTAGGAATGGAAATGATTGTCTTATTCTATACCTGCGTATTTCTCTGTGGGCTGGCGATTGGGTGCCTGATAGGCGGGGGCAGGGGATCTAACTGTTGTCTGTCCAGCGCTGTGATTCCCCTTGGTTTGAGTACTGAAAATTCTGCCAGCGCTAGCCTCACCTATCTGGTTTGTGAGTATCATGTATAACTCGAGGCAAAATTTGTATCGTTACATTGTTGTGTAATGTTCTGTGCATCTACTGTGGGAAATCAGGGTATTTACCCGACCACATATAGTAGCGCACCTTCATGTTTGTGTATGTATGTTTCTCCTGCCTACTTCCTAAGTTCCGGAGAAAGACATGGGTTATATAAGAGACCTGATCCATTCTTATTAGGAATGGAAATGATTGTCTTATTCTATACCTGCGTATTTCTCTGTGGGCTGGCGATTGGGTGCCTGATAGGCGGGGGCAGGGGATCTAACTGTTGTCTGTCCAGCGCTGTGATTCCCCTTGGTTTGAGTACTGACAATTCTGCCAGCGCTAGCCTCACCTATCTGGTTTGTGAGTATCATGTATAACTCGAGGCAAAATTTGTATCGTTACATTGTTGTGTAATGTTCTGTGCATCTACTGTGGGAAATCAGGGTATTTACCCGACCACATATAGTAGCGCACCTTCATGTTTGTGTATGTATGTTTCTCCTGCCTACTTCCTAAGTTCCGGAGAAAGACATGGGTTATATAAGAGACCTGATCCATTCTTATTAGGAATGGAAATGATTGTCTTATTCTATACCTGCGTATTTCTCTGTGGGCTGGCGATTGGGTGCCTGATAGGCGGGGGCAGGGGATCTAACTGTTGTCTGTCCAGCGCTGTGATTCCCCTTGGTTTGAGTACTGACAATTCTGCCAGCGCTAGCCTCACCTATCTGGTTTGTGAGCGCATAATAATATGATTAACACGAAAAATAGAAATTTCTGACTATAATGAAAGCATTCAAACAAAGCACTCGCGCAATAAAGACATGCCATAAACTTGAAAATACATCGCACAACCATCATCTTGTGACAACAGGAACTAAGGAGAGTACCAGCCTCTTGCTCACTGATATTGAACCTCATTTATGTACTCAAATGGAGAATTCCTGCGAATCATACAAATGATTCAAGCTGGCTGAGCTCAGTCGTTCCCTATTACACATCCCCAAAGTTTTCCTCGCACAAAGGAGGTCACCGGAGTCTGAGCTGTAGAATGAAACAGCAGATCATCTATGTTCAAAAACTTCCGCTCCCACGCTGATTTGTGGGTTTTTCCCACCTAGTCCTAGTTTATGGACGAATGTGCCGCAGTGAAGAAAACATAGATGTACAACTGCAGATACTGGAAAAGTATCCTGGTGATCGCTGAACCCCTTCGCTGCTAGTGGTCTCAACACTCATTTGTTTATGTAATTTGTGTTAGTCCAAACAACCACAGCCGTTCAAGGAACATGGATATAAAGCGGTGCAAGCAAGAGGCGTAGGTCTTCATGAGCCCCCGCAACTGCGGGGGCTCATGAAGATCTATGCCTCTTGCACTGAGTTGGAGCTTGGTCAGTGTTTTCGGCAGTGAAGGGGTTAAACCTAGAAGTCTCATCAAACAAGATTGGTTGGAGATTACTTACTTACTTACGCCTGTCACCCCTACCCGGGTATAGGCCGTCGACGAGAGACCTCCAGCAACTCCTGTCCTGTGCTTCTCCTTCGATTCTACTCCAGGTGGTTCCCAGTCTCTTGATGTCTGCTTGGAGGTCTCGACGCCAGGAGTTTCTCGGCCTACCTCTTTTCCTCTTTCCCTGGGGGTTCCATGACAATGCCTGCCTAGTGATACTGGAAGCTGGCTTTCTCAGACTGTGACCGATCCATCCCCATCTTCTTCGCCCAATTTCATTCTCTGCTGTTATCTGCTCTGTTCTCTCCCAGAGTCTGACGTTGCTGATCTTCTCTGGCCAGTGGATTTTCAAAATTCTTCTAAGGCAACTGTTCATGAAGGTCTGTACTCTGTTGACTGTGGTTTTTGTCAATCTCCATGTCTCTGCTCCATATAGGAGAACTGCTTTTACATTGGAGTTGAAAATCCGGATTTTGGTGTGTTGTGACAGCTCTCTGGAACTCCACACTTTTTTCAACTGGAGAAAGGCTGCTCTGGCTTTACCGATTCGTGCTCTGACATCTGCATCAGTGCCGCCTTTTTTGTCTATGATGCTCCCGAGATAGGTGAAGGACTCCACCTCCTCCAACGGGGTGCCAGCAAGCAAGACTGGTTCTTCCCTGGTTGCGTTCAGCCTCATTGTCTTTGTTTTCTGTTTGTGAATGGTGAGGCCCACTTGGGACGAGATGTCAGCAAGCCTCGTGGTCTTGTCCTGCATTTGTTGATGAGTGTGGGACAGTAATGCCAAGTCGTCTGCAAAATCGAGGTCGTCAAGCTGTGTCCACAGTGTCCACTGTATTCCACTTCGTCTGTGCTCTGTGGTCATCTTCATGACCCAGTCTATGGCCAGTAGGAAGAGGAACGGAGACAGCAGACACCCCTGCCTGACACCAGTTCTGACCTGGAGCTCTCTGGTGAACTGCCCTTCGTGGATCACGCGACATGTCATGCCATCATAGCTGCTCTTGATCAGGCGGACGAGCTTTGTGGGTACACCGTAGTGTCGTAGGAGTTTCCACAGAGTCTCTCGGTCCATGCTGTCAAATGCTTTCTCATAATCCACAAAGTTGACGTACAGCGGGGAGCTCCACTCTAGAGACTGTTCCACGATGATGCGGAGAGTGGCGATCTGGTCTGTACATGATCGGTTCTTCCTGAATCCTGCTTGCTGGTCTCTCAGCTGGGGGTCAACGGAGCTCTTCATTCTCTCTAGGATGATCCTGTTGAAGACCTTTCCTGGTACTGACAGCAAGGTGATTCCTCTGTAGTTGGAACACTTGCTGAGGTCGCCTTTCTTGGGAAGCTTGATTAGGTACCCCTCCTTCCAGTCAGCTGGCATCACCTCCTCTTCCCAGATCTTTCCAAACAGTGGGTACAGCATCTCAACTGTTGTCTCTAGGTCTGCTTTCAGAGACTCCGCTGGGATGCCATCTGGTCCTGCTGCTTTGCCATTCTTCAAAAATGCCACTGCTTTTCTGATCTCTTCCCGGCTGGGTCTGTCACAGCTGATGGGTAGGTCGGTCTCTGCCGGCTGGATGTCGGGGGGGTCGGGTGGGCTAGGTCTGTTCAGTAACTCTTCAAAATACTCGGCCCATCTGTCGAGTTGGTCTGCTTTGTCTGCAATAGGCTTGCCTTCTTTGTCTTTTACTGGTCTTTCTGTATGGCCATACTTACCCGACAATCTTCTGGTAATGTCGTAGAGCTGTTTCATGTTGCCGCTGCCTGCTGCCTTTTCTGCCTCTGCTGCCAGGCTGTCTGTGTAGGCCCTCTTGTCTGCCCTGATACTCCTCTTCACCTCACGGTTGGCTTCCGAGTATTCCCCCTGTGCCCTTACTTTGGCTGCTCTCGTGCGACTGTTGTTGACCGCTGCTTTCTTCTGCTTCCTCGCTTCTATCTTCTTCAAGGTCTGTGCCGACAGCCAGTCCTTGTGGTGGTGTTTCCTGAACCCTACAGTGTCTTTGCAGGTTGAGTTCAGCGCCTCTCTAACTGCCTTCCACTGCTGTTCTGTGGTGACCGCCTCCTCTTCATTTACTAGCTCCTGTAGCGCTTGAAACCGGTTGGACAGCACCAGTTTGAACTCTTCTCTAACTCCAGTTTCTCTCAGGAGGCCTACATTATAGCGCTGTCTTCTTGTTGTCTCTGTGCGGCTTTTCTTTAGCTTGAGCTTCATTCTTAAGGTAAGCAGATGGTGGTCTGAGGCGACATCTGCTCCCCTCCTCACTCGAACATCTTGAAGGGATCTTCTAAATTTCTTGCTAATGCAGATATGGTCTATTTGGTTCTCTGTTGTATGGTCAGGTGAGACCCAAGTTGCTTTGTGTATTCTTCTGTGTGGGAAGATGCTGCCTCCAATGACAAGTCGGTTTAGAGCACAAAAGTCTACAAACCTCTCCCCGTTCTCACTCATCTCCGAGCCTAGTCCCTGTCTCCCCATCACCTCTTCGTATCCGGTGTTGTCCTCCCCTATTTTGGCATTAAAATCGCCCATGACGATGGTGATGTCTCGCTCCGCACATTTGTCCACGGCACTCTGGAGTCGGTCGTAGAACTCTTGTTTCTCTTCCTCGTCACTGTCATTGGTGGGCGCATAACACTGGATGACGTTCAGCTTGAGCTTTTTCTTGGTTCTAAAGGCTGCTGTTATAATTCTTGGCCCAAGAGGTTCCCAGCCCATCAGCGCTCTCTGTGCCACTGGTGACAGCATGAGTGCTACTCCTTCTGTATGGGGGGCATTCTCCTCTTCATGACCTGAATACAGAACCATCTCCCCACTTAACAGCCTTTTCTGGCCAGACTGCGTCCATCTGGCTTCACTGATGCCTAGCAGGGAAAGGTTGTACTTTTGCATTTCCGCTGCTATCTGGGCGGCCTTGCCGCTCTGGTACATGGTCTTGACGTTCCATGTGCCCATGGTTGTATCCCTGGATAGAGAGAGGCGGCTCGGTCCTGTGGCTTCCGAAGACTTCCGGCTTTCACCACAGGACGTCATAAGTCTTCTAGTAGAAGAACCTTCCTCCTCCAGGAAAGGAATTACTGTTAGTCTTTTCGTCGGCGTTTTTGTAGCTATTTCCTTTTTTGCAGGGTGGGGAAGCTACCCCCACGCCCAACCCCCTTACTAGGAGGACCAGGGGTTTTCTGTCGGGGTCACCTTCCCTTAGACCATGTTGGTTCACGGCACCTTATTTCATTCGGTGCACCCCTCTCACGAGGGACCCCCTATCCACCACCCAGGGGACGCGCCTCAACGCCGTATGGTCCCAGCGCGAGGTGGTTGGAGATTAGCTCTCCTGACAAAAAGCCGCGTTAAGCCACAGAGGCTCGTAAATAAGCATCTGTGCCACTGGCAGATGGAAGTGTCTGCTGCTGGTTGAGCGAAGGACAGGAGGTTTAGCTTGATCTTTTAGAATTTGCAAACTCCAAAATTTATTTGAAATGGCCAACCCGCTGCCACAACAATCCCACAACCACCGCCTCCCCCCAACTAACCCCCCATGCCTCCATCCAAGTCCTCTTCCCCCAAATCAACGTACGTTGTCTTAGATTCGGTCATCTGCACAGCACTAGTACCTACGAGGAAGTCCCGTGATTCGGACCGACTGACCTTGGACTGACGTGTACTAATACAGCTACACAAATCGGAACCACCGACTGTGCTCGCCGGAAGAACAGCTCGGGCTTGTTGCATGAGCCAGCTTTCCCTGCGCAAGCCAATAAGCAAGGCACTCCTCTACTGCCGCAAGTTTCATGAGTGAGCTTAGTTTTACGCCAGCCTCACTAAGCACGGACGGTGCTCCGCTAGTCCTGCGCCAGCCACTAAGATGAGCAAGGTGCTCCGCTGTAGAGGAGCACCTTGCTTAGTGACTGGCGCAGGACTACGCTCATTCATGCAATTGTCGGGCCTAAGCGGAACACCTTGCTTAGTGGCTTGCGCAGGACTTAAGCTATTTCATGCACTAATGTCAGTTAAATTAAGGAAAAGTCACTCACTAAGATAGTGAGTCCGAAATAGCTCAGTCGGTTAAACGTCGGAGCAGGAGAGCGAAGGGAATCGCCGGGTCGTGGGTTCGAATCCCGTCCCGGCCCCCACAATCCCGGGGTAAAAACGGATTTGTTCAATAGCATGTCCGTTGAAAGGTCCTGGTAAATCAAAGTGGCACAGTTGGAGTGCGCCTGAGTTGATCAGTGTTCAGGTCGTACTCCATAGACAATAGATTTCCCTGTCCCTCATTACCCGCCCTTCAGGGCCGTCCATGATCACCTCGGTGCTGTGGACGTTAAACCCGAACTAACCAACCAACCAATCACTAAGATCGGACTGGTTACCCTTGCACCGGAAGTCGCATTCGGGGATGACAACTTCCGGCATCAGGAAACATGCGCGTGTCACTGAGTCAGCTGGAATGTGGGTGGCCAAGTGGTAGGAATGATATCATAAGAAATATTTTGCGAGTCCGAAAGTCTTTTATCATAAAGATAGAACTGCTTAAGAAAATTTATACTTTTTATTAACTCATTCAGCCCGACGCACGTATTTCCCAAATTTTGGAGGCGTCATCTAACGACTATGCATCTGTTGCAAGAGATGGATCGACCATGATAATTCAAGGGTAGTGCCAGTTTAGCTTGGCGCCGACAGGCGCCAAGCTAATCTGGCACTACCCTTACACCGCATACCAAGGGAAATTATTCAGCGCTGGACAAACAGTTAGATCCCCTGCCCCCGCCTATCAGGCACCTAAACGCCAGCCCACAGAAAAATACGCAGGTATAGACCAAGACGATCAGTATACATCCTTTGAATCGGCACTACCCTTGAATGATCATGGTCGATGCATCTCCTGCTGTAGTGCGTCAGGCCTGAATGGGTTAAACAAGTTTAACAAGTTGCCTGCGGACCCACATGTTATTGTTGTTATGTCGTTATTGTGAAGTTCAGTTCTGCCGAAATGCGGAGTCATTTATATAATATAGACAAAGAGTTGGGACTTCTTAAAAAAAGTGTTGAGGTATCTCACTTTTGTTATATCCGACTTTTGCTATAACTTTGTTATAAGCGAAATCGAATGCATATATTAGCCAGCTAAGGCCAGAGTCGGCCTGTGGACTGTTTGCGCACTCTAAGTCCCTCAAAACGGTATCAGTTTCAGTCCACTTAATCAAATTTCAAATACAAACGATTTTGAATTTCCAAAAACTACAGTAGCTCGCTTGAGCTTGCCCTTAGCACCACGTGAAAGTTCTGTGTTTACGTTCAGTGTGTGAATGAATGCGCGTGATTCACGTGAGCGTGCTTGTTGGGTTCAGTTCGCGGCGGCGCTTTGAGCTGATTTTCAATTGGGATAAAGCGCCTATTTAATGCGCTTATTATTAAAACGGGCCATTTGTACGTCGCCCGCCGACACTGATCCGGCGCCAGAGGAACGCCGAGGAACCACCCACAGATCTTTATGATCCCTCCCACTCCCCCCCCCCCACCCTCTACCCCCTCACCCCCCCTGACATCCCCCACCGCCTCTCCACCCCCCTCCTCCGCGGCCGTAGCTGCTGATGCCCACGAAGATCTGTGTCTCTTGCATTTGGGAGGAGTCTGCTAGGTTTCCACTGTGAAAAGGCTAAACAAAGTGGACCAATGTCCGGCCAGCCAGAGTCATAGAGGATATGAGATTCACATTTCAGATGTGAGTAGGCCAGTTGCATGAATGCGCTTAGTCCTGCGCCAGCCGCTAAGCAAGGTGCTCCGCACCTTGCTTAGCGGCTGGCGCAGGACGAAGCTCAACTCACTCATGCAACTGGCCCGAGATCTCTAGAGATTGTTGACCTAAGTAATTTTTTTTCTTGTTCGTGTTGTTTACACCTAAACGGTTTTCTCGGGTAAGAAAAGGTGAAATCGTCTATCGCTTCTCACATCATTTGACGTGTGACGCGATAGACGATTTCACCGTTATTTCCTGTCGAATGGTATTAGTAATTGGTTTTAGAAGCACGTGCGTTGAAATACTAACTTCCCGTTCCTGATGAAAATCTCACGTTCATTCTCTCTCTGTGATGTTAATTAAACGTCACTAAACAATCTTTGAGCCCGACCCTTCCATTTCCAGTACGCATAGATTCGCATGATCCCGTGCGACTGCAGGACTGAGCTCATGTGAATGCATTTTGCTGTACCAAGACGCCAGTATACAGCATTGGCCACATGGAACGACGCTGTCCGCAGAGCCGGACACTCTGGGGTTCCATTCAAGACCTACTGCAGACCACGAACATCATCTCAACAACCAATATTGACATATGAGGCAGAAACTTGGGAACGCTGAAGAAGAAGAAGAAGCTGACCGAGGTCGGTTATTAGCCGCTCAGCTATTATATTTAAATGTTCACAAATATTAATTTCATTATCTCCGCGTTTCTTGTACAATCTATACTGTAACGAGATCTGATACTCAACAGCGCTAGAAATGTGAACGATTTCGAACGAGTGCTCGCAACAACAACAACAGCAACAGCAACGACAACAACAAAATAAGTAATAATAAAAATAATAGCACACAACAAGGCAAGCAAGAACGAATACGTTGTTATCGACTTTGGCCGTTGAACTTAGTATATCATCTACAATGCCTCCGTTAACTCATTCAATGTGCCCCGCATCAATAGCTGCGAAAGTTACGCATAGCGTTTGCGGCGGCAACGCTATACATTTTGCCCTCTTCGTAACATGTAGTGGATCTGGAAGAATTTCTCAACCTCGGACATAATTGTAAATGGAGATGGTCACTGCTAGCACGATGCAGAGTATTCTCATGAGCTCCTGTGGCTGCAGGGCTCATGAGAGTCTGTACCTTTTGCAGACGGAAGAAGTTGTGTAGTGAAGAAAACTAATGAAAAGTTGTGTCTGATCCAATTACTAGCTCTGCGTTCATTTGTCTAATATTTCGCTTGTAATGGGTTTAACCCATTCAGCCCTGACATACTACAGCAGGAGATGGATCGACCATGATATTTCAAGGGTAGTGCCAGATCAGCTTGCCAAGCTCATCTGGCACTGCCCTTGAATTTTCATGCTCGATCCATCTCCAGCGACTGGTGCAGAGTCATTAGATGACATCTCCAAAATTTGGAGAATACGGCCGTCGGGCTGAATGAGTTAAACAGGTTGACTCTACGCTTCTGGCAGCCAAAGGGTTACTTATTATGATCAACCATACTACGAGAGAAATGTCACACTAATGAAAGAAGTACTTGGAATTTGATCAGAAGTAACGCTTTGGGTGTCGGTAGCGCGTGTTGTCGAGGTGATTCCTGTAGGAATCACCTCGACAACACGCGCTACCGACAGCCAAAGGGTTAAATATCTACGCATTCTCATTTAGCGGTCATTGCCGCGTATGCGCAAGAGGCATAGATTCTTGAGTGTCCCTGCAGATTCAGGGGCTCATCAAGATATGTGTCTCCTGTCGGTCAGGCTGTTGTACAATCTTTCTTTGCTTCTCGAGCCAAAGTACGTGTGGAGCGCTCAAGCCACTACTAGGAAGAGTATGCTGGTTTCATTTATTTCCGGCCATTATTTCATTTTCGTTTCTTTCCCAGCGATTGAAAATGAAATGGAATTGCATTATTTGAACGCCAGAGAGAGAGAGAGAGAGAGAGAGAGAGAGAGAGAGAGAGAGAGAGAGAGAGAGAGAGAGTGATGCAACCATTAAAGCAATCTGAGACAAGGCGGGCTTTGATTGCTAACACTAATGGCTAGTCAGTTAAACAGATTCTCAATGTTGTATTGTCTCACCTAAGAACTTTCTACCCTTTTTTTTCACAATCAGTCCATGCGAGTAGGCACACGTAAGGTTTTTTTCTGCCCCTCGATGCCAATCAACGGGGCAACTCTCCTTCCTAGCAAAGGAGGAAAGAGCAAAAAAAAAAAAAAAAAAAAGCCTTTCATTTCACGACATTTAAACTTCGTAATAGACGATTTCCGGAAATCAGAATTAGGTAAACATTGAACGTGAGTGTTTCGACGATAGCAGTGGATAAAAAGCCCGGAGAAACATGCTTGTCCGGGCTTTTAAATCCACTGTTTTTCCCCGAAACTCGTGCAATGTTGTTGAACTCCTGCTTTTCGGGCAACTCCTATTAACTCATTCGAGACGTACCGCCTCCGGATACACGGCATAGCGCCGCGTGTCCGGAGCCGGCACGTCTCCAATGAGTTAAACAAACGTTAAGTTAGTCCTTCTGGGCGACCTTATTGCGGTAAGACATACCAAGAACATTTCAAAAGTAGATATTATGACAGCCTTCATTGCCTCGGAAAGGTCTCTTTATGTACAGACAGCTATTTGAGTTGAGTTTCACACTTTCTTGCTATCAGCTGCCGAGAAAAAAACTGAGCCCAAAGCGACTGCAAGAGACATAGATCTTCATGAGCCCCCGCAATTGCGGGGGCTCATGAGGATCAATGCCTCTTGCTGACTCCATTTTGTATCCATGTTCCTTTTGACGGCTCTTTTGGCGTTGCGGAATGAACAATTATTTCAGAAGCGTGACCGATAGCATGGAAGGGGTTACCCCACTTAGCCCAGACGCACTACAGCAGGAGATGGATCGACCATGGCGCCAAGCTGATCCGGCACTACCCTTGAATTATCATGGTCGATTCATCTCCTGCAAATTCTCCATCCTTGTCCCCGATCACTACAATCATGCGCAAGGGGGGCGCGGGGGGGGGGGGGGCGGGGGGCGGGGGGCATTAATAGGAATAACTCACTCACTCCTGCATCTGGTACATAATTATATAAAGAAGTACCCAACGGAGAAAGAAACACGCTTAGAAAAGACGGGTACAACACAATTTATTAATATTTCGGGTAAATACCCTTTGCCAAAATAGACAAACAAACAAACAAAGAGAGAGATTAGCCGCTACTTATCTTCATTGGCAGAAGGAATGTGGTAAACATTGAACGTCAGTGTTTCGACGATAGCAGTGGATAAAAAGCCCGGAGAAACATGCGATATCGTATGTTTGTCCGGGCTTATATAGTTGTTAGGTGGCCCCCTCCTCTGCGGCCTTGGGGTTAAATGGGTTAAGCAAACGGCCGCAACTAAATTCGGGTCGCAAGCCATGAACTTCTTTTGGCGAGGTCATCACTTTTCTATGCGTTCGTAGGTGCACATGCCCAATTTTCCCAATACTCCTGGAAATTTCAGTTTTCTGAAGAAGTAGGCAAAACATTTCTGGGTTACTTCCGTGCATATGGATATTCAAAAACAAAGTTCTACTGTCAACAACTGAGGTAGACGCACCCTTTTCAGTATCTTCCAAAAACAGGATTTCCCTGTGAACTGCGTTGAACTTGTCCTTGCTTAACTCCTTCTACCCCAACACCGAAATCCCCAAATGTTGCCATTGTCCTCTGAAGACAGCATTGCCTTGCAGGACACAGATCGACCATGATAGTTCAAGGGTGATGCCAGAATAGCTTGGCGCCCATAGGCGCATAGCTATTCTGGCATCACCCTTGAACTATCATGGTCGATCCTCATCTGTGGTGTGTCTGGGGTAGAGTGAGTTAATGTGTTTCTTTGATGGGATTTTCTGTGAAAAAGACAGTAAGTCAATATTTGTGAAAAGCGAAATTTTCTTTTCGTGTTTGGCAATCTGCTTCTCACAAAAATGGACTTATGTTCTTTGCTTTCACTTAGCTTAGCAGGACAGCTCAGTAACTTCCACAAGCAGCATCCAATGACTGACCCTGCTCCTTCTCCCCCTCCTCATGAGGAACACGGGCGTAAATGCACTCGTCATCAACAAGATGCTTGAATCCTCAGGAACCCAGCACAACTTACGAGGGCTCTTGAGGATTCAACCCCTCCACAACCAGTGGACGAAGACTGTTTTTGAAATCATTAACCCCCCATCTGTCCAACATGGATACAAAGTGGATTTAGCAAGAGGCATAGGTCTTCATGAGCCCCCGCAATTACGGGGGCTCGTGAAGATCTATACCTCTTGCTGTTGGAACATGCTCACGTTTTCTCTTACGGCAGTAAGTGGTTAACCCATTCAGCCCTGACGCACTACAGCAGGAGATGGGTCGACCATGATAATTCAAGGGTAGTGCCAGATTAGCTTGGCGCCTGTCGGCGCCAAGCTAATCTGGCACTGCCCTTGAATTGTCATGGTCGATCCGTCTCCTGCAACTGATGCATAGTCATTAGATGACGCCTCCAAAATTTGGGAAATTCGTGCGCCGGGCGGAATGAGTTAAGCATCTTGCAGATAGACCGCTCTGTCGCTGTAGAAATGAGTCCATAATCATTGGCGATAACAGGGTACATGTAGCGTTAGTCGCCTAGACTAATAATTTATATCGTTAGAATATATATGATCCTTGTAAGCGAGATTGCATGCAAACACCATCGATATGAAAAATGTGAAATTACTTGATTTCTTATAAATCTCCACACCTACTTGACTTTTTCTCGCTAGACTACATCTTTTCGCATTTCACGTTTACTGTTATCATTTCCTGATTGCCAGCAGGGGCGGATCAGTTGCCTCGAGGAGGGCGGGGAGGGGGGGGGAGGGGGGTTCCAACTTTTTCCAACTGACAGAAAAGGTCTCCCCGACGCTAGACCTTCTACCAGTGGCCGAAAAATCAAACAACGAGAGGGGGTTGGGGTGAAGGCGTGTTTGTCAAGACTCTCATCACCAGTGACCAAAATATCAAACATCGCGGGGGGAGGGGGGGAGGGGAGAGAGAGAGAGGGGCAGAGGGGGGAGGGGGGAGGGAGGGAGGGGGAGGGAGGGAGGGGGAGGGGCAGCAGCATGTGTGTGTCGAAACTCGCAAAATAATCAAACAGGGAGGAGGAAGGGGGGGGGGGGAGCAATCCAAAAACCCCCAAAACTGTTAGTTAGTTATTTGGTTTAACGCCGAGCAGGCAACTAAGGTCAACTCACGGCGGCCCCAAAACCGACTTGTTACAGCATTTTAACCCTTTTTATTCGGAATACAGAGTGTGTGAAATAAGTTTGACTAAAATAGTTCAAGGAGAGTGCCAGAATAGCTTGGCGCCTCTAGGCGCCAAGCTGTCTGGCACCACCCTTGAACTAAAGCCATTGGTCTATATCCTTATCTGTAAGTACTATAATGTAGCTTGCATAATGGCAGCGTACAAATTTGAAGCTTTTAGCCTCAGTATGATATGGGTTAAAGAATTTAGTTGGGGGTGGGGGGTGGGGGGTGGGGGTGGGGGGGGGTGGATGGGGGTAAGGGTCCGGAACCCCTGGAACCCACCATCCATCCTCCCCCTCGCCAGCTCCAGATGTGCCTCAAATTAAGGGTGTTATTTGGGTTTGATGGCTTTGACCGTTCATGAAGTCAGAAAATCCACATAACATGATGCAACAGGTGCTGCCAGTGACAGTGCACTGCAGCCGTCGGTGCAGTCAAACCCATCGCGAATAATCTACAACTAATCATCGCAAGAGCCTCTGATCCTCATGTGCCCCAGCATTGCGGGGACTCATGAGGATCAAAGCCTCTTGCTGTAGTCGCAGTTAAGTTTCCCCGTGTTCCTCTGGTAGAGTGGGTCATGGGGGTTCACTGACTTAGCAGTGGTGTCGAGCTCTGGCATTTCGCCAGTCTGGCGGAGGCCAGCAATGAGGGCAATCCTTGAGGGGGAATTGCATCAGTCGTTTTGTAACGGGCTAGTTATGGTGACCCGACACGATCAGAATTCACTCCAACATATTTAGAAACTCTGTGACGCATGGGTAATAAATTCTTCTTTCGAGAACACAAAATAAAAGTGTGCGTAGAGTGTTTATTAGTGGGTTTAACACTACAACAGGAGATGGATCGACCATGATAATTCAAGGGTAGTGCCAGATTAGCTTGGCGCCTGACGGCCCCAAGCTAATCTGACGCTACCCTTGAATTATCATGGTCGATCCATATCCTAGAACTAGTACATAGTTGTGAAGTGACACTTTTAAAATTTGAGAAAGACAGCCTTAATAATAATAATAATATAATAATAATAATAATAATAATAATAATAATAATAATAATAATAATAATAATAACATAATAATAATAATAATAATAATTATTATTATATTATTATTTTATTATTATTATTATTATATTATTATTTATTATTATTATTATTATTATTATTATTATTATTATTATTATTATTATTAGTATGATATTATTAAGGCTGTCTTTCTCAAATTTTAAAAGTGTCACTTCACAACTATGTACTAGTTCTAGGATATGGATCGACCATGATACGGTTAAATGGGTTAATTTAAGGAAGACGATGCCCGTCTGATCATGATTCGTCAAAGGATTCAGTGGACCAGAGATAATCTTTAACCCTTTCATTGCTAGCGGACGCAGAATGTGTTTCGCACGGAAATTTTTTACCTCCAACCCGCCCAAGCCGTCTGAGAAACATGGACACAGAGTGAGGTCTGCAAAAGCATAGATCCACATGAGCCCCTGCAACTGCTACAAATCACGAGGATCTATGTCTCTCGCATATGGGTGTTGCTCGTTTGTTCCGACAGTGAAGGGGTTAACATTAAGAGTACGATTGCATCAGCCTACGGACGGACGGCAATCCGATTTGGTCTGAATTGAGGAGAAAAAAAAACAAAAAAAACATGCAGCATTTTTGGGACAATAAATTTATTTGCCGAGCTTTTAAATGTCTAGCTAGCTGGTCGTCCTATTCTTTCACTGATTGATTGATTGATTGATTGATTGATTGATTGATTGATTGATTGATTGATTGATTGATTGATTGATTGATTGATTGATTGATTGATTGGACTGACTGACTGACTGACTGACTGACTGACTGGTTGATTGATTGATTGATTGATTGATTGATTGATTGATTGATTGATTGATTGATTGATTGATTGATTGATTGATTGATTGATTGATTGATTGGACTGACTGGACTGAATGGACTGACTGACTGACTGACTGACTGACTGATTGATTGATTGATTGATTGATTGATTGATTGATTGATTGATTGATTGATTGATTGATTGATTGATTGATTCATTCATTCATTCATTCATATTTTTAAAAATCAAGGACAACAAAATTAGACCCCGTGCGGACGACATTCATTGCTCAAGGTATAGACATTACAATGCACGTCTCTTGCCGTTTAATCCTTTTGGCTCCAAGGTCCCATTTCTCAAATTTTGGAGGTGTTGCCTAACGACTATGAACCAGTTGCAGGAGATGGATTGACCATGATAATTCAAGGGTAGTGCCGGATTAGCTTGGCGCCTGAAGGCGCCAAGCTAATCTGGCACTACCCTTGAATTATCATGGTCAAGCCATCACCTGCATAGCTCAAACGCTTTCTGGCGTCTTCCCCAGCTGCAGCAAAGCAAAGCATTACTTTGGAACTAAAAAGGCGGGTGCGTGTCACGCAGTAGGCGCATAACCAAAAGAGAAATTCATCGTTATGGTTGAAAGCCAGTGTTACATTTATAACAATCTGTGTCTTCGTGTCTCACAAGTACACGCACGATCAACAATATTCACCCTGATGTCAAATGCTACGCATGTCGAAGCTTATAATGATTCTCAAATTCCATCACTTCGACACGACCTTGTCCTGTGGCGCTCAACATTAACTCCTTTTGTTTCCGGCAGAGTTTCCTCTCATCAGTTTTAGCATCTGTCCAATATGCTCCTGTGCCAAAGCGATCCGCACGCAAGAGGCACAGATTCTCATAAGCCCCTGCTGCTGCAGCTGCAGGGGCTTATGAGAATCGGCCTCTTCCTAACAGAAATCGGTTTCATTTACATGTATCGGTCATTCAGAAGGTGGAGTGTGGCATTGATTGTAAGATTGTTTTGCGAACAATAGAGTCTTTGTCAGTGTCTCATTCTCCTGCCTATAAGTGATTTGCTGATGTGATCGGGTGTTTTCGAGTGGCCAGGACATTGATGATTGTGGACTAGGTTTTAATAGGAACCGGAAGCACTCAGAAATATTTATTACGTTAGAACCGTACGCGCAAACATGATAAACAACCAACCAACCAACCCAGCCAAACAGCCAGTCAGCCAGCCGATCAACCAACCAGACATCCAACCAGTCAGCCGATCAACTAAGCTGTAGGTTGGACCAGTTGCACGAGCGAGCTTAGCGGCGCTCCTTGCTTAGTGGCTGGTGCAGGACTAAGCTCGCTCATGCAACTGGCCCAGCTTCGGGGCGAGGATCGAGGTCAAAGGTAGCGCTTTAGTAGCTTGGTGACTGACGAGCCTGTCCTTGAGCTGTCACGGTCGCCGAACGCGGATCAGACCATCTTCTGTGAGACTGGGATCAGTCGCATGAGTGAGCTTAGTCCTGCGACTGCTACTAAGCAAGCGGAGCACCTTGCTTAGTGGCTGGCGCATGACTAAGCTCACTCACGCAACTGCCTCTAGAGTATAATTTTCGGCATGTGTCTCATGAGCTTCCAGTTAGTGGCCATGAAAGCTTAACTCATTCGGGACTTGGCCCAAATGGATACGCGACCTAAAAAAACAAACACCACACACACAAAACCGCAAATAAACGCGTATCGGAATACAGTACGTCCATAATGTGTAAATGGATACTACATTATCTATATAGACACAGTGCACTTATAACTTCTGACTGAATCAATACTAATCAACTCCTTTAAATATTCAGTGCGCGCGACTGACCTGGTTTTCCCCCGGCGGCAGTTTCCAGGCTCCGTGGGTTCATGCAGTCAGTCCTATGACGAATCCGCACTTCCATCTGCGAGAGTCATAGGTCTTCGTGGTCTCCTGCAGCGTACACATGTAATTACCCCCCTGGTCCACCGATGCAGCCACCGGTAAGTGTTGGCAGTACGGGTGGCTGCATGCACAAAACGGTTTACTGAACAGTAACGGGAAAGGAGGAGGTGGGGAGTGGGGTGAGGGGTGGGGGGGCTGCGTACACTAAGTGGGTTTAAGTATTGTCTACTTCTTATTAACCCATCCTCACGCCATTTTTTGTAATACTAGAAATTTGCTTATTGTCCTATAAAGGCTCCATTACTGATCAGGAGACAGATCAACCATTTCAGTTCAAGGGTGGTGTTAGAATAGCTTGGCGCCTGAGGCGCCAAGCTATTCTGGCACCACCCTTGAACTATCGTAATCAAACTTATTTCAAGCAATAGTGTATGAGGATGAAAAGGTTTAAGGAAATAATTATTGCAGTAGCAATGTCCGTAACCGTCCAGGACCAATCCTAAACTGACATTCCACACGATATCCCACGCGTCCAGATCACATGTTCAGCCGGCACACACTGTCTCCCTAGTAGATTCGCTGCGCTGATGGGGGGGGGGGGGGGGGGGGGGCGTTGTGCGCATCGAGGGAGACAACCAATATGGTTCCGGCTGTCGCGGCGAAGTTCAAATCGACGGCTGAGTTCGATGTAATCCTTTCGCTGATGATCACCAATTGTGCTCCGTCTGAAACGACCGACCATTGACGGACGTCCGCGTGAAGGACACAGATGTAAACCGACAACAAAAGAAGGCATGCATAACAAACATAGGATTAACAAGAGACATACACCCTCATGAGTCCCCGCAACTGCAGGGCCCCCATGAGGGTTTGTGCCTCTTGCAAGCTTGGGTAGCATTCGCTTTGCCCCGGCAAGTAAAGCGGTTAGTCGGTCAGATTTAATTCAATGATCTGTAATCTTTCAACATCCGGTGCGCGGAGTGATGGATCGGATGCCGTGACTGAGAGAACAAGTGTCGGAAACGGATGCCGGGAACACTTGAATGCCCGGAAAAGCAGGAAGGACTCCGGGTTTTTTGTTTTGTTTTGTTTTTCCGGCCGGTAGTATCACGCGATCGTTCTCGATCGATCGTCTGTTTTCCGAGTGCAAATCAATTATGATCTAATCCGCGACGACACTGGTAAACGCACAGAGCTTTGTTTATGAAGTGTATGCGTTTTCAAATGTGAACATGTACAGGTCAGACACAGGAAAATCCACTAGGTTGGTTAGTTATTTAGTTCGGGGTTTAACCCCTTCCTTGCCATTGTACGTACATTTCTGTTTCTGAAACTTCGGTTCATTCAACGGCCAAAAGCCAACACCGCCCAAGGAACATGGATACAAACTGGTCTCAGCAAGAGGCATTGATCCTCATGAGCCCCCGCAGTCGCGGGGGCTCATGAGGATCTATGTCTCTTGCAGTTGGATCGCGTTCACTTTTTTCTCGCATTGAAGGGGTTAACGTCCACGGCACCGGAGTGATAATGGACGGTTCTATCGGGCGGGTTATGGGGGACGGGGACAGCCATTGCCTATGGAATACGACCTGAACACTGATCAATTCAGACGCACTGCAACTGTGCCACTTTGATTTACCAGGACCTTTCAACGGACATGCTATTGAACAAGCCCGTACTTTTTTTCAGCCTACATATACGAGGGGTGAGCGGGAGGGGGTGGGGGATGGGGGTGGGGGAGGGGGGTGGGTATCGCTCGCCTTGCCCCCGCAATTAGGGGGTAAAGTCATCTAAGCCTTTAGGATCCAAAATCACAGACCGGCACGTATTGAACCCTTTGATTCCCGGAACTAAATGACTTTCATTCGATGCAATATAAATTATTCAGTTCCGCTAGTCGACGGGGTGAATCCGCAAGATTCGTCGTTACGCCGATAACACGAGACCCTGCTCAGCGATGTGCCTGAATTCGTTCAAGGTGGATGCGTCAAAATAAAGCACGGTTCCACAATTGCTTCCAGAACACAAAAGGCTATCGGGCTTAGGTAGGCCGCAGTGGGTTCACATTTCAGTTGCAAGACAGACAGGAGCTCATAAAATCAAGTCTTTTGCTGGCAAGTCTTTTGCTCTTTCGTGCTTTCTCTGCCAGTAACTCCAAATGATGTCTTGAAACCATCGTAGATTCACGGCTGGAAGGGGTTAACCCCGTTTGCCTGGAACGCACGAGCATGACTGAGACCAGCAAGAGGCATAGATCCTCATGAGCCCCCGCAGTCGCGGGGGCTCATGAGGATCTATGCCTCTTGCAGTTGTGTTCTGGCATTGAACGGATTAAATCCTCAGATTGAGAGATTCTTTCGTGCTTAAAGCTATCTTGTTCCAGCAATAAAGGAGTCATAGTACGTCGTTCGTTATATCTCCTTCACGCGTGTTCTTACAAAATAATGCTGCCGAGAAGAACTGTGAAACTTTGAATGTCGTAAAATGAAAGACTATTCTATTTTTCTACTCTACTCTTCTCCATATCTGTTACCGCGTGCCTACTCAGTTGGCTTGTTTAACCCCTTTCATCCTGATACACCAGTGCTTGAAATAAATTAGACCATAATTAATCCATAATAGTTCATAACAGCCTGAGGCGTCAACCTATTCTTGAACTAAAATGCTTGACCTATCTCCTAATGGTTTATAGGGCAATAAGATTTAAAAAAAAAGAAAAATCAGCCTCAAGGTTAAAGATGTGTAGGAAAGCCATAGGTAAGGCTGGATAACCATTGAGAACCCGATTTCTTGTCGAATTTAAGCACTGAAATAAAGCCCGCCCTGGACAAGGCAACTAATTTAAATCAACCGTTCCCAGTTGATAAAAAAGTTCACACTGTAACTGGATATTATTTCAATTTGAAATATGACGCAGGCGAAGCTTATCGAAGCGTCACAGGCGTTTGTTGCAAAATTGGTTTCTGTGAAAAAAACAACTCGAAAGTAAATACACACAATGTATATTAAATTACACGTTGCACTTACGCAAAGTAAATATCCGAGCGAAGTACAATAGTTAGAGTATGCAGTTAGCCTACATTTGTGACATGCCTGCTGTTTACCTCCCTCAAAACAGCATCAAGGTTACAATGGTTTTGAGTGACATACATTAAGTTTGGCCTTGAGTGGTAATTTTTTTTCTGTTTAAGCAAGGCACGGCTTTTTGTTTGTCAACAAATTAAATTTTAACCACGTCACTGTTAGCAGAGAGCGAACGTAACCCATTTGCAAGAGGCATCGATCCTCATGACTGCGGGGGCTCATAAGGATCGAAGCCTCTTGATAGACTTGTCGAAGATTTCTGTAGGTCTGTGTCCCAGGACATGTTGGAGTTCAGCGGACGCTCGATGGTAAGGCAAAAATCAAATAGGACCTGCACGTTGTGAGAAGCATGAAAAAGAACATGATTTTTCCAGGATCAGAGACAATCGATGAGTTAGGGTGGGGGTGGGGGGCATGGCGGATGCCATCACGGATTCACGACGATTTATTTTGCAGTTCATGACTCACGAATCCCCCCCCCCCACCACTCCCCTCCCCCCACCCCCTCCCCACCCAAAAAAAAAATTTAAAAAAAATTTACATATATAATTATTTATTTTATATATATATATATATATATATATATATATATATATATATTATATATATATATATATATATATATATATATATATATATATATAAAATAAATAAAAATAAAAATAAAAATGAAAAAAAATGAAGAAGAAAATTAAAATTTTAAAAAATAAAATAAATATTTTTAAAAAAAATGTTTCACGACGGAAAGAGAAAATGTAGAAGGCACCGCTTACATTATCACATTTCATCTGAGAAACCTCTGACAACGGGGAGGGATGGGGTGAGGGAGAACTATCAAAGACTGGATGTTGATGACGAGGTTGGGGGTGGGTGGGAGGGGCGGGCGAGGGAGTCGGGGTGGGTGGGGTTTCAGTGTGACAACAGACTTTTCATGTTTCACGAAATAACCGGGCCGTTTTCACGGGTCACAAAGATTTTTTTTCACGTTTCACGACGAAATCTTTTTCACGGACCACGAAGTCGAAATATTTGCAATCACGAAGCAGGACAACCGAAAAAAGTCAATCACGTATCACCATTTTATGGATTACCCGCCCCCCCCCCCCCCCACACACACACACACACCCATCACCCCCCTTTCCTATTGATCGCTTCCGTAGCACAGGTGTGGAGAAAGGCAGCAGATGTTGAGCTGACCTGAAAAGACGTGAGAGATCCACAGTGAACGTATAGACCAATATTGGCACATACCAAACGCAACTCTAAGATTTATGATGTGTGGGGTGGAACGCGTATAGGCTTTCCGACCGTATAGAGCCCATCTGCACTAAACTGAACTGAACTCACTGTTGATGCCCGTGGAGAGGTCCCGGTTTATAAGATTCTTTAGTGCTAGCGCACTCGTTCAATAATTATGATGCGTTATCACTAGTAAAATGTAAGAAACATATCGATCCAGTGTGTGCGAACATCCCTGCAGGTAAACTATTTACATCTGCAAGAGGCATAGATTCTCATGAGCCCCTGCATCCGCAGGGGCTCATGAGAATCTATGCCTCTTGTCCAAATACATCGGTTTCATATATATTTTATACACATCGTCGGATTACACGAGACAACGGGACTTGGCGTGCGATTGATAAGAATCATCGCGACTAAAAGCTATCGACACGTAAAGGGTTAAGGGCCGGGGTTGCTCGGTGCAGAGCTGGTGCTGAAAGCCAATTATTTTAGCGTCAAGTTGTAAACATTGAAGGCACGTGCCGGTCTCAGGCCCGGATCCGGGATGGGGGGAGCAGGGGGAGGGGGTCCACGGACCCCCCCCCCTCTTCCCTCATAAAAAATGCATGTCCTTGACAAGCACATTTTGTTGATGCTTGCACAACTACAATGCTTCAGGTGGTTAATTTCTCCAAAATCTTTTTGGACTCCCCCCCCCCCCCCCCCCCCCCCCCCCCCGCACTTGTAAGTGATCCAGCCCTGGGTCTTTTGGCCGTGTTCAGTCGTCCCGGCACACACCCACTGGTGCACATTCATAGCCGGTGCACTTCAAGTTACTCGGAGTCAGTCCGGTGTGTAAGACACACGCACGTGCGAACGCGCAATGATGCGTGCGTAATGCCCCGCGCACACACACACATACACACACACGCGCGCGCAAATCTATAAAACTTTTGTCTAAATTCAATTCTATCGTACAATAGACATACATCAAGTTACAAGAAGCTGGTATAACGTGTGTGTGTGTGTGTGTATGTGTGTGTATGCGCGCGCATGCGTGAGTGTGTCTGCACGTGTGTGTGCCGCGTGTGTGTGTGTGTGTGTGTGTGTGTGTGTGTGCGTGTGTGAGTGTGTGTGTGTGCGTGTGTGTTTGTGTGTGTGTGTGTGTGTGTGTGTGTGTGTGTGTGAGAGAGAGAGAGAGAGAGAGAGAGAATTTCTATTATCATTTGTGAACATCAAGACTTAGTAACACACGGCACTCCCCTTCGGAGTCAACGTAATCAATTGATAATCAGCTCAAGGGTGGTGCCTCATGGAGCGCCAAGCCAAGCTATTCCAGCACTAATTTTGAGCTATCGCAGGGCTGCAGGAACGCAACGCTAACCTGGCTTTCCCTCGGCTGAGCTTTCCCGTTCAAGGGAACAGGGAGAGTGGCTCTGCGTGGAAGGACTCTGTGAAAGATGGAAATAGGAACGTGACCGGCGCCGCGGCCCAAATGATAAGCAAAAGGTCCTTCGGGCCGGCATAGGCAGCAATGGGCCCGCGCCACGACAGTGTCACAGTGCGAGCCCACTGAGACCGACGCCGGCCCGAAGATCTTTCGCTAACTGGGCAGTTCGTAGGAATGCATGATCTGATTGACGTGTGATTGTTTACTGGTATCGAACATTTTAAAGGCCGCAGGCACTCACAGGCATGATGTGGCTTATCATAATGGCACGGTACTCCGATCATACAAATACGTCGCCCTAACAATTCTCACGCAGGCCGCGCAAGACTGATTTATTTGTGTGTGTGTGTGTGTGTGTGTGTGTGTGTGTGTGTGTGTGTGTGTGTGTGTGTGTGTGTGTGTGTGTCTGTGATTTTGGACCTTACGGCTCCAAGCCGTAAGGTCCAAAATCACGGACCAGCACAACGTGTTATGCTAACGGTTCCAAATTCTGCTATCTGAACTGACTGACGACTAACACGGGTGTGCCGTGGACGGGCAGTTGGCTGTGGATGATGGGCCATGTTCAACTGACAAAACACGTAAATCGCACACAACCAGGACTGAAGCAGCGACGAGAACACTCCGTATTAATTGGGCCAATGTACTCCATTTCGGAAAAGAGCAGCTTCATCATATACGCAGCGAACACCTTCCATCTGCACGATGCAGATTATCTTTTTGAGCTTGGCATAATTATTGCTTCCTCAGGATCACATACCTCTGCCCAAGCCTGCCGCATTTCCCAGAATAGTTTTGGAGGTGTCGGTCACCTAACGACATTCTGTAATAGTCGCAGGAGATGGCTTGACCATGATCATTCAAGGGTAGTGCCAGATTAGCTTGGCGCCTGATGGCGCCAAGCTAATCTGGCACTACCTTTGAATGATCATGGATGACTGAAACCAATCAGAATCCGTGTTTTCCCCAGATGGATCAGGCCAGTAGTGGTTCACTGTACAATTGGTTTTGGTTTGCCCAAACTTCAAATGGCACATGTCAATGGCGTAGGAAGATTTTTGGGTGGGTAGGGCCCACATGTCCGACTAAATAAACCCCATGCAATGCGCCTACTGGAACTGCAGACAGTAGGCAGAGCTTACTAACCCCTTACATTCTGAGGCTTACAAAAATTGCTTACTGTCCTATGAAGGCTACATTACAGATCAGGAGATAGATTAACCATTTTGGTTCAAGGGTGGTGCCAGAATAGCTTGGCGCCTTAGGCGCCAAGCTATTCTGGCACCACCCTTGAACTATCATTGTAAAATGTGTTTCTTGCAAAGGGCTAAACAAAGCAGATGTTTGATTATACGGGTACGATGAACTTAGACGGCTTCCTACATCAGCCGATATTGGCTTTTTCTGAATATGAAAATGCACAGCTATGCTGTACCTAAACAAATATTATTTTACAAACTCACGCTCAGACCCCAACTTTTGAAAGTGGGGCCCAGGCACAGTTTTACCTTCCTTTGTAACCCTTTTGCTGTCGGTATCGTGTTAGGGTTTTTTTGGTGATTTTTCCTGCAGGAATCATCAAGACAAAAACCACTACCGACAGCCAAAGGGTTAACCAAACCTCTCAAGCTGTGCATGCAAACACCCATGCTGTTTACGTGACAGTATCGGTAGCCGGTGCATAGAGGGTTAATACGAGGTCAGTGGGGTCCAAGCATACTGGACCGGAAACGCAGCTGATCGATATTGCACAGGATCACAAGGCCATACCGCCGGCTTCCTTCACGACTTCAGTTGTGATGATTGGATCCCGGCCGCTGGGTTTTTCCCAGCCATGACCCCATTTTCACAGCTGTGTGTTCCCATTTTCCTGCTACCTACTGCACACTGCAATATTTATTTACGGCCTGGTTGCTATGTGCACATCGCATATTGCGAATAACTGAGCATTGTTAAAGGGACTTGCATGGGCTGCACATCAGTACACTTCACTGAACAACACATAGTACTCTAGGGCGGAAATTCCCAAACTGGGGAGTTATCTTTCGACTGAAGATCACATAACGGTCAAGGCCGCAAACAGGTCGACATTGATACCACCGTTGTTTCAGTACGTCTGGACTGAAAATGTATCTGCTACTACGCGGCGAAAAAAATAGGTGGTTGGGTTAATAATAATAATAATAATAATAAATAATAATAATAATAATAATAATAATAATAATAATAATAATAATAATAATAATAATAATACCGTTATTATATAGGTTGTGCGTCGGTGACACGTAGTTCTCCAGTCAGAAGAGGATGGCAGTCCACGGCTTTTCAACCGGATTACCCCTGGTGGGACAGCAAATAAAAAATAAAGAAATAAAGAGAGAGAGAGAGAGAGAGAGAGAGAGAGAGAGAGAGAGAGAGAGAAAGAGAGAGAGAGACAGACAGACAGACAGACAGACAGACGCTGACAGACAGACAGACGCAGACTGAGAGAGAATTTAGGAGAGCTTGACGGATTTTGTGTTTTCGACTCCTTTTAACTCATTCTACCCCAGACACACCACAGCAAGATAAGGATCGACCATGATAGTTCAAGGGTGATGCCAGAATAGCTTGGCGCCTATGGGCGCCAAGCTATTCTGGCATCACCCTTGAACTATCATGGTCGATCTGTGTCCTGCACTGCAATGCAGTCTTCAGAGGACAACGGCAAAATTTAAGGATTTCGGTGTTGGGGTACAATGAGTTAAATTAAAACCTTCACCGGCCAGTGCAAGCAGATTGTGTTTCTGCAAACCACAAAGCACCCCAGCTGTCCCAGGATCATGGATTCAAAATGGTATCAACAAGAGGCATAGATCCTCATGAGCCCCCGCAATTGCGGGGGCTCATGAGGATCTATGTCTCTTCCACTATTGGGAACGTGCTCACTTCAGTTTTCTCGGCTGTCAAGGGCCGGTTGAATTTGTTTTATGGTTGTTATAATATACTTGTAACATGAGAATTTGTTGTTACGAGTAACCAGCCGATACATGGCATATACATCAACATGTATGCATTGTCATAATACACAAGACAAAGGTTCTGTATCAGGCGCGTATCATGCTAACTTATGCGTGACAAGTTTTATGTTCCTGGCAGCTGTGCATGGGATACATGCACGTACTTTATGCGCTTTGTGAATCATGCACTTTAGCAGTAAAACTACTTCCAATCTGCAGAGGGCGGGTTGACACACGTTAGCACTACGTAGGATCCTTTCACGAGCTCTACTTGTCGCATAGAACCATCGATACGTAAGACCATTGATGCCTAGGACTGTCGGATACCACCACCCCGTGACTGAGGTTTCAAGTTTTCTGCTGCTCCATGTGTGTAACAGAAGATATCTTCAGAAGAAGACGAGCAGAAAAGTATGTCATTTGTTCCGACACTCAAGCTTTATAAGATAGCCGCCCTTTTGTCTAGAGTTACTGTGAGACATACTAAGACCATGTACATAGAACACATTGCAAACTATGAACCCTTTATTGCCTGGACTATTTCGCTTTAACACAGGTCAGCCTCCACTCAATATTTCGCGCATCACAAAAACACGAAATAGTATATAAAGCGTTCGAGTTTTGTGTCTCCAAAAGTCAATACCCAGCAAGCAAAAAGTGTATTGGCCGACGTCAGCCTTACCTGGCCCGCGCACAGCTGTGCGCGGGCCAGGTAAGGCTGACATCGGCAAATAGACCTTTGCTTGCTGGGTGCCTTTCTCTGCACAAGCCCATACGAGTTTAGCACCACAATAACCCTTTTGGCCCCAAGGTCCCATTTCTAAACCAGTTTTGGAGGTTTTGCCTGACGGCTATGTACCAGTTGCATTAGATGGCTGGACCATGATAATTCAGTGCCAGAATCGGCTTGGCGCCTGAAGGCGCCAAGCTAATCTGGTACTACCTTTGAATTATCATGGTCAAGCCATCTCGTGCTGTAGAGATGCGGGGCTAAGAGGCTTAAAGCCGACGCCAATAACGCGGTCTGACTTTCTGGCTGCCAGGTATGGGGGTATAGTGAGTCGGACCTGTAGATGTAGCATGGATTCAACACCTAGCTGTTGGGTCCTAGAGATGTAGTGAGTGCATTTGTGCCAGTAGGAGCACTGTGATTATTGGCTTTTTCTCATCGCTGTGCTTCATTAACAGCCGTTGGTTGAACGGTCAGGTCAGGTCTCGGCATAACGCGTTTTGTAATATTGCATGTTTTAGGCCTGTTAGTGACCGTTATTAATGGATATTCCTGAATCATAATTGTTATGACAACTGGAATCTAATTGAATTGGAGTGCGTAAAAATGTAATGAAAACACAATGGAACACATGTCACACACACACACACACACACACACACACACACACACACACACACACACACACACACGCATGTACGCTCTCTCTTTCTCTCTGTCTCCGTCTCTGTCTGTCTGTCTGTCTGTCTGTCTGTCTGTCTGTCTGTCTGTCTCTCTCTCTCTCTCTCTCTCTCTCTCTCTCTCTCTCTCTCTCTCTCTCTCTCTCTCTCTCTCTCTCTGTGTCTCATGTGTGTGTGTGTGTGTGTGTGTGTGTGTGTGTGTGTGTGTGTGTGTGTGTGTGTGTGTGTGTGTGTGTGTGTGTGTGGTATAAGATGAATGTTGAGAGTTATTATTATTTTGTGTATATAATTTTTTTAATTTTATTATTATTTTTTAAATCTTTTTTAAACATTATTGTTGCATGAAATAATGTGTGTCAATATAACGTCTTTATTATTTATTTGTTTAACCTATTTTATGTGGTAGATGTTAGCAACGGCAAGTTTGTAAAATGACGATTTGTTACTGCCAAAACTTTTTACCGTTGATAAATATTCATCATCATCAACATCATCATCATCATCATCATCTCTCTCTCTCTCTCTCTCTCTCTCTCTCTCTCTCTCTCTCTCTCTCTCTCTCTCTCTCTCTCTCTCTCTCTCAAGCGGTCGACTTTTCCGATCTCTCCGCTGAACAGTCAAGCAGACGAGATATCAGTTTCATGGATTGTATTGTGTTCTACTATTCTACGTTACTCGGACGTTTTGTTTTCTAATTGCGCACACTACTTTGTGATCTCATTGCATATCTGGATATTTTGTGATTTAATTCAGTGGTGAATTAATCGTGTGGTGTTTTCAAGTTCTTGTGTGTGGTATTTTGGAACTATTTCACATCTTCCATTGTGGTTCATTATACTGGACTGTAACGTGCTGTTTACTGCAACTAATTTCTTTGTCCTGGACTTCAAATGCATACTGCAACGGAGAGTGGACTTGCATACTATCTCACCGTACCGTGTTTATTGTGAGTAAAAAAACATGCTTTTTCTTAACGTTCCTTCAGCCCGTACGCTATATATTATAGACTAGTCAGACTACACCACTGATACTAAGACTGCTGTCTTTGCCACGAAACTGCTGCCAGATGTGTTTACACAAGGCGGCGCTGTCGGCGGTCACGCCTGACCCGCGCCCGAGTAAACAGTTCCAGCCTTATCTGCCTAGGATCAGCTTGGCAGGTCCGGCATCGTACGTCATCAATCCATGCCAGCTAGAACCCCACACTTGACTTACGCCAACACCCATCCCCACCTCGCCCCCCTGTTCCTGGCACCTCTACCCCACCCACCCTCGTCACGCCCGCCCTCTCCTGCTTACCCACCCTCCATTCCCTCCCCCTCCCCACCCCCTCCCCGTGTTTCTGGCCCCTCTTCTCCACCCTACCCACCCTCTGCACGCCCTCCCTCTCCTCGGCTTACTCACATTCCATTACCTCACCCACCCACCCTCCCACTCACACCCATCACTACCCCTGCTCCATTTTCCTGGCGCCTCCTCCCCCCTACCCACGCTCTGCCTCTTGCCTCTGCACGCCCTCCCTCTCCTGCGTAGCCACCCTCCACTGCCCCCCCCCCCCCACCCCCAACTATAAACCACATTTCGTCAGTGACACCTGCCTACCCATCCTCGTCTCCCGCCCCACTCTAAATCACATGTCTGTTCCTATCTGAAACCATGACAACTATAGCCATTGTACACCAACCCCCTTCCACTCCCACCATCCCCCGTGACCCAGTACTGAGAGACACCTTAGACAAACTCCAAACAAGATTTGAATGTAAAGGTGCTAATGCCCTCAGCATTCTCAAGACGTGGAGGAATGCCGTGTATGTGAGATACATGCAGCTTCTGCCCAAACACACTGCAGGAGTCCACAATGTGTTATGGGAAGATTTCAACTATGACAATGAAGCTGTCACCCTTGATGGCTACCTCTCTCCCCACACCCCGGTCCCTGATCACCTGGCCAAGACAATAGTTAAGATTATATATGAAGGGCCGGTACACACAGACGAGAACAAACTTATCGTCATCACCGTGTACTTTAGAAAGAGGCGGACAACCGGTGGCACCTGCATGATTCAGGGGAAGAGAAAGGGTCTGTGGGTGAGATCGGAGTACCGGGCCCTTTGTGATTATGTACAACAGCTCCTGGCCGGTACAGCGGACCCTACAGACAATGTCCCCGTCACCAGCAACCATCTTGCATCTGGCCCTGACGTTACAGAAAGTATCGTCACCTCACCCGCCACCCCTTCCAACTCCTCACGGGGCCTGCTGTTGGTTGTCTCCCTAGCAGACACCCCCATCACGCCTACCCTCTCCACTCCCTCGGACAACAAAGAAGTCTCTCTTCTTGTGCAGCCGGCAGAGTCGTCAATCACAGGGGATTATCAACCGACGCCCCTTCTATCCGACCACTCATCCCCGACTAATCCCATCACCACATCTACTGGCCAGCCACTTCAGAACGCCCGCACTGATTTTTCACTTGTTGCAGCAACAGTTGATGGTGTAATGTCCACTGCCACGCCCCTTCCCCCAACCCGACCAAACACGAACGCCAGTCCCGCGTCTCCGGGACTGGGATTACGTAATACAGAGGCCGCACCCACCACGGCCCTCGGGACTACCTGTCCTCACGAGGACACCACTGACCCTGATACTCTGCGAGCACAACTCAAAAGTGCTTGTAACCTCATCACGGACCTTCGCGCTGACGTCAGTACACTGTTCAAAGGACTTTCAGCAGCCCTAGCCAGGATTGATCAGCTCGAGAGTCAGCTCCGTGACGAGGCGGTCAAGAGAGCCAGAGATCTACAGGTTACGGAGAAAAGTGTGGGCGAAGTGTTGTCCGGCCTGGACGACAGGATAACTGGTGTGGAGACAGCTCAACACGCCACAGACGGCACTGTCAACCAGCTATCCTCCGCCAAACAGAGCCACAAGCAGCGCCTGAGGGAAATTCAAAAACAGTTGAAAAAGAAATCAGCCACTGCGTCCAACAACTCAGACGTTGCCATGAGTGGTAACACTCAAACTGACCTGTCTGCCAATGTTGATATCTGTGCGTCTCCGCGCCAGGTAACGGGCAGCGCAATCGCTGCTCCCTGTCACCCCTCCCCTCCACCCGTTCTGCAAGAACTGGCCACGGTACAGGCTGTGAGTGCAGCCGAGAAGAGCCCAGAGCGACTCATACCAGTACGGATTACCGGCGGCCTGCCTGAGGTCAACAACGGGTATGACCACGCCAGCAGCCAGCAGCAGCGTAATAACAAAATGTCTCCAGATGAGCAAATACTGCGACATTCAGTGCAGAGTGACACCACCACGCTGGTCATTGGAGACTCTGTTGTTCGCAACATCAAGGCAGAGAAGATGCCCACCTACCCTATAGAAAAAGTAGACGTATTATCTGTCTCTGGCCTGCGGACTGTCCACCTGCTGAACTGGCTCCAGCGACAACACGCGTCCCACACAGCGGTGGCACTGGTGACCTTCCACGTGGGGATCAACGATTGCAAACAGAAGGAAGTGACCAGCGCTGTGTGGGAACAGCTCGTCCGGGAATGCAGGCGGGTATTTCCCGGCGCTCGTCTGCAGGCATCCTCCATCCTGCCGACCGACAGTAGACACCAGCTGTATAGGGCCATCACCGCCTCCAACAGTAACCTGTTCCATGTGTGCAGAAAGCTGGGTGTCACACTGATAGACAACACTCAGGTCTTTACTGCTGTTGATGGGTTGCCGCGTAGAAAATTCTACAGGCGCGGTGACCCCATCCATCCTAGTCGCCAGGGCACCATCAGTCTGGCCCTCAACATAAAGAGAGGAGGGCCAGCTACTGACGTCACCACTCCCAACAACCAGCCTGCAGGTGGTGACCGTCACCGCCGTCAGCGACGTGAAGGACACGCTGGCACCACCAACACTTACGCTAATGTCGCAGCCGGCAGACAGTCAGTGTCCGCTGCAGCACCCAACCTGGAATCGCTCTGTGGTGCATCCAGCTTCGGTGCTGCACCGGAGAGTCAAGGTGGACTGTCAGTGTCCTCTGCTGTAGCACCAGGTCTGGAATCACAGTACAGCGAATCCAGATTTGGTGGTACAGCAGAGAGTCAATGTAGCTATCAGCAACAAATGCCGGGCCAGTATCCTATGTGGCAGCAACCGCCACTACCACCATACAGTGCCGCATTTCCACAGTATCGCGAGGCCGGACCATGGGGACACTTCAGCATGACGCAACCAACGTATCCTTTCAGCGTCCCCCCGCTCACATACACGCCATACGCACAGCAGGAACCGTGGGCACAGTACAGCCACCCCGTGCGTGTGTATTAGACTCATTTCCAGAACATTCAGTTACTCTTCTTTACATAACTTTGTGCTTTACTTTCCAGGCTAACACTGAACAATATCGAATTGATTTTCTTGCGTCTCAGGCTCATAATTATTGTGTTTGCGCAGAGACGTATTCATTTGTTTTTAACTTCAACCACTGCACGTGGTCCAATATTAACATTGTCATCCTTTTGACTTCTGCCGACAGTATTCGTGAATACCGATCTTCTCACTCTGTGCGATTTGTGACGCTTATAGCACTAGTACTTGTGCACCGTGACACTTTCTCTACTAGTGCTCTACGTATATTCACACTACGATCATATCTGTGTCCTTTCGCAGCGCTGACTTTATTTCCCCTATCGCGCAGCGGGGTCGTTTAGCTTTGACTGTTGAAGTTTGCTAAAGGGATTAGTCCCTGTTAGTGACCGTTAGTGACCGGTAGTGTGGTCTATATCAGTGAATGCGTAGAAGAAACTTTTTTTTTTTTTTTTTTTCACTTGCCTCCCACATTCTGTGTGTTAGAGCGGACTGATATTCTTTTGCTTTGTTTTATTATTTCAGCTCTTATTTGCCTTTGTATCATTTATAAGCTTTTTTATTTGTACTCTTTGGTATTGACATACATTAGCAATCATGGTGTATGATCGCCAGTTACATATTGGCCATTTAAATGTTTATCATTTAACTAACAAAGTTCCCGATCTGTGTGTGCTCTTGAGTCAATCCAATCCATTTCACTTGTTTGGTGTAACGGAATCGCGTCTCAATCGTAACATCAGCGATGAGGCCGTTTCTATCCAGGACTTCACTGTACTGCGCCGCGATGCTGAATACCCGGGACATACGGGTATTGCAGTATACATTCATAATTCAATTAGCGGTATTACTCGCAGGCGTGGGGACCTGGAGTCAAAAACCGTAGAATGCATTTGGGTTGAGTTAAGGGCAAACAAATCCAGCCCCGTGCTGGTCGGGTACATTTACAGGAACCCAGCATCAACATTTCAATGGTTCGACGACTTTATCGCCATGATGGATAAGGTCAGACAGTCCAGCTCTGAAATTTTGATCCTAGGCGATTTCAATATTAACATGTTTTTGAATAACCCTGCTTGGGAGTGCACCATGTCTATGTTTGGTTTAAAGCAGCTAGTTAAAACAGCAACTCGTATTAGTCCAACTTCCTCCACCCTTATAGACCACATATATACAACTACTCAATCAAGGGTGATGGCAGTAGACGTGCTTCAGGTAGGGATTAGCGATCACTACCCGGTGTGCTGTTGCTTGGCATTAAAAGCGGATAATTCATTCCGAAAACATCAGCACACGACTATTAGATACAGATCACTTAAACACTTCAACAAGGAAACATTTCTTTGTGATTTAAGTAGCACACACTTTGATACAGTGTACTACCATAATGACCCCAACGATGCTTTGTCTGAGTGGTACGGATTGTTCCTTGGTGTTCTCGATAAACACGCTCCATTCAGAGAGAAACGGGTGAAGAACCCCCAGCTTCCCGCCTGGTTAAGTAAGGAAATCAAGGATGCCATGCAGCTCCGAGATGACTATAAAAGAAAGAAGGATTTTATTGCTTATCGAAGGCAAAGAAACCATGTTAAACATTTAGTGAGGAAAGCTCAAAGGTCACTTTTTCACCGTCTTATGAACGGAAAGAAAGATGTCGTATCTGTGTGGCGAGCGATCAATGCTTTTACGAGGTCCAAAAATACCGCACAATGTACACAGTTATCAGCTGATATCTTGAATCAGCATTTCCTCTCGGCTGCCAGTACGTTGCTAAAAAATACATATTCTGGTCAGTCTTCAGCTGTGTCCGAAAAGCTAAAGACGTTTTGTGCAGAACGGCTGGACCCTGACACGTCATTCAGCATTCCGCTGTTAACGATATACGACGTGGGAAAATCCATCTCGTACTTAAAGAACAAACGTACGTCTGGCCATGATGGTATTAGTAGCTCAGTTCTGAAAATGGCCCTACCGTATATTTTAGATACCTTGACATATATATACAACCTTTGCATAAAGCAGGGGATATTTCCATCTTCTCTAAAAACAGCCAAAGTGATCCCACTACCTAAAACGAAAGACCTTGCCGACCCTAACAAGTTCAGGCCCATTTCGCTACTGTCAACACTGTCGAAACCGATAGAAAGACACATTCACACACACTTACAACATTTTCTAGAAAAACACAAACTCATACATCCATTACAATCTGGCTTTCGGCGGAAACACTCCTGTCACACAGCATTGGTACACCTTGTTGACAGATGGCTTACTGCCATAAATAGCAGTCAAATGACTGGAGCAGTATTTTTGGACCTTTCAAAAGCATTTGACCTCGTCAATCATGAAACTTTAGTTCAAAAACTTAATGTCTATCAACTAAGCGCAGACACACTTGCCTTCCTTACGTCATATCTGCATGGGCGTACGCAGTATGTCTACGTGAATGGTAAAAACTCACCTGAAGGGGTGATAGAGCACGGAGTACCACAGGGATCGATTCTTGGTCCATTATTGTTCTCTGTCTTCATAAACGACCTTCCATTACATATATCTGACTCCAGTGTAACTTTCAGTCTTTTTGCAGACGATGGAACACTGGACGTTTCGTCATCAGACGTAACATGTATGGTGAAGATTCTCCAAGACAGTTTAAATGAGGTATCTGAATGGTGCAGAAATAACGCCATGATACCTAATCCCACTAAAACCAAATGCATGCTGATTACCACACGGCAAAAGCATCAGTTGAACCCCCCTCCCCTTCAACTAACACTTAATGGCCAGCCTGTGGAGCAAGTCAGAGAACAGCGCGTGCTTGGAATCAACTTAGACGACAAGTTGTGCTGGCAAGGCCACATTACTAAACTGTGTAAAATAGTATCTAAAAATGTATTCCTCCTGTCGAAATTGAGACATTTTGCTGATGAGCCAACAAGGAAACTCTTCTACTATGCCCATATTCAGTCACATTTGGATTATGCCTCATCTATTTGGGACGGTAGTAGCGATGCTAATTTAAAAAGTCTGAACTCGCTCCACAGAAGAGCCATTAAACTTATTGTTGACAGACCCTCAGAAGTCATTAATACTGACAATAAGTTCAAGCTGTTAGACATTTTGCCACTTGAAAAACAGTTTAAGTATAATAAGTTGGTGCTCATGCGCAAAATCACCCTCTCAGAAACACCAGCCTATCTCAATAGTTTGTTCCACTTTGCTCATACGAGGTCCAGTCGAACACCAGGGAACAATCTTGTTGTACCGATGCCTCGACTAGACATTTATAGGTCGTCGTTGTCCTATTCTGGTGCAAAGTTATGGAACTCCATTCCTGCGGATGTTAGAGCCGCGCCATCGCTTAAAACTTACAAGACCAAGCTGCTCAAACATCTAGACAAAACTTAATTTTTCTTTTATTTTGTATTTTTATTTTTATTTTTACATGTAGCACTCCATGCCTTATGCGGCATTTCCCGGATAGTCTGCATTCTCTTCTAACATTAAAAATGTATGAACGCATGTAATATACCGCTGGCATTCCAGCAAGCCGCATTATGTAATATCCATGACCCCATGGACTCGGCTGGCCAGACGGGATGCCGTCGATAGACACAGCATTGGGCGCTCGCGAGGCGTGGCAGTGCTGTGGTTTCTTCGCGTCGACCCGCGCGCGCGGTGGTTGCGGGATCGCTATACAAGTCTAGTCTAATTCCATGGCAGACTAGCATCTAGCTGTGCGCGGTTTAGTGGCGCGGGGAGGCCGCTATCGCATGTGTGTGTTTATCTGTGTCAGTGTGTGCAAGTGTATGTGTGTGCACGCGCGCATCCCTATGTGATTGCGCACGCGCGCGCGCGCGCGCGCGCGTGTGTGTGTGTGTGTGTGTGTGTGCGAGTGTGTGTGTGCGTGTGTGTGTGTGTGTGTGTGTGTGTGTGTGTGTGTGTGTGTGTGTGTGTGTGTGTGTGTGTGTGTATGCCTGTTTATGTTTGTTGGAGTGAGCCGCCGTGTTGGTTTTTATGATGAGAACAATAGCGGTTTTATGTACAAAATCCATTATACTTTTTATATTTGCTGTAGTATAGTTTTAAGCAAAAGAATGTATGTGTACATGATATACTGATGTGTGTGTATGTGTGTGTCAGTGTGTGTGTGTGTGTGTGTGTGTGTGTGTGTGTGTGTGTGTGTGGAGGGTTGTGCAGGCTTGGCTTGGCGCCTGTAGGCTACAAGCTAATCTGGCACAAGCCTGTGCACGCGGCAATTGCACACCGGCGCGCGTGTGTGTGTGTGTGTACGTTATTTTGTTTTGTAGTGTGTAGCAAGGACAAGAATGAAAACAGGTCTGCGCACCTATTCTTTTATCCTTGGAAAATAAAGTTTCATTTCATTTCATTTCATTTCATTTCATTTCATTTCTCTCTCTCTCTCTCTCTCTCTCTCTCTAAAGATAACATTGTTCTTCTGGGCGACTTTAACATTGACCTACTTAAGCCCAAAGGGCACCATGCTGCATGGGCATCAACAACAGCCTTATTCGGTTTAAAACAATTAGTTAAAAAAACCCACTAGAACCACATCTACATCCTCAACCTTAATTGATCACATTTACGTGACAAATGACGATACAATATCAAATGTGCAGGTTCCCTCCTTAGCTGTTAGCGATCATAACCCAGTATGTTGTAACGTCTCCATGAAACTAGACAAGCAAAAAACTAAAAGACATAAAACTATAAAATATCGCTCCTTTAAACACTTTAATAAAGACGAATTTCTGTGGGACCTGCACAATGCTTCGTTTACTGAGGTTTATGATCACCAATCTCCTGACAGTGCCTTGTCGTGCTGGATGGATCTGTTTCTCAGTGTACTCAATAAACATGCGCCAATACGTGAAAAACGAGTTAAACATTCCACCATACCACCGTGGTTAACAGCGGATATCAAGCAGGCCATGTCATTTAGAGACAAACTGAAAAAAGAGCAAAAGTACGAAGAATACAAAAAACAACGCAATCGTGTCAAATATTTAGTTAGAGCGTCTAAGAAGTCTTTTTTCCAACAAATGATTCGAGACAAAAAGGACACGGCATCTGTTTGGAAAGCTCTGAACGTCATAACAAAGGGTAAATCAGCACCCGAAATCCCATCTCATATGTCAGCTGATATATTAAATAACCATTTCTTAACGACAGCCGAAATATTGGCATTGTCAGCTGCAAATAACAGTAAACCGTATGAAGTGCCGAGTTCTCTCAGAGAACACTTTAAAAAAACAACTATATCAAATACTTTCACCATCCCTGATATTACAGTTGCGGAAGTCGGCAGATATATTTCTAGCATGCCCAACAAAACGTCTGCTGGCATTGATGGTATTGATAATGAAACCCTAAAAATCTCATTACCGTATACAGTAGAATCACTAACATATATTTTCAACCTCTGCATAAAGCAAAGTAGGGGCCTACATTTCCAACCATTCTTAAAGAAGCAAAGGTAATCCCAATCCCTAAATCAAAAGATCTTGAAGATATTAATAACTATCGTCCAATCTCCCTTCTGTCAGCTTTGTCAAAACCCCTTGAAAAGCACATTCAAAAACATCTCCTTGATTTTCTGGAAAAAGGCAAATTACTTAATATTCACCAGTCTGGTTTTAGACCGAAACATTCTTGTCAGTCAGCACTGACACATATTGTAGACAGCTGGCTGGAATCAATCAATAAAAGCCTGATGTCAGGAGCAGTTTTCTTAGACCTTAAAAGGGCGTTTGACCTTGTGGACTATGACATTCTCCTAAATAAGCTAACAGTTTATCACTTGGACGCAACCGCTATAGCATTCTTCCGATCATATCTCGAAGACAGAAAACAAATGGTGTACGCCCATGGAAGATACTCTAAGCAAGGAAATGTAAAATACGGCGTCCCCCAGGGATCTATTTTGGGCCCTCTTCTATTCATACTATTTATTAATGATCTACCGTTGCATATCACTAATTCTGACGTTAATTGTAATCTATTTGCTGACGATACGAGTCTTCATGTTTCTGGCAAAAAAACGACGGACATTAGCCATAGTTTACAATGCAGTCTCAATGAGGTATCTGACTGGTGTAGACAGAACCATATGGTTCTTCACCCAGCAAAAACAAAGAGTATCTTAATCGCCACGCGGCAAAAACATCAACGCCGACTACAGCCATTACACTTACAATTAAACGCTGAACCTGTTGAACAAGTCACTGAGCGTAAATTCTTAGGAATACATGTTGATGATCAACTGTGCTGGGAGACCCATATAAATGCTGTTTGTAAGACCATTGCTAAAAACACTTTCTTATTGTCCCAGCTTAGACATGTAACGGATACAAATACCCGTAAATTGTTTTTTCATGCTCATATAAAGTCCCATGTTGATTATGTCTCCACAGTGTGGGACGGCTGCAGTGATGTCCACATGAAGAGATTAAACTCCATATACAAAAGAGCTGTAAAAATGATAGATAGACGCCCGATCCCTACCACAGACAAATTTAGATATTTAAACATTCTCGGTCTGCGTCAGCAACTTACATTAAACAAATGCGTCTATATGCATAAGATACTGAATAATATGACACCCCAGTATCTAATCACTAAATTTATATCTCACCAAGAACGTGAACGGACCTCAAGAAACAATACCTTACCCCTACCACTGCCAAGAATTGACCTTTTTAAAACTAGTATGTCATTCTCTGGTCCGTTTGCTTGGAATTCCATCCCTGCACATTTGAAAACTATTACCTCACCAGGAAGTTTTAAAACAAAACTTTTTGATTACCTGATGAGTCAGACTTAGTACGTTTCACAGATACTGTAATATTTCCTGTACCTCATGTATTTCATACAGATGGTTTTTATATGTGTGTGCGCGTGTGTGTGCGTGTGGGTGTATATGTGAGCGGCGCGCGTGCGTGCGTGTGTGCATGTGTGTGTGATGAGTATTATTATTTTTTCTGTATATAATGATGCTATTGGGTTCTGTATGTACATATATATTTTATAGTTTCCCTTCTTTTTTATCCTGTAGATGTTAGCAACGGCAAGTTTGTAAAATGACGATTTGTTTTCTGTCAAAACTTTTTACCGTTGAAAAATAAATTTCATCATCATCATCATCTCTCTCTCTCTGGGAGCTGGGTAGCTCAGTTGGTAGAGCGTTCGACTAGTCTTGTCCAAAAGGTTGTGGGTTCGAACCCAGCTGGTTTCAAAATTTGTACAGACCTCTTTTCGGTGCCCCGTCTTTGAAATCACCTTTGTGTTGGATAAAAGACGTTAAGCCCTAAACGTTTCTCTCTCTCTCTCTCTCTCTCTCTCTCTCTCTCTCTCTCTCTCTCTCTCTCTCTCTCTCTCTCTCTCGCGCGCGCGCGCGCGCGCGCGTGTGTGTGTGTGTGTGTTTTGTGCTCGTGCTTGTGTTTATGAATGTATGTATGGAGATTTATACCTTTACAATTGTGTGTATGTGGGAGATTTTCTATGTTTATTTCTACTTTTTCAATGATTTCTTCTTCTTTTTAAAACTTTATATTTCAATTTATTGTTAGTTATATATTTAGTTTTTCCCAATTTAATGATAGTATTTTGTGATTTGTGCATTATATGTAAAGTAGATTAGCAAGGGCAAGTTCGAAAAATGGTTTCACCAAAACTTTCACCGCTGTAAAATAAAGAATCATTGTCATTGTCATTGTCATTCTCTCTCTCTCTCTCTCTCTCTCTCTCTCTCTCTCTCTCTCTCTCTCTCTCTCTCTCTCTCTCTCTCCCCCCCCCCCCCCCCAATGGTGACACATGTACCCACAGTGTGTTTAATCATGTGTGTTTGAGTGCGCGTTATGAACTTATGATCTAATGCGCAAAAAGTGGCCTTTGCGCATTGGTGAGCTCATAGCGCAAACACACATCAATAGACACACTGAAACACTCACACATATCCCCACCTCATTGACTCCACTCTACACAAACACTTAATAATTTATAATTACTTGTTATCTGGGGACCGCAAATTGACACAAACACTACCGTCAGTGCGCCGATCGCGCTTTGTCTAATAACCACTTGTACGCAAGAAATGTTGACATGCACCGTACAACCCTGCAGATTATAGCAATTGCAGAGCGTCAGTATATTGCAGAGTAGATTACCTTCAGTATGTTTTGCCGCGGGGGTTAGTTTATTATTACCATCCACATCTCATTATTTCAGTAGCGAACGCTTTTTTTTCAAGAGACAAATGCGCGGGAAAACTGACCCGGCGGGTTGTTAGGTTAAAAAACAACGGAACAACGTGCGTCTGCTGCTTGAACAATATCAAGTTGATTTGAATTCTTAACCCCTTCCCTGCCGCTGCACGTGTATTTTTGTTTCTGAAATTTGTGTTCACTCAAGTTTCAACGACCAACAGACAAAACCGTCCAAGAAACATGGATACAACTTGGTCTCAGCAAGAGGCATAGATCCTCATGAGCCCCCGCAGTCGCGGGAGCTCTTGAGGATCTATGTCTCTTTTATTTGGATCGTGTTCACCTTTTCTTGGCATTGAAAGGGTTGAGATATTTAAAACATAACAAACAAACAAACACAAACAAACAATACAACACCCACCCTCAAACAGCATAACTGAAATATTACCCAGAGGCATAGAGTCTCATAAGCCCGTCAGTCGCAGGGGCGTATGAGAATCTATGTTTCTGGCTGGCAGGGATCGGCTACATGTAACTGATCAAGTTCGCGGCCATCCGCATCCAGATACACGAAAGACTAAAGAAAACAAAAGAAAGAAAATGCGGACTTTCCGGATGTGGCTCCCCGCAAATGAGTTAAACTGATTTCCTGATTCGTGATGCGCTTTGTTGATCGCCGCAATAGATTGCGGTGTAAGCAGATCGAACGCTTTGTCCTTGCAACGAACGCTCGATCGCACCACTGACCGTCAAGGATCAGTGATCGCATAAGTGCACACAGACATGCGATTCAGTGCCGTTCCCGTGCCCGAACCGACTCCGATCTCTCGGCGTAATTGTATTTCAATTACCCCATCTTGAAATCTACACAGACTCTTTTCTTCCGGTGCTCGAATTCTGACGGACATGATCTTCCTGACGGCGAAATACGAAGGCGCCAGTCACGTGGGTGTAATTCAATAATTATTCAAGTAATGGAATGAACCCCACCGGTGCTAGAATATTGCGGTTTCTTCGAGCGAACCCTCGCGCGCTAGAGCGCGCGAGGGTTCGCTCGAAGAAACCGCAATATTCTATCACAGTAACACTTAGGTGACAGGCGCCTTTGGGAAATGTTTAAAACTTAATCTATCGAATCCCACCCAACCCTTTTCTGCATAGCTTCCCTCCCATCATCTCCACGACCCTCCCCCCACCCCCTCCCCCTCCCCCACCCCTTTTTCAGTGCCTGCCCTCCATCCCACCCTCCCCACTTCTACTGAAAATTGGAAGTATACAGGACTATAATATAATATATAATATAATGTGTAAAAGACGGCAGCAGATGATGCAATTAATATTATTAATTGCATCATCTGCTGCCGTCTTTTACACACGTACGAACTCACGCAGCGGTCGCGCGCGCACTTTAAGAGGATCCCCACGAGGGCGAGTTGTGAGTGAGGACCCATGCATCGTGCTGCGTGTGATTACGTCCACGTGTCTCAGGCGGAGTTAGGGATCGTGAGGTGTTGCAGCATGGTGTGGTGTACATCAATGCAATAATCTCTTTCATCTCAGCATTGCCATAACTTAGCCAGCCACAACCAAACTGTGTGAGTTGCAGACGGATATTTATTTATTTATTTTGTTTGTATTCAGCCCTGAGGCAGTATCACAGGAGACGAGAGATAAAAGGACCGTGAAAGCTCAAGGGTGGTGCCAGAATAGCTTGGCGCCTACAGGCGCCAAGCTATTCTGGCACTACCCTTGAACTATCATGGTCACATCGTTCTGAACTTTATGAACGTTGTGTTCAGAGCTGGATACAATCTGAAATAACCCTTCGGGCTCGATAAGTAAAAACTTCACAGCTATTTCTGTTGAGCTGAACTTTGGTTTGAGCACATAGATGGAAATCAAATTAATGTGTCTGATTTCTTTGATGTAAATTTACCTCTACTATACGTCTCATGTTGATCGCGCGATAAAGGATATTTGAAGCTGTCTGCTCGAGGGTAGGCCTTTACTGCTAAACTTCGGCCTCTCGATGTTGTCTTGACTTAACTAAGACTTTTCTGCCTTTCCTTTTTACAGTCCATGTTAGCAGGCATGTTTAACAGAGGAAAGAAGAAGAAGGACAGAAAAATGTTTTTTTTTAATTTTTGTAATTTTTTTTAAGGACATATAAAAAGCTATGCCAAGCCTTATGTGCAGCATGCCTGTAAGATATACTAAGAACATTTATAAAGAAGATATTGCAAACTATTAACCCTTTATAGCCTGGATTAAGTCGCTTTAATGTGCTTTTAGCAATTTTTAAGTGCCTTCTATTTATAGAAGGGACTTTTTAGGACGGGTCGCGGTGGGGCGAATTGAATAGCATGTCCATGATGTCAAAGGCGGGCAGGCTAAACGGCCTCTAACAATTGAAGTAACTTGATAAAAATTACGTCATGTTTCATCATGGCATGCTAACCGCGCTGCTTAACGTACATTTGGCGCGAAGAGCCGTATGTGCGTATGTATGTATGTATGTATGTATGTATGTATGTATGTATGTATGCATGTATGTATGTATGTATGTATGTGTGTATGTATGTATGTATGTATGTATGTATGTATGTATGTATGTATGTATGTATGTATGCATGTATGTATGTGCGTATGTATGTATGTATGTATGTATGTATGTATGTATGTATGTATGTATGTGTGTATGTAGGCCTATGTATGTATGTATGTATGTATGTATGTATGTATGTATGTATGTATGTATGTATGTATGTGTGTATGTAGGCCTATGTATGTATGTATGTATGTATGTATGTATGTATGTATGTATGTATGTATGTATGTGTGTTCGTATGTATGTATGTAAACAAGAGAATCTCCGATATTTCTGTACACACAAGCTTGAAACTTAGCGAAATTCTTCCTTAAGTGGTTGGATAAGAGAGCCTCCGAGCATATTGTAATTGAATGTCTCAGTCATTGAAGACATAACAACCGTTTATAGGAAGTCGGTTGACCCAGATTAGAGTCCGTAATTTTTGTCATATTTACTTGAACTTTTGCATATAGCTAGTTTGGAGAAAGACATTGAATGAGTTCGTTAGTCAGCTTTGTATCCTTTCAACTTCTTTAGTAAAAATTAATTCTTTTCCGAAAATAATTAAAGCCTTAAAAAAAAACTTGACTTTTAGAGAAAGTCAGACAGTGCCGGTGACGTAAAAGAAGAAACTCCGTCACCACACAGACATATGACGTAATTCTCTCTCTCTCTCTCTCTCTCTCTCTCTCTCTCTCTCTCTCTCTCTCTCTCTCACACACACACACACACATATGCGCGCATCTCCAAGAGACATAGATCTTCATGTGCCTCGAGGGCGCATGAACATCTATGCCTCTTGAGGATGTTTGAAGCGCGCGCATGCACTCACGCACACGCACACGCATACACATACACACACATCGACGCGCTTTCAGAAGAGCATGCAGGTGTACTTAGTATAGCATGTAGCTAGGTAATGTCAACCTGATTTCACACACATTATAGCAAGACTGAAACTGTACCGTGAAATTCTAGTTTTGTCACCATTTTCGCAAGTCTTGAATCGAAAGCGAAACTCATATCACGTTAAATATAAAATTACGTAAAAACAAAACAAAAAAAAAAAACGTCATGACAAGACAAATGACGTTTGGCAAACCAATGACACATATGCGCTCATCTCCAAGAGGCATACGGATCCTCAAGTGCCCTGAGGGTGCATGAACATCTATGCCTCTTGAGGATGTTTGCAGCGCGCGCATGCACGCACGCACACGCACACGCATACACACACATCGACGCGCTTTCAGAAGAAAATGCAGGTGTACTTAGTATAGCATGTAGCTAGGTAAAGTCTACCTGATATCACACAAATTATAGCAAGACTAAAACTGTCCGGTGAATTCTAGTTTTTCCCCATGTTCCCAGTCTTGAGGCGAAAGCGAATCTCATATCACGTTAAATATAAAATTACGTAAAAACAAAAAAATACTACATGACAAATGACGTTTGACAAACCAATGACGTGTATGCACTGCGCGCGCCCCTTATAGAGTTCACTATGACGCATTGGTACATCTGCAAGGCTTTTTCAAAAGGAGATATTTTACATCAGAATCAAGTCAAAAAACAAAAGGTAGAGACCCTTGACAGCGAAGACAGCTCTCTTATAGAAGGGACTTTGTGGGTTATGGTTCATCCCATCTTGTTTTTTTAAAGAAGTTTTTTATTTTTATTTTAATTTTTTAAATTTTTTTCTAACGTTTTCTGCTTGGTCCCCAAGTACTTTTTGAAGTTCAGTTTTCTAGATTGTCAAACTCTCCAATAATACGAATGCTGTTATTCAGAATTGACATCTTACTATACAAAATTATATGTATCGCGTTTGGTCCTAACCGTGAATGTTCCGAATGAACTTTGGGCGTGTGACGTTACTCGGTTGTTACGTGCAAGGCCGTGAGTGCACGATGTCACCAAGTGCATTGCGGCGCGCGATGTAGGTCACGCGGCATCAAAACACTACTACACCCAATCCCTTCCCATGCTGAAAAAAAAAAAAAAAAAAAAAGCAATCGTAGAAATACGTGAACATGACGCAGTGAGGATCCATACGGTTCTTGCTGATGACGATTTGCGTTTTTATATGTCAAGCATTCCTCATGCAGAGAAGGTTGTTGCGTGTCAGCTTGTGAGTGTCAAAACATAGGCAGGTCCCACCGAGGACTTAACAGTCTAACTCCTAATCCCAACACCCTCAGTTAGAGGCACAGCTGGAACCGGTATAGCTCACCAAGCAGCGTAGATTCACGCGAGTCGCTGCGAATGCAGGGACACATGTGAATGTATGCTTCTTGCAGAGGGAATGCGATGGACTGATGGACCTTTTAAAAAGTCTACTCTCGGGGGCAGATCGCTGATTGTGCGGTGTGCTGTTTGCGGAACGTGCCCACGTGTGTCGAAGTCTCTGTTCCTCCCGTGTCGGACCTGTATTGTATTTTCCAAGTTGTATTATTCCACCGATAAGAGGAAAAAAATATAAATAAAACAGAAAATAAATAAAATAAGATTTTGTTCTACAGTCGGTTAGCTTTGTTTGTTCGACATTATCCCTAAACCAGAAGAGGGTCACACATCGCACGGACATCAAACATTCCGTGGACTCGTGCGGCCCGGCCGCCCCATTAGATCTGCAAGAGGCGAAGATTTCCTGCGAAAATAAAGTATGCCTTTCGCTCGCAAGTGCATGTAGTTGCCTTTATTATTGACTGCCACAGTTCGAGACCTGTACTTCTCCGGCGGTATTGACCCATTTAAGCCCACGGCCGCATTTCCCAGATCATGCAAGGTGTCGCCTAACGATGATGCACCAGATGCAGGAGATGGATCGACCATGATAATTCAAGGGTAGTGCTAGATTAGCCTGTCGCCTGACGGCGCCAGGCTAATCTGGCACTACCCTTGAATTATCATGGTCGATCCATCCCCTGCTTGTAGTGCGTCGGGGCTAAATGGGTTAAACATTACACGACTGCTACGAGGACGCATGCCGCAGTGATCGATTACGATCCAGCGAAACCGGTCCCTTTAGTTCTCACGATGAAGGGGTGCAGCCTACTGTCTTTCTTACTGTAAAGGGACTCAGCCTACTGTCTTTGATCTGAAACTAAATTAGTGATATAACTCTTATAGTGAGAACGTTCTAGCAGACACAGACACAGCTGCTGGGGATGAAGGGCGAAGGACACAGTTATGCAGGACAAGTTTGCTTGGTTACTCTCTAGGCGGTCAGATATGTAGGCACGATCATTGAGCTTCGACAGCCGATCCATTTACTGCAGTTGGCACCGGAGATGAAAGAGTTGTTAATAAATATGAAACTTATCATTTTCTCTTTTTTGAAGCAGAGTGATCGCATTCACACTGCCATCAGTGATATCATCTTCATATTCGTCGGCATCCCCATACACTGTAGAATCAGAGGCAATATTATAAGAGAAATACCAACATTAGTGACGGCAACTTCAACATCCTCAACAGCAATAATAACGATACTACTACTACTACTATTAATAATAATAATAATAATAATAATAATAATAATAATAATAATAATAATAATAATAATAATAATAATAATATGCTGATGATGATAATAACAACGATGAGCACGATAACGACATTAACGACGATGATAGTGAACCACAATCACCACCATCAATACCACGGACACCACAAACAACAACAAACGCTAACAACACTAATAACGCTAACAAGAACAACAACAACGGCGCGTACACACCCATGCAATACACTCATCACCGTTTCGCAAGCAGTCATCAGCACGGGACGCCAAAAACGCACTCGTTGAACTCACTCCGCGTTACGTAGTTCAACCGAAAGTCTCTCACGCGAGACCATTTTGTTGTTGTTGTAATGGTTCACTTCACCTCCGTTGACAACGATAAAACGCTTCTAATTTATAATAATAACTTTAGTTAATAATAACCTTATGCACTCAACCCTGACACATTACAAAGCATCTATAAATCGACCATGATAGTTCAAGGGTGGTGCCAGAATAGCTTGGCGCTTAACGGCGCCAAGCGATTCTGGCACTACCCTTGAACTATCAGGTTCGATCTGTCTCCTGAACTGAAATATTATAGTCTTCACAGGACACCCCTAAAAACTAAAAAAGAAAACCAAAAAAAACAACAACAAAAAACATGAGAGTTTCGACCTAAGGACTCGATGATTTTTAAGAGTGTAGCCGGATTGGCGTGGCGCCTTAAAAAAAGGTTCCAAGCTAACCAGACACTAACCCTTCAGCTATCGCGGTCATTGTCATTTCTTTCGAGATGTGCGCAGTGGTCAGCATACGACTGTTGTGGAAGTAAGCCACTTAGCTCTGGGCAGGAAACGGATCTGGCTCCTGATGGAGAAGATATCTGTCATCAAATAAGTAAAGCTGTGAATGGATACGATCAAAGATTCAGGGACGCGGAACGGAAAATTAATCAGGTAACCAGCCGCCCGTATCATGATCATAAATCGGTGTAATATCATAGAGTGGTAGATGATATAGGGCCGATATATGCCTACTGTTGTCCAAAAAGTTAAAAGAACCTTCCCTCGCGGGGGCTCTTGAGGATCTATACCTCTTGAAGTTGGATTTTGGTCAAATTTTCTCGGCAGTCTAAGGAGTAAATTACGGCTCTAGGCCCTAGGTGTACTGGTCCATGATTTTGGACCTTACGGCGCTGGCGCATAATTATGATTCGACGGACGGACTAGGCGGATGGGCTGAATCATACTGTGCTTTGATTCCCATTTCGTGCTTATGAAAATATTGGCATAGGCAGATTAATGCCCTTTGTCTCGTATCCGGACACTGCCGAGAAAAATAATTGAACGTCACCCAAATGCAAGAGGTATAAATCCTCATGAGCCCCCGCATTTGCGGGGGCTCATGAGGATCTATGCCTCTTGCTGACGTTACTTTGTATCCATGTTCCTTTGACGTTGAAAGTACAAAGGTTTTCAAAACCCGATCTGCGTCCACTGGCAGTGAAGGGGTTAATGCTTGATGCCGCGAATCCATATGAGGCACGTCTCGAATGAGTTAATATAAAGGATTGCTATCATTCGTAAATTATTCATAGTGCGTTAAAATGGAAGGGCAGTACTCTAATGGACCTAAAGTATCTTGGTACTGAGGACTCTAGTGACTAAAAGGGGGTGGTTCATGGGGGGTGTTGCTGTCACGTCTCGATGATAACTTGTTCTGTCCATCACACATCACGGAATTTAACAATTCTGGGGGTAGATTTTCACGAGTCACGGATGAGGACGGCGGTCTTGTCACGAGTGAGTAACAAAAATACGAAATACGACATTCACGTGTCACGGTCTGAACATGTTCCTCACTACTATACTGACGAGCAAAGGAAATGCGACATTTCTTTTGCTCGTCAATGTAAATTCGGAGCCTACGACCGAAATCTTTAAATCTACTCAGCAGGTCCAATATCTGTTTGGGAATATTTTCTAGCATCCCCCCTCGGGGGAGGACTGGATATTCTCCAGCGGATGGCGGGGCGCCTCGGGGTAGTCCCTACTGCTCTATGTCGTAGGTGTTCAGTGGAAGGCTCAAAAGATCTTGTGAGCGATGCAGTCATAAAAAAGGACAGCTGATGTCCTGATGACACAATGCAAGCTTACCAGCCTGGAATTCCATGGCTTTAGCACAGCATTATCAGAATTTAATGAAAAATTACGTCCCTTGGAGCTAATCGGATTGAGTGCATTTTTTGGCTTTGGGCGACGCCTTTGTTAAAAGTAAAGTATATATATATAATTCCGCCGAGAATAATAATAATAATAATTACGGTATTTATAATGCGCTTATCTTATAATAATTATAACTCTAAGCGCGCACTCACAACTCGCGCACGCTTTAGACAACGACTCACGTACCACAAATAGTGAAATACATTACGACAGTCTGCTTAGGGTGGGGAGTGTGGTGGTATAGTGCTAGAACTGTTGAAAGAGGTGAGTTTTGAGGCGGACTGGAAGGAGGAGAGAGAGAGTGTTTCTGACGGAGAGAGAGTGGGAGAGTGTTCCAGATGGATGGACCGTATACTGAGAAGGAGCGGGGGCAGAAAGTGCTGAGTTTGGTGCGGGGGATGTGGAGGCGGAGAGGGTCGGAGGCGGAGCGGAGGGAGCGGGGAGGAGTGTAGGGGTGAAGTAAGTTTGAGAGATAGGCGGGAGCGCAGTTGTTCAGGGATTTGTAGCAGAGAGACAGAATCTTGTATTGGATGCGTTGGGGGATGGGAAGCCAGTGAAGGAGTTTGAGCAGGGGAGTGATGTGGTCGGATTTTTTCTTTCTGAGGACGAGGCGGGCAGCATTGTTCTGGACGCGCTGGAGAGTGAAAGTGGTGGAGTGAGGGAAGCCGGAAAGGAGAGAGTTGCAGTAGTCGATGCGAGATAGGATGAGAGAGACAGCAAGTTTGGTGGCAGCTTCGGTAGTGAGGTATTTTCTGATCTGACCGATGCGGCGGAGGTGGAAGTAGCATGCCTGGGCCGTGGAGGAAACAAAGCTGGTCATGGAAAGAGAGGAATCGAGGAGAACGCCGAAGTTTTTGGCCGAGTCAGAGAGGGAGACGGGGGTGCTGTCGAGTTGAAGGTGGAGGGAGGGAGGGAGCTGGGAAAGTTTCTGGCGAGTGCCTACCAGCATGGCTTCCGTTTTTTCGTCATTCAGTTTAAGCTTGTTTGCTGTCATCCAGTTTTTCACGTCTTCGTAGCAGTCAGCCGTGCGAGTCAGTAGTGACTGAGTGTTGTCGAGTTTGTCTTTGTCTAGTAGTTGTGAGTCGTCAGCGTAGAGGTGGTGGTGTATGTGGTGAGACTGGATGATGTTGGACAGGGGAGACGTGTAGAGAGTGAAAAGGACCGGGCCCAGGACGGACTCCTGTGGAACTCCGCAGGAGAGCGTGACTGGGTTGGAGGAGACGCCGTCGATAGTGACGGAATGCTGTCTGTCGGAGAGGTAGGAGAGAATCCAGGAGTGAGCAGAGTCAGTGATGCCAAAGGAATGGTGAAGGCGGTGGAGGAGGATAGAGTGGTCTATAGTGTCGAAGGCGGTAGAGAGGTCGAGTAGCGTAAGAAGGGAGATGTTGCCCGAGTCGGTGGAGAGAAGCAGGTCGTTTAAGATATGTAGAAGGGCTGTTTCAGTGCTGTGATGTTTGCGATAGGCAGACTGGAAGGGACTGAGGAGGTTGTTGTCGGCGAGGTGGAGGTTGAGCTGGTTGGGAACGACCTTCTCAAGAAGCTTGGACAGGAAAGATAGATTGGAGACTGGACAATAGTTTTTGAGTTCGTTTGGCTCGAGGTTGTGTTTTTTGAGGAGAGGACGGACGATGGCGGACTTGAAGATATCAGGGACGGAGCCGTTCTCTAGAGATGTGTTGATGATGTCGGTAATGAATGGGAGAAGAACCCAACGGAGAAAGAAACACGCTTAGAAAAGGCGGTTACAACACAATTTATTAATATTTCGGGTAAATGCCCTTCAGTTTTCAAAATAGACAAACAAACAAATACAGAGAACAGTTGCTACTTATCTTCATTATCACAGAAGTTGTGGAGACTAAAGGATCCTTTTCCCAGAAATGGAGATATTGGCTTTTGCAGAGAAAAGCGAGATTTTCATTGTTATAAGAGATAAGATAAGAGATCAGATAAACTTTATTGCCAGATGCATAAACATTAGGATTTTTTGCGGGGTAACGGACGAGCAACCATATTTATGATGAACACATAAAACATACATACATCACAATCAAGCAGACTCAAAAATACAAAACCACACATATAATACGAAAATATCGCTTTTCTATTAAAAAACCCCCAAAAAACATGAATATACTGGCTTAGACAGCTGCGACGGAATAAAGTAAGCAGTAAAAAGAGCACAACAATATATTACTAATAATTTCTTTTTTAAGTTTGTCGAAAGTGGGATTCGAACCCGCGCCTGGAGAACATGACTGCGACCTGAACGCAGCGCCTTGTATTTCTGACTTCTTCGGAAGTCGACAGGTTAATTTCGGGTTTAAGGTCGACGGCACCGGTGTGATAATGGACGGCCATGCCCGGGGTAACGGACAGCCTATGAGGGCTGTAGACAGCTATTGCCTACAAGAACACTGATCAATTGAGGCGCACTGCAACTGTGCCACTTTGCCACGAGGCCCTTTTAACTCATTCGAGACGTACGCATAAGCCACGTATCTGGAGGCGGCATGTCACGAATGAGTTCGTGCACAGACATGCTATCTGGACAAGCCCGTCACGACTTTTTGCCTGGACACACTTACTTACTGTTTCCATTGTTATAATATGAAAATATAGCTTTTCTATTAAAATAAAATAAAAAAACACACACACACACAAAATGAACCTACTAGCTTTTTCCCGTATATCGGCACCGGCTAGGGCAAAAAATCGGAAAAGAACATGGTTCAAGGGTAGTGTTTTAAGTTTCCAAGTTAATTTGGAATGCGTCTGCGAAGACCATCACACTGTGTCAGCTATGGGAGCTGGATCGGTCATGATGGTTCGAGGGTAGTGGCGTATATCATGAACGATCCAACTCCCACGGCTGATACACAGCGACAGTCTCTAACATCTTATTTATTTATTAATTTATTAATTAATTTCCATTGCCGGTCGAAGACAGGGTTTCTAAAATCTGTGTTACTTGTGGGCCACAGAACACAGCCCGTCGAAGGAACATGAACACAAAATGGGGTCAGCAAGAAACATAGATCCTCATGCGGGGGCTCATGTGGATCTATATCTCTTGCAGTTGGGTGGTGTTCAGTTTTTCTCGGCATTGAATGAGTAAAAGACCAAAATTATGAAACTAGGTCCGTGAATGTCACTGGAGCGCGGCTCTTTCTCTTGTCCCCCCCCCCCCCCCCCCCCCGCCACCCTGCCCCCCCCCTGCCCCCCCCCCCCCGGAAAAAATAAATAAATAAATAAAATAAATAAATAAATTAAAAAATATTAATAAAATAAAATAATAAATAAATAAATAAATAAATTGAACTAAGTAAATAAATAAATAAATAAATAAATAAACAAATTGAAAATTGAAATAAGTAAATAAATAAATAAATCTACTCCGCTTATAACAAGGTCGGTTATAACAAAACTCAGATACAACAACACTTTTTCAGAGGTCCTGACAGCACTCTTTCAATGAAAATTACTTCGCCTATAACAAATTTATGATATAACACCAAGAAAAAAAAAATGGGTGTTCTGGTTATATCCAGAGTTTACTGTAAAAAATAAATAAATAAATAAATATATTAATAAATAAATAAATAAATGAATTAATAAGCTCACACTGTCCTGATACAAAAGTTCAGCAGACAGGAGACGAAAAAAAAAAAGCAATAAAAAGAGATATTACTAATAATTTTTTTAAAGTTTGTCAGAAGTGGGACTTGAACCCACGCCTGGAGAACCAGAATGCGACTTGAACGCAGCGCCTTGGACATCCTGACTTCTGCGCACCTCAACAGGTTAGTTTCGGGTTTAACTTCGACGGCACTGGCGTGAAAATGGACGGTCGTAACGGCGGGCAGCCTATGGGGGCTGTAGACAGCTATTGCCTACAAGAACACTGATCAATTCCGGCACTGCACTTTGCATTATCAGGTTCTTCTAACCCATTCGAGACGTGCCGCCTCCGGACACGCGGCATAAGCCGCGTATCCGGAGGCAGCACTTCTCCAATGAGTTCACTGCAGACATGATATCTGGACAAGCCCGTCACTGACGTTTTTTTGCCTGGACACACTCACTGTTTCCATTTTATCGTGCCTTCCCGGGTTCAAAAGGCCATCGGGCCAATGTCGGTCGCCGTTGCGCGGGCTAACGGCGGCCGATATCGGCCCGATGGCCTTTGCACACTGGGTTGGCACTTGACTATGATCAAGGGTTTTGACGATACATGTGTATGCAAATACTTCTGCGCTGTATGACTAAGTATGCCCCTACGTCTGTGAGTGTACTCATCATCCAAGTAGATGCATTGCAAATTGTAGCAGCGGATAAAACAGTTTACGTCACATAGTCACTATCTCATTGGGTCGCTGCATGACTCTTGATATCTTCACAGATAACTGAGTTATGAACATTCTTTAAGACTGATAACATATTAAATAAATACAATATAATATTAAATCAAAATAAAGAAGGAAAAAAAATGATGTAAATTGGGAATTTTGGGGGGATCCTTTTCCCAAAAATGGACATATTGGCTTTTGCAGAGAAAAGCGAGATTTTTATTCCTATAATACAAAAGACCCGGAAGTAGAAGAGCTCTTCCAAGCCCAGGTGGGAGGCAGATTTGCAGCCTTGGCTACTTTGGACTGTGACGTAGACACCCTTGCTGGAAATATAAAAGAGGTGTTACTTTCTACAGCAGAAGAAGTGCTGGGGAAGCAGAGGAAGCGCAAACAGCCCTGGGTCACCGATGACATCCTCGATCTCTGTGATGAGAGGAGAGCCTGGAAGAAAAAGAGAGGCCAAGACCTCACATCAGCAAACAAGTACAGACTTGTCAACAAGAAGATCAGGAAGAGGATGAAAGAAGCCAAAGAAGATTGGATTGAAGACCAGTGTTGTAGCGTGGAAGAGGACATGGCAAACGGCAACAGCAAGAAGGCTTATGAAACGCTAAGGACCCTCACCAAGACTCAGCAGCGAACAGCCACAGTCATCGAAGACAGCAGCGGCCAACTCCTTACGGAAAACACTGCTGTACTAAACAGATGGACTGAGTACTGCCGAGACTTGTATAACTACAAGGCTGAGCCAGACACCAGCATCCTCCAAAACAACCAGGCTGGGGCCAGGAAGGCTGAAGACCTGCCAGTGTTAGCTGAAGAGGTGGAAGCAGCCGTACGCGGCCTGAAGGGAGGAAAGTCTCCAGGTGTAGACAACGTACCTGCTGAACTGTTGAAACATGGAGGAGAAGTAACAACGAAGGTCCTCACTACACTCTGTCAAAAGATCTGGAAGCAAAAGAAATGGCCAGTAGAATGGACACAGTCTCTAGTGATCCCGCTCCCCAAGAAAGGAAACCTGAAACAGTGCCAGAACTACAGAACTATCAGTCTGATAAGTCACCCTAGCAAAGTAATGCTTAGAATCATTCTCAACCGCCTCAAAACTTTCGCTGAGGAACTGCTGGCAGAAGAACAGGCTGGCTTCAGAGTTGGAAGAAGCACTGTAGAGCAGATTTTCAACTGCCGCGTCCTGATCGAGAAACATCTGCAGCATCAGCGCGAACTCTACCACAACTTCATTGATTTCAGGAAAGCATTTGATCGCGTCTGGCACGACGGACTCTGGCAAGTCATGAGATCGTTCAACATAGAGGAGGGACTGATCCAAATGATAGAAGCGCTTTACAAGAACGCCTGCAGCGCGGTTCTACTTAACAATCAGTCAGGCGAGTTCTTCAGGACGACGATCGGTGTCCGTCAAGGATGCCTGCTCTCTCCTGTCCTTTTCAACATATTTCTGGAGAAGATCATGCAGGAAACCCTCCACGACCACCATACTTCAATCTCTATTGGTGGCAGATCCCTGTGCAATCTTCGATTCGCAGACGACATTGACCTCATGGCAGGCAGCAATAGTGAGCTTCAAAACCTGACAGACAAACTTTCAAGTAGCGCAGGGTCTTATGGCATGGAGATCAGTACGGATAAAAGCAAAGTGATGATCAACACCACAAGCGACAGCAGCAGCAACATTCACATGAACGGCCAGAAGCTAGAAGAGGTCAATAGCTTCAAGTACTTGGGAGCCACCCTGTCCAAAGACGGTAGTTGCATAGCAGAGATCCGTATCAGGATAGGTACAGCAACATCCGCAATGGCCAGGCTGGACAGGATATGGCGAAGTAACTCCATCAGCTTCACCATCAAGTACAGGCTTTACAAGTCCCTCGTAGTGTCTATTCTGCTCTACGGCTGTGAGACTTGGACACTGCTTGCAGACTCAGAAAAGAAAATCCAGGCCTTTGAGAACAAGTGCCTGAGGAAGTTGCTCCGCATCTCGTACCGCGAGCACAAGACCAACGAATATGTACGGAGCATCGTCACTTCCCTGGTGGGCCCACATGAACCCCTTCTGGCAACCGTGAAATGGCGCAAGCTTGCTTGGTTTGGCCACGTGACCCGACACAACACCTTGTCCAAGACTATCCTCCAAGGCACTCTCGAAGGAAGTCGTCGGCGAGGTCGTCAGAGAAAGAGTTGGGTCGCAAACATAAAAGAATGGACCGAACTCGAGATGCCAGACTTGCTTGCCACCGCCCAAAATAGAACTCAGTGGAGAGCACTGTCTGTTGCTGCTGCCTTTCAGTCCCCCCAACGCCCAGTTCGGGCAAGGGACTGATGATGATGATGATGATGATGAATACAAAAATATCGCTTTTCTATTAAACAAAACATGGATATACTGGCTTAGACAGCTGAGACGGAATAAGTAAGCAGTAAAAGGAGCACAACAATATATTATTAACATTTTTTTCTTAAATAAATAAATAAATAAATAAATAATAACCTCACACTAACCCGATACTAAACTTCAGCAGACAGGAGACGGAATAAGAATACAATAAACAGAGCACAACAATATATTACTAATAATTTTTAAAATGTTTGTCACAAGTGGGATTCGAAACCAGGCCTGGAGAACCAGACTGCGACCTGAACGTAGCGCGTTGGACCGCTCGGCCATCCTGATTTCTGCGTAGGCGGACAGGTTAGTTTCGGATTTAACGTCGACGGCACCGGCGTGATGATGGACGGCCCAGCGTAACGGGTAGCCTATGGGGGCTGTAGACAGCTATTGCCTACACGAACACTGATCAATTTAGGCGCACTGCAACTGTGCCACTTTGCACTACCAGGACCTTTTAACTCATACGAGACGTGCCGCCTCCGGACACGCGGCATAAGCCGCGTATCCGGAGGCGGCACGTCTCGAACTAGTTCATGCACAGACTGACATGCTATATGGACAAGCCCGTCACGTCTTTTTGCCTGGACACACCTAATTACTGTTTCCATTTTATCGTGCCTTCCCGGGCACAAAAGGCCATCGGGCAACCGTCGGCCGCCGTTGCCCCACGCACGGCCGCGCGCGGGCTATCGGCGGCCGACGTCGGCCCGATGGCCTTTGCACACTGGGTTGGCACTTGACTATAAGGGTTTTGACGATATATGGGTATGTAAATACTTCTGCGCTATATGACTAAGTACATCTGTGAGTGTACTCATCGAATGGGCCATGGTAGATGCATTGCAAATTGTAACAGCGATTAAAACATTTTTCGTCGCATAGTTACTACCTCAGTCATTGAGTCGCTGCATGACTCTTGGCAATCTCTTCACAGATAAATGAGTCAGTTATGAGCATTCTTTAAGACTGATAACATTTTTTATTTTTTTATTTTTTTTACAGAAGAAAAAAATGATGAAAGTGGGAATTCCCCGCTATCTATTGGGTCAATATTTTGCGTAGTATTTTAGGTTATCTTTTTGACATGCAGCACTCACTATGCGCCCAACTAACCTTAGTGACCCGGGCCTCTCACCCGCTACTAGAAATACTGCAGGTTAAAAAACAATTTAGTGCAAAGACGTGACGGTGATAGGCCCAAACCCGCCCAAGACCCTCCGCAATCTGTGGATGCAAATTTTGCCAGCAAGAGGCATCGATGCTAATGAACCCCCGCAATCTGCGAGGGCTCATGAGAATCTATGTCTCTTGCAGACTCATTTGCATCCACTAAATACTGCAGATAAATAAGATGCACTGTAAAGGGGAGGTAATCGACCGTGTCGGAAATTATCCCCCGTGAACTCGGCGTTTGCACTCAATGGAACCGCAAATCAGGCGTCATTTACAGGCTGGTGCCCTCAGGCCTTCCTCCGTCCAAGTATGGAAAAGAGTAAATAATTTTCCCGATTCTTTCCAGAGGGAGTGCATAACGCGGGCCCTTCAAGGCAAAAGACACTAAGTTTATTGTTGTGAAAAGCGAGATTTTAGTGTTATTACAATGAAACTATTGCTTTACACAAAAATGGACTTGCTGTCTTATGCTTTCAAAGGTCAGATATGTTTGGCGGTGGACATGTGAGTGTGACATGAAGACAGTGCAGCCTACACAGCCGAGGCCTCAAGCCTATCAATAGAGGTGGAGGTGGACTCGCGCTCTGAAATGCACTGTTACGCTTTTAATGACAGCCAAAACAGTCACGCCATAATTCTCACAGACTCAAAATAATTGCTGAAAAAAAAAGAAAAAAAAAAAAAAAAAAAGATGCAGGAATGGGAAAATGATGATTAAAGATGATTTAAAAAAAACAACAACAAGAGTTAGTACTAGTAAAGTAAGTCTACAGTCTTGTTACAGTCTTGTTACAAACAAAGATTCCAAGATAATAATTATCTTGAAATGTGAGAGGATTGTGTTTTTTTAAATGATGACCACATATCAAGGTAGTCCTTAACCCCTTCACTGTCGATTCAACTGCAAGAGACATAGATCCTCATGAGCCCCCGCAGGTGCGGGGGCTCATGAGGATCTATGCCTCTTGCCGAGATCAATTTATATCTGTGTTTCTTGGACGATTTTGGCTTTTGGTCGTAGAATGAACCAACAAAGGTTTCTGAAACAGGAATGTAGGCCTACTACAGTGGCAGGGAAAGGGTTAACTTATTGTGAGCGGCATAGTTTAATCCACACTCGTTACCTTCCTCGAACTTGCCGAGCGATGCGAGAGAAATGAAATGAAATGAAATGAAACTTTATTTTCCAAGGATAAAAGAATAGGTGCGCAGACCTTTTTTCATTCTTGTCCTTGCTACAAACTACATGAAAACACACACGCACGCACGCACGCACGCACATACACACACACACACACACACACACACACACACACCGCACACACACACACACGCCGGCACGGACACGCGCTTGCACACACTCACACACACACACACCCACACACGCGCGCACGCACACACACGGAAGTACGTCAATCAGAGTTAGGTCAGACCACGCTACGGCTCAAACATTGGATTAAAGGCCGGGACAAACGTGGTATCGTGATGTATGTCCGGGGCCTTCAACCAACGCCCGCGTCAGACGAAGCACAGTCCCGACCCACGTCTGGCTAATATGTATTCCTACGGTACATGAAGTACTACTACATAATAAACACATATATAGTATACATTGCACACTGATAAGACTACATTCGGTACATTGAACACAAAAACTGTAAGCATAAACGTCAAGATTAGACGTTTTACTTCCTCCTGACTAACCCAACACACAGGGAGAGGGAGAGGTAACCAATGTTAGTCTGTCCCCTCCCCTTCCCCCTCCCCTTCCCCCTCCCCCTCCCTCCCCCCCCCCCCCCCCCCCCCCCACCACCCCACCACCAACCTCCCTTTCTTGTGCCGTGCTTTCGAACAAATGATACCACCGAGCTATGAACCGCTTGCTGGATTCCAGGGCTGAACAAAGGCATGCGTCACGTGCGTATTGATGTCACACAATATTTTTAAAAGTCCACTACCGCCGTAACTGTTTAAAAGTGCACTTCTGTAACAGATGGTTACGAAACGCTACACTACACAGGTCTAGCTTAGTATGGTTCATTTAGAAACATGGCAATCCAGTTCAGTTCGTCTTTTTGTCAAGTATCCTGACAATGACTCCACTCCGTTCTTGAAATACAACGCTTTCAGTGCGAAAGAAACAAAACAGATAAAAATAGATTGACACGCCAACGGCAGCGCAGAATAAATTAGTGCGATTACGCATGCGCTTTTCCGGCGCATTCCAACTGCTGTTAATTAGGTGTTTCGACAAGGCATAACAAACACAACTGGTGCTGAAATGTGTGTTCATATTTTTCAGCCCCGACACGCTACAGCAAGACATGGATCGAGCACGATAGTTCAAAGGTGGTGCCAGAATAGCTTGGCGCCCATAGGCGCCAAGCTATTCTGGCACCACCCTTGAAATATCAAGCTCGATCTGTCTCTAGAATTGTAATACAGTCCATCAGAGGGCAGCTTCAAAATCTAGGGATTTCGGTCCTGGGGCAGAATGTGTTAATATAACGTCAGCATGTGCGTGCGCATTGGAAGCTGAAAGAGTAATTCTACTTTCTACACCGTGAAGGCAAAATAAGACAGCAAGTCCTTTTTGTGAAAATCGAGATTTTCATTGTAATACAATGAAAATCTTGCTTTTTTGCAAAACAATGGACTGTCTCGAATTTGCCTTCACAGGGCATAGATGACATGAAATAATTCCCACGCGGTTCTTTGGTCAGTGGTGAGGAAGTTTTACGCGAAAACAATGGTAATCAAAGAATGCGGAAAATATTAACAAACCAATAAAACTAGTCGTTTCAAGTCCGAAGCTAAAAGGGCACACATTTGTGAAAAAAAATCTGCCGTGCAGTTCATACCAAGAAGGACGGAACATGATAGATCAAGGGTAGTGTCTGACTGGCTTAGCGCCTGCAGGCGCTAAGCTAATCAGACAACCCTTGAGCTATTGCGGTCGATCCTTCTCGAAAATGTTCGCACTGGT
>BTPG01000004.1:64823131-64923131 GCA_036245525.1 Semisulcospira habei | reverse complement strand
TTCCCCCCCCCCCCCCGGACGAAATCAGCGCCAGCTGGAAGTCCTTGTCCCTTCAATAATAGCATAGCATAGTGGGATAAAACTGCTGAGAGAGACTCAGAGAGAGAGAGAGAGAGAGAGAGAGAGAGAGAGAGAGAGAGAGAGAGAGAGAGAGAGAGAGAGAGAGAGAGAGCCTATATCAGTATAACGTTTCGAGCATTGAATTTAATTCAATTAATAAACTTTATTTATCCCGCTACTGAGGCGGGGCAATTGAAGTGGTCTCACAGGCTGAGTGACTTAGATATACACAAAACTTACACTAACTTATATGCACAGAATGAAACAAACAATCAATTCAATTAAAATCTAATGTATTTAAAAACAGCACAACATACGTGCACATATCAGCTCGTATCACCACATAATGCACAGCAGTAAAAACGGTTTAAAAAAGTAACCAAAGACAATTATTTAAAATAAAATTACATAAAATAATACTGAAAATAAATGAAATAAAAATATTATATAAACTAATTAAAAAGTAACAATTTGATAACTAGAAATTTAACTCATTCTACCCCAACACCGAAATCCTTAAATCCTTAAATTTTGCCCCTGTCCTCTGAAGACTGCATTGCAGGACACAGATCGACCATGATAGTTCAAGGGTGATGCCAGAATAGCTTGGCGCCCATAGGCGCCAAGCTATTCTGGCATCACCCTTGAACTATCATAGTCGATCCTTATCTTTATGTGGTGTGTCTGGGGTAGAATGAGTTAAGGGAGAAAAAACTTGGAAAAACACGCTGACAAAAAAAGCGCACGATTTGCTGCTAGAGCGCGCGCGCGCACGCACGCACACGTGGCCGTCAGTAATGAGACCGTTTAATGCGGCAAGACTGGGACACAGATCCGCCTCATGAGCCGGCCCTGCGTTTGGTAGTCTTGTTCGTTGAGTTGCGCATACTCGGCGGTAAAGGAGGAGCTTTCTATTTCGTGCTGAACGGCTGCACATTGCCAAGGGCAAAGCCCACATGACAGCACAACTGACTATGTTTTGTATTGAACGCTCAGTTACTGCACAACGCATTACCAGCATGCTTACATATAACAAGATAACAGCTTAGTTGCTTGTCTGTCAGGATGGCCGAGCGGTCCAAGGCGCTGCGTTCAGGTCGCAGTCTGGTTCTCCAGGCGTGGGTTCGAATCCCACTTCTGACAACTTATTTTTCTACGCTCTCGCAAATGTTCATAGGGCAGTGGTTTTTGTTTTGGCTTTCATTTTTGAATTTGTATTTTGTCATAGTCGTACATTTTGTAGCTTCTGTCTAGCGATTTTTTTCTTCCGTATTTTTTTTGGGGGGAGGTTTAATTGTGTCATGTTTATCTTCCATTGTACAACGCTTATTCACTGTACTGCAGGCAGTTTGCACAACAACAACAACGACAATAATAATAATAATAAAAATAATAATAATTTTAATAATAATTTAATAATAATAATAATAATAATAATAATAATTTAATAATAATTTTAATAATTTTAATTATTAGAATTATCATTTAAGTCATTGTTTCTGCACGTAGGCTGCATATTTTTCTTGCGTAGGTTTTTGCATGCCTTTCCAACCAGTCACCAAAATATTTTCATAGCACTGTGAGTCATAATTGTAGCCTGCTGACTGACTGACTCAGTATTTATGTTTAGCGGCCTATGGCACTAGATGTGATCAAGGACGATCTTGTAATACTATCCTTGCATTGGCTTTTATCAAAGCGTGTGGGTGGGTATTCCGGCCCGACGTAGTGACTATCAGTAAATGTATGTCAAGATCAGGCTGGTGTGTATCTATCTACACGTACTTGAATCTAGTGTACAAGTGCATGCATGTATGTTCGTACCCAGCTTAACCCCTTCACTGCCGAAAAAAAGTGAACGCGATCTAAATGCAAGAGGCATAGATCATCATGAGCCCCCGCGACTGCGGGGGCTCATGAGGATCTATGCCTCTTGCTGAGACCAATCTGTGTCCATGTTCTTGGGGCAGTTGTGGCTTTTGGTCGTTCAGTGAACACAGATTTCAGAAACAAAACGTACTGTACAGTGGCAGGGAAAGGGGTTGAATCAATAGCATGGGCTCTACAGCCTATAGACACATAATACTGTCAAGAATAAATAAAATAAAATAAAATAAAATAAAATAAAATAAGAAACCAAATAAAATAAAATAAAATAAATAAAATAAAATAAAACAAAATAAAATAAATGAAATAAAATACAATTTTGTACGGGATGTAACATAGCTTCGTTGCTGCATTTTGACTGTTAGAGATATAACCGAAGTTTATACCCTTTGCTAAATAAAAGAGCAAATCTTAGGACAGGTGTACGTTTTTGACGAAGAGAGCACTGTATTCAACCACTGTTGTGTTGGCGTGCTAGAACTGTTGAAAGAGGTGAGTTTTGAGGGCGGACTGGAAGGAGGAGGGAGAGGGTTTCTGACGGAGAGAGAGTGGGAGAGTATTCCAGGTGGATGACCTGCAGACAGAGAAGGAGCGGGGGCCGAAAGTGCTGAATTTGGTGCGGGGGATGTGGAGGCGGAGAGGGTCGGAGGCAGAGCGGAGAGAGCGGGAGGGAGTGTGGGGGTGAAGTAAGTTGGAGAGATAGGCCGGAGCGTAGTTGTTGAGGGATGTGTAGCAGAGAGACAGAATCTTGTATTGAATGCGTTGGGAGATGGGGAGCCAGTGAAGAAACACACACACACACACACACACACACACACACACACACACACACACACACACACACACACACACACACACACACACACACACACACACACACACACACGCTATAATTATATTATCTTTTATTATCAAGTGTCCATTAGCATGACGGAGCAAATTTAACCCCATGACTACTACTGACAGTACCCCTCGGCGGAAAAGACGCGTAGGTACGTGTTTTTTTCCGCCGAACTGACGGTATAGTCAGTAGCCGCAGTCGGGACTTAGGGGGTGGGGGGGGGGAGTGGGGGGGGGGGTTAACAACGACTAGCAAGCTACAATGGCACTGAGTAGTGTCAAGTATTATTCCACGGCGGCCTTCTTATGAGGTTACTTGTGTAACTCATTCAGCTCTGAAACACCTTAACTCTTTCTACCCCAGACACACCACAGCAAGATAAGGATCGACCATGATAGTTCAAGGGTGATGCCAGAATAGCTTGGCGCCTATGGGCGCCAAGCTAATCTGGCATCATCCTTGAACTATCATGGTCGAGATGTGTCCTGCGCTGCAAAGCAGTCTTCAGAGGACAACGGCAACATTTTGGGATCATTCGGTGTTGGGGTACAATGAGTTAAACGGGATACGGAATCGATCGTCTCTAGGCGCGAAGCTATTCTGGCACCACCCTTGAACTATCATGGTTGACCTGTCTTCTCAACTGTCGTGTTGTCTTCAAAGGACAACTCTAAAGTTTCCGAATATCGAGCGACTGGCTAGCGTGAACTTTGTCGATTTAAAAAATAAATATCCGACATAGCCCCCCCCCCCCTCCCCCCCCCCCCCCCCCCCGCCCCTCTCCTCCGCCCCTTAAAAAAAAAAACTAAGAAAGAAACACGCCTAGAAAGGTCAAGTACAGCACAAATTGTGTTGTACTTGTCCCTGATCCCGTTTATCTTATCAGCGTGTTTCTTTCTTTGTTGAGAATTCCTTTCCTGCCTTTGCATGGCAGTCAACATTCCAGCCTGGAATCTGTATTTAACGTACGGGCAATTTAAGTGTGTATAGATTATGGCTCGGATTGCACACCGATCACTGAAGGAATGCGGGGGCACCACCCGCGCAAAATCTTGAGTGAACCTAATTGTGCAGTTTGTTCACAGTGACAGTGTTGTACACACCCTTGCGTTGAGAAAAACACTTCACTGTATGTACGCGTACCGTGTTCGCCTCTTCTGGTCCCTATCAAAAGAAGTCATGTTTTACTGCGAAGAGAAGAAATCAGATTTTATAACAGATACTATTCATTTGACACATGCCATGAAAAAGTCCTTTAAAAAAAAAAATAAATTAAAAAAAAAAAAATGTGCTCCCTGGGAGTGATAGCTCGCATTGTGTTTTGTTAACCCTTTGGGTGTAGATAGCGATTTTGGTCGAGGTGATTCCTGCAGGAATCACCTCGACAAAAATCGCTATCTAGACCTAAGGGGTTAATAATCCCAAGCCCCAGCCGTACGAGAAACTTTGAGACAAAGTGGTGTCGTCACTAGGCAAGAGGAACAGAGCTTCCTTAGTACCTTCAACTCTGCTCATGGGGACCAACGAGGATCTGTGTCACATGCAGTTGCACTTGGATCGTGTTCATGTTTTCTCGGCAGTGAAGGAATCGGTAGAGAACATTATTGAGGAAAAGAGACAAATAATGTTCTTTGATACCGATGTGAAAACGAGTTTTCGATCTCTGGTGCAGCTCGCCCACATGTCCACAATCAAAGCCGATCACTTGAATGGTGTCCACAGTAGTGCTCATACAAGCATATCTCTATGCGCAAAAGAAAACCACTGGGCCGACGTCGGCCGCCGTTGGCCGTGCGCGGGCCATCGGCGGTAGACGTCGGCCCGATGGTATTTGCGCACTAAGATGTTCCTGTAATTAAGTACGGTCAGAACAAACATTCATTGCCAAATAGACGTTGTTTGCAATTCAGAAGTAGGAACAAAATCGCACAATTGAAAAAAAAAATCCACTTGTTCCGACGAAAACAGTGGATTTTAAAGAAAACTGACAAATATGCGAAACATCGCCTTTTTGTCAGAGTTTTTAATCCACTGTTGACGTAAAAAAAAAAAAAAAAAACAACAACAACAACAACGAAAGCAAAAAAAAAAAAAAAAAAACCCAACTCACAAACGCACAGTTTTTGACCTACTTGCGATTAACGTCTATTTCTGAAAACGTCCATTGCGAAGAAAACAACCAGCATAGACAGACACGAGCTTCATAATGCCAAGGACAATACAGTTCACCAAATGTTCGGGTGACAGACCGTTTTCCAAACTGAACCAGCGACGGATAAAGAACCACTTCCTGTTATTCCTATATTCTTTGACGTTCTTTGACAAGGTAAATGGAGAAATAAGTCTGTGACATGTCACGTTGTTACGCAGGTTAATATGAAATCAACCACAGTCGACTTTTACTTTCAACAAGGTCGGATTTAGCAAAGGTAAGATATTTTAAAAAAAAAAAAAGCTTTTTTATTTTTTTCAGAGACCCTAAAAATTTTTTCAGAGACCGCGTAAAATTTACTCAGTATTACTCATACGGCATGTCCGTTGAAAGGTCCTGGTAAACCACAGTGGCACAGTTGGAGTGCGCCTGAGTTGATCAGTGTTCAGGTCGTACTCCATAGGCAACAGATTTCCCTGTCCCCCATAACCCGCCCGTCAGGGCCGTCCATGATCACCTCGGTGCTGTGGACGTTAAACCCGAACTAACCAAACCAACGGCAATTCCGAATGTAAGTAGGCTCCTCTGTCGCGTTGTTATTTGCGAAGTTCTTTGACACGTATGACAAGTAAGTGGAAAATCACCACGAGTGGAGAGTGGGGGGGGGGGGGGGGGGCGGAGGGGTGGGGGTGGTGGTGGTGTTAGTGACACAAGAGTGTAACCCTTTTGCTGCCAGTGATCAGGAACTGTGCGTCTTTAGAGCGTGCCCCCCCCCCCCGCCCCCTCAACAAAAAAAAAAAAGAAAAAAAAAAGGCACAAATAACGTAGGACTAACAAGAGACATAAATCTTCATGAGCCCCCGCGAATGCGGGGGCTCATGAAGATTTATGTCTCTTGCAGCTCGGTAATGTTCGCTTTGCCCGGGCAGTTAACTCAATGTACCCCAAGACCGAAATCTCCAAATTTTGCCGTTGTCCTCTGAAGACTGCAATGCAGTGCAGGACACAGGTCGGCCATGATAGTTCAAGGGCGATGCCAGAATAGCTTGGCGGCGCCAAGTTGGCGCCCATATCGTGCTCATAATTCAGGTATGCAATGCGCCGGGCACCTGGTCACCAAGAGTCATAATGATTATTCCATACATGGTCAGGGTTTTGAACACGCAGAAGCCTGCCTGCAGTCATAGGTGTGCCCCTCTGTGATTTGGCACCTTAATTACGGCTCGTTGCCGTAAGGTCCAAAATCACAGACCAGCACATATACGGTTCGAGGCTGTAAGGTACACAGTCACAGACCAATGGCACATATTTTGCGATGTATCACGCCATTTCTGAAGAATCGGGTATTCCCCATCGGCAGGTACAGTGTACCCGGTACGGCCGAAAGGCCACTATGACTGACTCATCTACTTATGGGTGGTCAGAAGTGAAAATCCTGAAAGGGCTCACCGGGGAAAATCGTAGGCCTAGTATGAATTACATCACAGAAGGAGTTACATTAATTACCTCGTAATGCTATCATCTGACACAGAGCCGGGCAGACCAAAAGAGGTGACTGCCAAGCGCCGGGGTGACTAATTGCAGGGAACACCCAACTGACGAAGCCTCTTAGAAAAGACAGCTACCACACTGAGTTTCTGAATAAATTTTGTTGTAACTGTCTTTTCTAAGCGTGTTTCTTTCTTATGTGGGTCATTCTCTTATCATCAACATACACTGAAGAGCAAAAGAAATGAGACAATTTTGGAATCATCGGGAAAACTAGCGTTTTTCTGATGATTCCAAAAATGTCCCATTTCGTTTGCTCGTCAGCATAGTTTGATAGAGGCCTACGATTGCAGCCATGTACTGACAAATGCCTTTGAGGCGGCCCCCGCCACCAGAATCCCAAAATTATTTTCATTTCCTTTATCCCCTATCGGGATATGAATTAAAGATGTCGTTTACAGCTTGATTCATATTTATTGATACACGCCAACACAAACATTCTTTTTCAATAATCGTTACTATTTAGTTAAAAAAAAAAGAACCTTTGCAGACAACTGAACGTGAAAAGACAGTTAAGACCAAACCTTCACACGCAATGTACTTCAGTTGCAACTTTGCAACTCAAGTTTAACATGCTCGTTTTTCTACACTTGGAAGACAATAAATAGATGAACTCGGTTGGTTGGTTGGTTAGTTCGGGTTTAACGTCCACGCCACCGAAGTGATAATGGACGACCCTGACGGGCGGGTTATGGGGGACAGGGAAATCTATTACCTATGGAGTACGACCTGAATACTGATCAACTCAGGCGCACTCCAACTGTGCCACTTTGATTTACCAGGACCTTTCAACGGACATGCTATTGAACAAGCCTGTCTTTTCCCCCTGGATTGCGAGTCCAGCTACAGGGGCGGGACGGAGACTTCGAACCCACGACCCGGCGATTCCCTTCGCTCTCCTGCTCCGACGCTTAACCGCCTGAGCTATTTCGGACTCTAAAGATGAACTCATTCAGCCCCGACACACCACAGCAAGACACGTATCGAGCATGATAGTTCACGGGTGGTGCCAGAATAGCTTGGCGCCCATAGGCGCCAAGCTATTCTGGCACCACCCGTGAACTATCATGCTTGATCTGTCTCTAGAATTGTAATACAGTCCTTCAGAGGGCGACTTCACAATTTCGGGATTTCGGTCCTGGAGCAAAATGTGTTAAACATGGACTTAGTTCTGCGTACCTGCGCTTACACCATAGTTCAAATAGACTATTTTATTTTTTTTCTGAGTAGTTCTGTGACTATACAGTCGTACCATGCCACAGGCTAATTCAAGCCGGGGGTTTCTAAAACAGGATGACTATACATGGAGCTGGCAAATAATTTATTGTTTGCCGGCGCACGACACAGACTATTTCTGTGTGCACGCTCGACTAAGCAATTTTCGGCAATCGACCACGTACCTACCACACGTAGCCTACATTTTAACCGCTTTGCGGCCGAGAGCCGCATTCCGTACTTGTGCCAAAGGGCGTTAAACCTAATAGTTAGTTAGCTAGTTAGCTAGTTAGTTAGTTAGTTAGTTAATTAGTTAGTTAGATGTTTGATTAGTTAGTTAGTTAGTTAGTTAGTTAGTTAGTTAGTTAGTTAGTTAGTTAGTTAGTTAGTTAGTTAGTTAGTTAGTTAGTTAGTTAGTTAGTTAGTTAGTTAGTTAGATGGTCGCAGACTCTGCTTCTGAAATTCGCCCCAACGCCCTACCTGAGGAGATGGAATGACCATGTTCATTCAAGGGTAGTGCCAGATTAGCTTGGCGCCTTCAATTGAATTATCATGGTCAATCCATCTTCTGCACCTGGTACATATTCATCACCTCCAATATTTGAGAAGTGCACCCGTGGGGTTAACCTTTATCATTCGGAATACACCAGTGTGTGAAATAAGTTTGACTACAATAGTTCAAGGGTAGTGCCAGAATAGCTTGGCGCCTCTACCCTTGAACTAAAGCCATTGGTCTATATCCTTATCTGTAAGTACAATAATGTACCTTGCTTATGACAGTGTACACATTTGAAGCTTTTAGCCTCAGTATGGTATGGGTTAATTGGATTAATTCAACACGGAAGGACCCCGGCCATCCTAAGGATTCAAAGTGGTGTCAACAAAAGACACACGTACTAATGAGCCTCTGCCTCATAAATACTATGTTTCTTGCAACTGGATCGTGTTCATTTTTCAGGTGAGTAGGTCAAGTACACCATGACGACGAATGTACATTTGATCTTATTCAGCAGTGAAAATAAACATCAGGAAGAAACTCACTTTGTGACGATCTAGGGCCTCGGTTGCGTGGCTTGGCTTAAATCGTAACGCGCGTCACCAAGCAATGTGCTCGGGGGCAGTTGCATGAGTGAGTTTAGTCCTGCGCTAGCCACTAAGCAGGATGCTCCGCGATAGCGGAGCACCTTGCTTGGTGGCTAGCGCAGGACTAAGCTCACTCATGTAACTAGTCCCTGTTGAAGAGCACCTTGCTTACTGGCTTGCGCACGATTTACGCTCATTCACTGGGCCGCCGCGTCCAGCGACGCGCTAACAGTACACTTTAGATGTACCCTGATTTTTGACCGGGATGTTTTCTTCTTCAACAACTCTGCTGACATTAGTCTGACTCTCCCTACAGACCTAACTAGGGCCGGTTAATAATAATAATAATAATAACGGTGTTTATAATGCGCTTATCTTATAATAATTATAACTCTAAGCGCGCACTCACAACTCGCACACGCATGCGCACGCTTTAGACAATGACTCACGTACCACAAATAGTGAAAATACATTACGACGGTCCCTGTGACTTCAACGATTGGCCAGAATGCTAGGGGCTTTCCGGTGTATTTTTAACAACTTAAACAAAATACGTCACTTTCCCAAAAAGTTGTGCGAGAACGAAGAATATTTACAGGAAAAGTTTGATATAAAACGTGATACACTATTTTTTGACGACAACTCTGTCATTTCAAGCGGGAAAAGCAGAACGGCTAAAAAAAAAAAAAAAAAAAAAAAAAAAAAAAATAGTCCATCAGGTCAAAGTAACGAATTGTTTATTTTTTTTCAGGTGATAATGTTCATTGCAAGTGTGATTATACATTACATTATGTCACTATAAATAACTTCATGGACAAGTCATTTTATTTTTCAAAAAATACTGCGCATTGATTTTCGGGGTCATATGAAATAGGTCAACTTCCACTGAAGGTCACTTGTCGTTGAGTAAGCTGAGAAACGGCACAGTTGTTTCGAAGCGAAGAACGTAGACTGTGCTGACACAGGCATAGGTATTTTCCCGTAACCAGTAGGAAAACATGGCGGACAAATAAACATCTGCATGGGGTTTTGTGCGAGCTCTCTGTTCACCCCGCCACAGCCAGTGGACGCAGACCGCGTGTTTGAAATAATATCCCACGTCAACGATCCCCAGCCGTCATTGGTTCATAGATACAAAATGGTTCCAGCAAGAGGCATAGATCCTCATGAGCCCCCGCAACTGCGGGGGCTCATGAGGATCTATACCTCTTGCAGTTTGGTGGTGTTCATTTTTTTCTCGGCCGAGAAGGGGTTAATTCGCAAGGCAACAAACATATTTCGAGTTGCATTTTTCGTGTCTTACGGCACTTGGTTGGGGGCTTTGTTTGTCAGAAAAAAGGGTGTAAACTGCGGGGACGTCATTTGTGGGCCACGTCATGTCCTTAACTCCTTCAATGCCGGGGCAAGGCGAACGCTACCCATCTGCAAGAGACATAAATCCTCATGAGCCCCCGCAGTCGCGGGGGCTCAAGAGGATTTTTGTCTCTTGTGTTAGTCCTGTGTTTTTTTTATTTTTATTGTGCCCAATTATTTTTATTTTATTTATTTATTTATTTATTTATTTATTTATTCTTCTTCTTATTATCATTATTATTATTATTATTATTATTATTATTATTATTATTTATTTTTTTAGGGAGGGAGGTGGGGGGGGTCGGGGTGTGTGTGTGTGTGTGTGGGGGGGGGGGGGTCGGGGTGTGTGTGTGTGTGGGGGGGGGGGGGGGTGTTCATGTTGTGGTTTTCAGGCGAATGTCGGTCAGTGTGCACTGGCTTAAGACTCGAAATCCGCGTCCACTGGCAATCGAGGGGTTAACAAACTCAATGGGAATAATCCACCCAAAACCCTAAACTGAAATGCATTTTGCATGATGATTATTTTATGAATGAAGAGGTAGTCAGTCATCAATCAGACAGGCTTTTTTGACTTGACGTTAATTCGTACTTTCACATCGCCGATGGGCCGTGATACACTGATTTGTTACTGCAATGCGCACGCGCACGCGGTAGCACTTCTTGGGTTGATGGTCGACTTAGCTGAAATTGTCTTCTCCTGCTGCCGTGTGGTGTCGCTGCTCTTATAAGGGGACAAGTCACCATTCTCGGTGTCTTTAGGTGATACCTGTTTGTGTGCATAGGCCTCAGTACTCGCGCTACACTACAGGCCGCAGGTATATCGCTGCTAAACTCGGTGCCCGATTGGATGACATAAAATCCGGACACGCTAAGCGCAGTAAACCACATTAACTAATCCTACTGTGCGATATACCAGATGAAAGCGAAAGCCTGTGAACAGAAAAACGACATACCCGTGGCATGCAGTATGTCGCGAGGATCAAAGATATTGTGCACGGACAGGGATCAACTAAAACACTGATAATGTTGAGTTTAGCCCCTATTGTGTTTACGCCACCTAACGGCAGCAGCAGTGAGCTAAGTAGCTCATTGACTGAGTAGCTAGTTAGTTATTTGGGTTTAATGCCGTGACTGAGTAGCTATCGGTTTAACCACTTCCCTGTCACTGTGCATACACTGTACGTACATGTTTGTTTCTGAAATCCTGGTTCATTCAACGACCAAAAGCCAACACCGTCAAATGAGAAACGTGGATACAACTTGGTCTCAGCAAGATGCATAGATCCTCATGAACCCTCGCAGTCGCGGGGGCTCATGAGAATCTATGTCTCTTGCAGCTGGATCAAGTTCACTTTTTTCTTGGCAGTTAAGGGGTTAACATCCACGGCACCGGAGTGATAAAGGACGGCCCTGTGGGGCGGGTTACCTGAACACTGATCAGTTCATGTGCACTGGCACTGTGCCACTTTAGATATGCCAGGAGCCAGTTGCATGAGCCAGCTTAGTCCTGCACCAGCCACTAAGCAAGGTGCGCCGATATAGCGGCGCACCTTGCTTAGTGGCTGGTGCAGTACTAAGCTCGCTCATGCAACTGGTTCCTGGACCTTTAAACGGACGTCCTTTAGTATCGTCTGACACCCTATATATAGCCTGTCATATTTTTTACCCAAGTGTTTGGTGGGTACGCTTTCAAACACAGTCTTCTACGAGGTTTCATTATTGGACTTTTCTGAACTTATCAGTCACAACAAAACGGATCACAGGGTGTCAGCCGAGTGTGGGTGTAATTAAACTACTTCAACCCTACTCGACATTCCTAAATTTGGGAGTTGTCCTCAGCGGACTAGATTACAGCGGTTCAGGTGACACATCAACCGTAATAGACTGGACCAAATAATTGTACTACACAGGTGAATATCCAGTTTCCATGCAAGCTGACACTGAAGTAGTCGTAAATACCTAAATTTGATGTCATATACAGTAGAACCTGTCTTGACCAACCACCTTTTCCTGCAAAGACAGGTTTCTCACAAGAGGTGTCTTGAAGGACAAACAGGGTTATAGCTCAAAGCAGGTTTTGCTATAAATGGTTTACCAGCTATTTCATTATTGCTAACCTGACCGCTTCCATGCCAGCAGCCAGAAAATAATTTATGACTCCTCTTAAACATCAGAGACTCACTACTACTGTAAACCACCTGTCTGCATGATACGCACGGATATAAATGAGGCCAACAAGATGCATAGGTCCTCATGAGCCCCCGCAAGTGCGAGGGCTCATGAGGATCTATGCCTCCTGCAGCTGGGTGTTCAGTTTTAACTGCGTATTCCAGCAGTGAAGGAGTTAACTCGGCAGCCCGGTACCCTCTTCTGACGGGTGGGGAAGACGTCTGATAGGTGGGGTGGAACCCGTATGGGCCTTTTCGAGCGCAGAGATCACACATCTTGACCGAACTGAACTTAAGTGAACTGCACTGAACTGAACTGAACTAATCTGAGCTGAACTGAACTGAACTGAACTGCAATACCCACATACGTTCTTTCTCTTCCCCAGTATTAGTAGATCGTCATATCTCAGATAGTTGTTTTTTTTTCCCCAAAAGCCTACCCTTCGTTATCACGCCTAGTTCTTAACCCATTCAGCCCTGACGCACTACAGCAGGAGATGGGTCGACCATGATAATTCAAGGGTAGTGCCAGATTAGCTTGCTTGAATTATCATGGTCGATCGATCTCCTGCAAATGACTGGTGCATAGTCATTAGATGACGCCTCCAAAATTTGGGAAATACTGCCGTCGGGCTAAATGAGTTAATGTGTGTGCAAGCTTCAATGCCACGCAGCACGTAGAAACTGTTTTGAGCGACCTGTTGTGAGAGACCGCCTGTCATGAAAGACCATCATTTAGGTGGCTTCAAGCTGAAGCCACCTAAATAATGAATCCAGACCAAAAATTTCTTTCACCTAAATAAATTTTCACCTAAATAATGAATCCAGACCAAAAATTTCTTTCTCCGTTGGGTACTTCTTCACCTAAATAATGGTCTTTAGTGTGAGGTGACACTTTTTGCCCTTCAAGACTTCTTTTCTCAGATCTTTTTTTTTTTTCCTCTCAAACAGGTTCTAGTCTACCGAACGCTAAATTGTGATTCGACCGCGATCCCACAATGATTCCACATGTGATTCATATGAACTTGAGTGATGAAAGAATGTGAAATCCCAATAATAATCTCATTTAGCCCGACGGCCGTATTTCCCAAAGTTTGGAGGCGTCATCTAATGATTATGCACGAGTTGCATTAGATGGATTGACCATGATAATTCAAGGGCAGTGCCAGATTAGCTGGGCGCCTGCCCTTGAATTATCATGGTCGATCCATCTCCTGCTGTAGTGCGTCAGGGCTGAATGGGATATCCATTTTGTTAATAATCATCTTAGAACAGTGAGTTACGCACTACTTGAAAGTAATAGAAGATGGATCAACCGTGGTAACTGATGGGCAGTGCCTGATTGCTTGGCGTCTCTCCAGCCAGACACCAAAGTAAGTGTGAATTATACAGTGGCCTAGGGATCTGGGGGGCCGGGTGGGCCCTGCCCTCTCCTACTTTTGTGCCCCCCCCCCTTCACTCTCCCCCCCCCCCCGCCGGCCGCCCCCCCCCCCAAAAAAAAAAAAAAAAAAAAAAAAATCATGAAAAGGTAGGTGAGGGGGTGGATAAATTTATCAACCTGTCAACTAACGGCTCGGAGAAGCACCCATACACCTGTACACTTTCTCAGAAATCCGACGCCACTCACGCATTACCTATCTACACGTAGGAATGAGTGTGCAAAAGTACAAGTACTTCCCGCTTATCAGTCCCACTGTCAACGGGTCACTTTTTTTTTCAAACTTCGTTGGTCCCTTAAGTCTCCACACACACACACACACACACACACACACACACACACACACACACACACACACACACACACACACACACACACACACACACACACACACACACACACACAACAGATAATCAGTATATGTATGTGTTCTGCCTCGCGCTGGGACCATACGGCGTTGAGGCGCGTCCCCTGGGTGGTGGATAGGGGGTCCCTCGTGAGAGGGGTGCACCGAATGAAATAAGGTGCCGTGAACCAACATGGTCTAAGGGAAGGTGACCCCGACAGAAAACCCCTGGTCCTCCTAGTAAGGGGGTTGGGCGTGGGGGTAGCTTCCCCACCCTGCAAAAAAGGAAATAGCTACAAAAACGCCGACGAAAAGACTAACAGTAATTCCTTTCCTGGAGGAGGAAGGTTCTTCTACTAGAAGACTTATGACGTCCTGTGGTGAAAGCCGGAAGTCTTCGGAAGCCACAGGACCGAGCCGCCTCTCTCTATCCAGGGATACAACCATGGGCACATGGAACGTCAAGACCATGTACCAGAGCGGCAAGGCCGCCCAGATAGCAGCGGAAATGCAAAAGTACAACCTTTCTCTGCTAGGCATCAGTGAAGCCAGATGGACGCAGAAAAGGCTGTTAAGTGGGGAGATGATTCTGTATTCAGGTCATGAAGAGGAGAATGCCCCCCATACAGAAGGAGTAGCACTCATGCTGTCACCAGTGGCACAGAGAGCGCTGATGGGCTGGGAACCTCTTGGGCCAAGAATTATAACAGCAGCCTTTAGAACCAAGAAAAAGCTCAAGCTGAACGTCATCCAGTGTTATGCGCCCACCAATGACAGTGACGAGGAAGAGAAACAAGAGTTCTACGACCGACTCCAGAGTGCCGTGGACAAATGTGCGGAGCGAGACATCACCATCGTCATGGGCGATTTTAATGCCAAAATAGGGGAGGACAACACCGGATACGAAGAGGTGATGGGGAGACAGGGACTAGGCTCGGAGATGAGTGAGAACGGGGAGAGGTTTGTAGACTTTTGTGCTCTAAACCGACTTGTCATTGGAGGCAGCATCTTCCCACACAGAAGAATACACAAAGCAACTTGGGTCTCACCTGACCATACAACAGACAACCAAATAGACCATATCTGCATTAGCAAGAAATTTAGAAGATCCCTTCAAGATGTTCGAGTGAGGAGGGGAGCAGATGTCGCCTCAGACCACCATCTGCTTACCTTAAGAATGAAGCTCAAGCTAAAGAAAAGCCGCACAGAGACAAGAAGAAGACAGCGCTATAATGTAGGCCTCCTGAGAGAAACTGGAGTTAGAGAAGAGTTCAAACTGGTGCTGTCCAACCGGTTTCAAGCGCTACAGGAGCTAGTAAATGAAGAGGAGGCGGTCACCACAGAGCAGCAGTGGAAGGCAGTTAGAGAGGCGCTGAACTCAACCTGCAAAGACACTGTAGGGTTCAGGAAACACCACCACAAGGACTGGCTGTCGGCACAGACCTTGAAGAAGATAGAAGCGAGGAAGCAGAAGAAAGCAGCGGTCAACAACAGTCGCACGAGAGCAGCCAAAGTAAGGGCACAGGAGGAATACTCGGAAGCCAACCGCGAGGTGAAGAGGAGTATCAGGGCAGACAAGAGGGCCTACACAGACAGCCTGGCAGCAGAGGCAGAAAAGGCAGCAGGCAGCGGCAACATGAAACAGCTCTACGACATTACCAGAAGATTGTCGGGTAAGTATGGCCATACAGAAAGACCAGTAAAAGACAAAGAAGGCAAGCCTATTGCAGACAGAGCAGACCAACTCGACAGATGGGCCGAGTATTTTGAAGAGTTACTGAACAGACCTAGCCCACCCGACCCCCCCGACATCCAGCCGGCAGAGACCGACCTACCCATCAGCTGTGACAGACCCAGCCGGGAAGAGATCAGAAAAGCAGTGGCATTTTTGAAGAATGGCAAAGCAGCAGGGCCAGATGGCATCCCAGCGGAGTCTCTGAAAGCAGACCTAGAGACAACAGTTGAGATGCTGTACCCACTGTTTGGAAAGATCTGGGAAGAGGAGGTGATGCCAGCTGACTGGAAGGAGGGGTACCTAATCAAGCTTCCCAAGAAAGGCGACCTCAGCAAGTGTTCCAACTACAGAGGAATCACCTTGCTGTCAGTACCAGGAAAGGTCTTCAACAGGATCATCCTAGAGAGAATGAAGAGCTCCGTTGACCCCCAGCTGAGAGACCAGCAAGCAGGATTCAGGAAGAACCGATCATGTACAGACCAGATCGCCACTCTCCGCATCATCGTGGAACAGTCTCTGGAGTGGAGCTCCCCGCTGTACGTCAACTTTGTGGATTATGAGAAAGCATTTGACAGCGTGGACCGAGAGACTATGTGGAAACTCCTACGACACTACGGTGTACCCACAAAGCTCGTCCGCCTGATCAAGAGCAGCTATGATGGCATGACATGTCGCGTGATCCACGAAGGGCAGTTCACCAGAGAGCTCCAGGTCAGAACTGGTGTCAGGCAGGGGTGTCTGCTGTCTCCGTTCCTCTTCCTACTGGCCATAGACTGGGTCATGAAGATGACCACAGAGCACAGACGAAGTGGAATACAGTGGACACTGTGGACACAGCTTGACGACCTCGATTTTGCAGACGACTTGGCATTACTGTCCCACACTCATCAACAAATGCAGGACAAGACCACGAGGCTTGCTGACATCTCGTCCCAAGTGGGCCTCACCATTCACAAACAGAAAACAAAGACAATGAGGCTGAACGCAACCAGGGAAGAACCAGTCTTGCTTGCTGGCACCCCGTTGGAGGAGGTGGAGTCCTTCACCTATCTCGGGAGCATCATAGACAAAAAAGGCGGCACTGATGCAGATGTCAGAGCACGAATCGGTAAAGCCAGAGCAGCCTTTCTCCAGTTGAAAAAAGTGTGGAGTTCCAGAGAGCTGTCACAACACACCAAAGTCCGGATTTTCAACTCCAATGTAAAAGCAGTTCTCCTATATGGAGCAGAGACATGGAGATTGACAAAAACCACAGTCAACAGAGTACAGACCTTCATGAACAGTTGCCTTAGAAGAATTTTGAAAATCCACTGGCCAGAGAAGATCAGCAACGTCAGACTCTGGGAGAGAACAGAGCAGATAACAGCAGAGAATGAAATTGGGCGAAGAAGATGGGGATGGATCGGTCACAGTCTGAGAAAGCCAGCTTCCAGTATCACTAGGCAGGCATTGTCATGGAACCCCCAGGGAAAGAGGAAAAGAGGTAGGCCGAGAAACTCCTGGCGTCGAGACCTCCAAGCAGACATCAAGAGACTGGGAACCACCTGGAGTAGAATCGAAGGAGAAGCACAGGACAGGAGTTGCTGGAGGTCTCTCGTCGACGCCCTATACCCGGGTAGGGGTGACAGGCGTAAGTAAAGTAAGTAAGTATGTGTTCTGGTTTACGTTATAATGCGGGTGTGAGGTTTGTGGAATGTGTCAGATGTGTGATATTTATTCAGTACTTGTTAAACTCACGTTTTATGCCGGTTTTTTTAAAAAATTATTATTATTTTTTGTTTGTTTGTTTGTTTAAAACTCATTCAGTCTCGACACACCACAGCAAGATATGGCTCGACCATGATAGTTCGCCATAGGCGCCAAGCTATTCTGGCACCGCCCTTGAACTATCATGGTCGATCTGTCTCCTAAATCGTAGTGCAGTCCTTAGAGGAGATCTCCAAAATGTGGGTATTTCGTACCTGGGACACAATGAGTTAAAGACTGGGAGCTGCATGATAATTAGGCCCACGCGTTTTCTGACAATAATATCACATTGCTTGACGACAGAGAATTGGTCAGTTCAGGCAGTGCAAGGACCGGTGTTTTTAAAAATAACTTTTTGCCTTGTTTCAAAATTTGTAGTAGGGCTGAATGTTGGAATTTGCTGGAAATTTCTGATTAGATAAGAGGAGACATGTTTGGTGCTTTGATTCATACCATCCTGAACTTATCCAGTGGACAATTGTGGGCCTATGTTGAGTTGCCGTTGACGTAGTGATTTGAGGGGCACGCTGATTTCAACTGTGCTTGGGTGTGCGGTTGGTAAGGAAACAGGTTCATAGTCAAGAAATGAGACAGTCAATGTGCTGGTTGTTTTTTGTTTTTTTCATGGTATTTTGTGCATGGCAAATGTGCAGTTGGTAGGCGGTAGTGTTTTTTTTTTTTTTGTTTTTTTTAGGGGATTGAAATATTAGGGGATGACTACCTACTTTTACCTACTTTACTTTGTAATCTTCCTAAAATATTAGCACTGGCAGTCTCCCCTTTTATTTTCATTTATTACGACAATATCGACTGCAACCCCTTCCCCCCTTTTAGTAGGTTCTCTCTTAGGGTGCATGGAAATTTAGCTCTAGATGGAGGCATGGAATGTATGCCTCTGCAAACACCACAGTAAAATGTGGCTGTCTTTACAGGTAGGTAAAAGTTCCTGCCTTCCACTAGTATGCCGAATGGTGTGCTGACGAGGTCGCCAAGACCGAAACAGCTGTCCACACCGGCTAAATATCTGGACCCCCCTTGGGGGACCTAAATTTAAATTTGCATGCACTGAGTGGCTGGAACAGTGGGATGTGTGATACGCCCCCCTTCGAGGGAGAGGGGTGAGGGGGGAGGGGGGGGGGTTTCCATATGCAGTGCTTCCAGTCACTTTCTTAGCGCACTCCCTCTTTTCTATCTTTTTTGTGTGTGTTTGACCACAGTAGATCTATGATCACTGGTCGATCATGCACACTTCTCTCCCCTGACAGTGCTTTTACCTACTTCACTTTGTAATCTTCCTAAAATATTAGCACTGGCGTCTCCCCTTTTATTTTCATGTATTACACTGTAAGAAGTTATCACGGTCAATTTGTCTCTCTCATTTGAAACTGACCGTGAAAAGAATTCACAGGTTCAAAGGCTAAATATCGCACCACTCGAAGGTAGGTAGGAAAATAATGTGGCGTACGTAAGTTTGGTTAACCCGATTTCTCCTCGTTACTTCCTGATCTACTTAACTGGGAAAACACATGTAGATAAAGGTGTCATTTGGATATTGTTTGTATTGCTATCTATAAACTTCTCTACTCCTTCCTCCTCCTCCCCCCCCCCCCCCCCCCCACACGCGCACTCCCTCCCCCATTTCCCTGATAAACAAGCGGCATAGATACTATCTATGCCTTTCGCATTTGTTGTTGTGTAGGTGGTGTGCTCGGGCATTCAGCGTAGGCTTTAACATAGGCCTATCTATTTAAAAGAAACACACACACACACACACACACACACACACACACACACACACACACACACACACACACAGACAAACACACACACACACACACGCACGCACACGCACACGCACGCACACACTGACATGCACACACGCACGCACGCACTCACGCACAACCCAGGTAGTTCAAGTGGCACTGCGCTGTGGTGACACGCCCTTCCCGGGGAAAGCAGCCCAAATTCCCCTGATCGGAAAATAGAATTAAAAAAAAAAAGCAAAAAAAAAAAAAAAAATGCAAAAAAAAAAAAAAAAAAGCCTTGAAGCTGTCACCTGTTGATTGTGTGTAGGTTGATTAGAGTTCGATGCGCATCTAATCAACTCATGTTGCTGTTGCGCTGTTGGGCATACACATTCGACAGGTATGCGCACATGTAATAATTATGTGGTATACACCATTTGAAAACAGGCGGTAGACAGGCCATTGTCGCTTGCAAAAGGGGTACTCGGCGACAATCGTAATCATTCACTCTTTCACTGCCAGAACGTGCCGAATGTTATAGGCAAACGCAAGAGGCACAGATCCTCATGAGCCCCCGCAAAAGCGGGGTTCATGAGGATCTGTGCCACTTGCTGGTCGCATTCAGACTCTCACGCAGGTTGGTTGGTTAGTTCGGGTTTAACGTCCACAGCACCGAGGTGATCATGGACGGCCCTGACGGGCGGGTTATGGGGGACAGGGAAATCTATTGCCTATGGAGTACGACCTGAACACTGATCAACTCAGGCGCACTCCAACTGTGCCACTTTGATTACCAGGACCTTTCAACGGACATGCAATTGAACAAATCCGTTTTTTTCCCCTGGATTGTGAGTCCAGCTACCGGGGCCGAACGGGATTCGAACCCACGACCCGGCGATTCCCTTCGCTCTCCTGCTCCAACGTTTAACTCCCTTCGCTCTCCTGCTCCGACGTTTAACCGCCTGAGCTATTTCGGACTCCTCTCACGCAGAAAGTTGTACGTGACTTTTATTTTAAAAATGTCATTCATTCGTGATCACAGTCAGTGATCAGTTTAACCCAGAAAAAAAAAACTGATCGGCACCCAACTGCCAGAGGAATAGATCCTCATGAGCCCCCACAGTCGCGGGGGTTCATGAGGATCTATCCCTATTGCTGACGCCACTTTGTATCTATGTTCCTTGGACGGCTAGGGCTCTTGAGCGTTGAGATAATAAAGATGTGAAAAACCCAGATCCCCAATGCGCAAAGGCCATCGGGCCGACGTCGGCCGCCGTTGGCCCGCGCACGGCGTCCGTGCGCGGGCCAACGGCGACCGATGTCGGCCCGATGGCCTTTGCGCACAGGGTCAGCGTCGACTTGGCGTGGAAGGACTAAGCTAAACTGAATTCCAAACCTATGTCAAGAGAAAAGAAAAAGAAAACAGAGTTGGGAAGGGGGAGGGAGGGTGTCGAGCCCCTGGCCGTGACGTCATCGTAGACACCCTTACCGGCCGCTATTCCTTGGTAAACTTACAAAATCCAGGAAACGTGGCCTTGGTGTTGCGGATACGGGTGGTGGGTTTTATTGGTATACCCGATTCTCAGAGGCGCTATTCTCAACTTCCTGATTGTGTGAGAAGCAGGAAGACGTCTAGGATATCTTACTGCTTATAATGTAGGCATACTACGTGTACCAAGCACAGTACTGAATTATTTTGATTTGATATTTTGGGGAAACACTTCACTTTGTATGATCTGTCTCTCTCTCTGTTTGTCTGTCTGTCTGTCTGTCTGTCTGTCTGTCTGTCTGTCTGTCTCTCTCTCTCTCTCTCTCTCTCTCTCTCTCTCTCTCTCTCTCTCTCTCTCTCTCTCTCTCTCTCTCTCTCTCTCTCTCTCTCTCTCTGAGTGCGTGCGTACCTGAGTGCGTGTGTGGGTATGTGTGTGTGTATGTGCGTGGTGCGTGCGTGCGTGAGCGAATGTAGCAGTGCATGCAGCAGTGTGTGGTATGTGTATGTTTACATGTCTATGTCACTTATGTAGTAGATGTAGCAACGGCAAGTTTGAAAACTGGTCCTCTTACCAATAACTTCTACCGTTGGAAAATAAAGGTTCATTGTTCATTGTTCATTGTTCATTGTTCTCTCTCTCTCTCTCTCTCTCTCTCTCTCTCTTAATTCCCTCCACCGGAGGGCAGCCAAGCTAATCCTTCCAAATAGCAGAGACAGCACTGACGAGCGACTTAGGGCCCTTGACATGCTTCCGTTACGTAACCTCTTTCTGTTCAATAAGGGCGTGTTAATGTTTAAAGTCCGAAAATCCAAAACCCTGCGGTACGTCTCGGATTTGTTTAAGGATACTAACACACCATACAAGACATCAAGGAACAAACTGTCAGTACCTAGGCCACGACTTGATATATTCAAAACTAGTCTGTCTTACTCAGGGACCAAACTGTGGAACTCGTTTCCGGCCAATATTACCGAGGCATCTTCATTGTCCACCTTCAAGGCACTTAATTGAGCCGCCGAACAAAGCGCAGACGACTACTGCGTTCTGAATAATGACTGTTATTAAACATGCAAGTGTGTGGGCGCGTGTGTATGTGTGTGCGTGCATGTGTGCGGAACATTGTGTTTTGTGCATATTTGTTTATGCTGGTGTGTGCGTGCATGTGTGTGTGTGTGTGTGTGTGCACGTGTGTGTGTGTGTGTGTGTGTGTGTGTGTGTGTGTGTGTGTGTGTGCGTGTATGTATGTGTGTGCGTGCATAGTCTTGCGTGCATGTATGTGTGTGTTGGGTTAGGAGGAAGTAAAACGTTTAGATAATCTTGACGTTTATGCTTACAGTTTTTGCGCTCAATGTACCAAATGTAGTTTTATCAGTGTGCAATGTATACTATATGTATGTGTTTATTATGTAGTAGTATTTCATGTACCGTGTGTAATGCATATTAGCCAGACGTGGGTCGTGACTGTGCTTCGTCTGACGCGGGCGTTGGTTGAAGGCCCCGGACATACATCACGATACAACGTTTGTCCCGGCCTTTAATCCAATGTTTGAGCCGTAGCGGGGTCTGACCTAACTCTGATTTACGTACTTCCGTGTGTGTGCGTGCGCGCGTGTGTGGGTGTGTGTGTGTGAGTGTGTGCAAGCGCGTGTGCGTGCCGGCGTGCGTGCGTGTGTGTGTGTGTGTGTGTGTGTGCGGTGTGTGTGTGTGTGTGTGTGTGTGTGTGTGTGTGTGTGTGTGTGTGTGCGTATGTGTGTGTGTGTGTGTGTGTGTGTGTGTGTGTGTGTGTTTCATGTAGTTTGTAGCAAGGACAAGAATGAAAAAAGGTATGCGCACCTATTCTTTTATCCTTAAAAAATAAAGTTTCATTTCATTTCATTTCTCTCTCTCTCTCTCTCTTGATGCTGCTGATTCTTTGACACTGTCTTAGCTGAGTATAATATTATTGCTATGCACTCATTTATTTCCCTTGCTTTTTGTGTTGGTGGCAGTTACTAATTCTCCAATACCAATTTTTTTTCCTTTCATTAATTCACCTATTGTGTTTTTCCCCTTAGGTTTTCTTCCTCTTCTTCTTCTTCTTTTTCTTCTTCTTCTTCTTCTTATTATTATTTGCATGCTTTGTTTATTTTCCTGTTATGTTGTTTGTTTACAGGACAGCTTGTAAGACAGGCATTGAGTTGCCTAATAGCTTTATCCTGAATAAATAAAGATTCAGCAAAGATTCATCAAAGATTCATCATCATCATCATCATCATCATCATCATCTCTCTCTCTCTCTCTCTCTCTCTCTCTCTCTCTCTCTCTCTCTCTCTCTCTCTCTCTCTCTCCGGGCTCTCTCTCTCTCTCTTTCTCTCTCTCTCTCTCTCTCTCTCTCTCTCTCTCTCTCTGCCTCTCTCTCTCTCTCTCTCTCTCTCTCTCTCTCTCTCTCTCTCTCTCTCTCTCATGCTAATCACAACACGCCAAAAGCATCAGCTCCGCCCCCATTCACTTAACCTCTCTCACTCTTTTGATTCAGTTCCCACTGAGCAAGTCAAGGAATATCGCCTCTCCGGGGTAATTGTTGATGACCAACTGTGCTCGTTGCCCCATCTAACACAACTAGGGAAAACATTATCAAAGAAGCTATTTTTACTGTCAAGATTAAAATCTATCATTGATACTAAGACACGAAAGCTATTTTTAACTCCTACATTAAACCTCACATTGACTACGCATCTACTATTTGGGACGGCTGTAGTAAGGCTAACCTTAAGCGGATTACATCTCTATACAATCGCGCAGTTAAACTGATCCTCCCAATCCCCTCTCTAACTTTGGAGGAAAAGCATCAGGCAACAGGACTCCTTCCTTTACATCCATGTCAACACCTTACGTTTAATAAGTGCGTACTTATGCACAAAGCACTGAACGGGAAAGCCCCCCCTCTACCTGGCTAAGCTTTTCACTGAGAGCGAAAGGGTTTACAGCACTTTGAGGAACAGTCTCGTCATTGAACGGCCTCGAATTGACTTGTTTAAATCCAGCCTTTCTTACGCGGGTGCCTATTTATAGAACGCACTTCCTCCACATACACAGCAAACGAGACATCTTCCATTGTTTAGGACGAAAGCTTTTAAATACATCTCTGAGCAAACTTGAAAGAAACGTAGATAATATGTCCAAAAGAGTCATGTCAATGATTTCCTGTGGTCCTCCGTTTTGCACTTGTTAGCTTTTGCATAATATCTCTCTTTATCGTGGTGTTTGCCTGCTCACTAAATTCCTACACATGAGCAGCTGTATCATAAGTGTGCAGTCGCTTTCTATAAACACACTTTACATCGCACCCCCCCCCCCCCCCCAAGACCCTGTCGTTTTGCTGTGTGTGTGTGTGTAATCTTTAGCGACTTTGGAACTTCTATCGGAATATAACACAAATGACCTGTGGGTGTAGCCGCTTGTTTTGTGCTGTTAACATATTGTTTTAATATTGCTTTTAATGTTGCAAGGACAAACATGAAAAGAGGCCTGTGCGCCTATTGTTTCCATCCTTGAGAAATAAAGTAGGCCTATCATTCATTCATTCATTCATTCATTCTCTCTCTCTCTCTCTCTCTCTCTCTCTCTCTCTCTCTCTCTCTCTCTCTCTCTCTCTCTCTCTCTCTCTCTCTCTCTCTCTCTCTCTCTGTGTTTAGCTACTCTGAAAAAACCTAAACACCACCCAACTACAAGAGGTATAGATCCTCATGAGTCCCCGCAATTGCGGGGACTCATGAGGATCTATACCTCTTGCTGAATCCATGTTCCTCTGACGGCCGGGGATCTTTGACTTGAATTTACAATAATTTCAGAAACGCAGTTTGCGTCCACTGGCAGATAATGCATCACATCAAACAGTGGCCGTGAACTGTGTGTTACCTGCGCCTTTATGGTATCTAATGACACGTGATACATAGGGCCTACTAGTAATTAGGAGCCTGCCGCGCGACCGTTGGAGCTAGAGACTGCGATGTCTGTCCTGATTATTTCCGACCGTAACCAAAGAGTTAACTCTTTCGAGACGTGCCGCCTCCGGATACGCGGCTTAAAGCCGCGTATCCGGAGGCGGCACGTCTCGATTGAGTTAATGAGCAAGTATAACGGCACTTTTGCTGCACTAATGAAAAATGTCTACCCGTATCATGTTAAGATTAAAAACTGACCAATATCCTCCAAAAAATATTCCATTAGTAATGAAGGACGAAAATCAATTTCATGGCGGTGTGGTGGAAACTAGTTTTCAGTCTTACGATTAATTGTGATCACGACGCGACAGCGAAAAAATCGAGAACATAGAAATAAAGGAGTGTTTCCATAAGCGCGACGCGGAAGTTGGCAACAAAATGTTACTGCTCAGTCCAGCGATTCAAAGTCGATTTCACTGCGCTTTTCAGTGCAAGGGGTGTAATTTTCAGTACGCGCCAAATTTGCAGCCATTTTTAAAATTCAAAACAAAGACAAGAAATCGCGTTGTCGCGCTGCTATATGGAAACACACTGAACGATTTCAAGCTCCGCCTGCCTCCCAACTATTTTGTGTGTGTGTGTGTCGCGCCGTGTTTAGTAGCGATTTGGAAACACAGCTCGTTCACCTGATCTGGCTCCCATCGAGCACCTCTGGGACGTTCTGGGGCAACGGGTAGTCAGCAACCACCCACCCCCCCCCCCCACCTCAAGGCGTCCCCCAGCTGACTCAGTTCCTGCATCAAGAGTGGGGGGAAGCGACACAACATGTTCTCCGAACCCTGGTGAACTCCATGCGTCAACGCTGCATTGAATGCTTGGCTGCAAACGGTGGGTACACTCGCTACTGACTGGACCAGTCTTGTGTGACTTTTCAAATGAGGGGTGGGTGAACATTCTAACGTACTGTTGTTTTACATTTGCTTGATTTACTAAAAACTTAAATGAAATTGTTATTGAATAAATTAGCAAAGTACTGACGCCAAGCATTGTCACATTATTTGTGTGGTGTTGTCGGTGCGTCTGCGATATAAAGTGGGCCTTAAGTAATGACCATTAGTATATATTGGAACTGTAATTATTTTTGAACTCCCTCTTTACAGTCTATCCCAAATCTCCTCGGTGCCGATATTAGAATCTGCAAACTCGCCAACGTATCATTTGCACAGTCTGCACAGTGCTTGCAGCTTGCTGCTTGCTGTTTGTTCATATTTTTTCAAACATTTTTCTTTCTTTTTTTTTCACCAGAGAGACGGATGCTTGAGAGATGGATGCTACCAGAACTTTAGTTTTCAGATCATTTCTCTCTTGCTTTCTTCAATTTCATTTCGTTTCATTTCATTACATTATCGTTGTGTCTCTCGTACGCATATGACGAGCAAAGGAAATGCGACATTTTTGGAATCATCGGAAACACTTTAGTGTTTCCGATGATTTCAAAAATGTCGCAATCCTTTTGCTCGTAAATATATATACTGTATATATTTAAGTTGCAATTGGAACGTTGTTCCGGAAGAGCTAGACATTTCACGTCACATTACTGCCTTTTCGAAATGCTCGAAATAGATTTTTCACGGCTGAGCTCAAAGGGTGCAGAAGCCAGAACCCCTCCTCCCTCCCCCGCCTCTCTTCCCCCTCCTCCTCCCCCTCTCCCTCCCCTTTTATATAACTACACTTATATCACAAAAGACCTAAATATAATATTTTCGGCGTAATAATGCGTTGCCGCTGTTACTATCCCTAGATGCACCTTTCTAGAAGTTCCTTAGGTCTCATGACGCGTTCCGGAAGCCATCAAGTGACATGCTCAGAACGTCCTTCCGGAGGGCGCCGAGTCAAGAGGCGCATGACGCATTGCGGAGTATTACAAAACATGCGGCCGGGGTGCAGTGCATAAGATCTTACGCACACTGGTTGTCTCCGTCGATTCGCTGCCGCTGATAAGCGGCAGCGAATCGAGGGAGGCAACCAGTGTGGGTCCTACAGTCTCTCACGTCATTTAGGTGTACAAGATCATAACGAACAATACAATTCAACATCGTGCACATCATTTTGTATTCGGGTATGACTCACTCAGTGTACCCGGTGCGCGAAGGCCAGCGTGCCGGCGTCGGTCCCCGTTGGCCCGCGCACGGCTGTGCGCGGGCCAACAGCGGCCGACGTCGGCCCGATGGCCTTTTGCGGAATTGGGTATGACTCAAGGTCATTAGGACATGACTCACTAAGAAACCTGTTCTTTCCTGTTCGATCACAAGCTTGTTTCTCAGCATATCCTGCCCCATTTTGCAGGTACTCTACTGGCCAAGCGACACAGGGTGGGTTTGGGGTCAGAGCCATTTTGACCTGTGTCTCGAGTCCACTCACAAAAAAACTGCCTCGTCATAGTGACCGCTTGCTAGACCTTGCGTACGCCGGACACCGAGCCCATCCTGCTTCTTCTTTCGTACAGTCTGGCGTGTTAACCCTTTGCGTGACGGTGGAGGTTTTTGTCGCGATGATTCCTACAGGAATCATCGCGACAAAAACCGCTACCGACACGCAAAGGGTTAATGAGCCCGCTTTCATTATTTCCATTCATGTATTTTCTGTCCCCCAACGATACGAATTTTTTAAAATATATTTTAATTTTTTTTTTTTTTTTGGAAGGCCGATTAAATGCTTCGAAATAAGTATGCCCACTGTTTTGGAGAGAACGTGATGTACTCATAACAGAATAATTAAGTGTCAGTGATCACGTTCGTCAGATTTCAACGCAGCATGTCAATACCCCGACACATCTATAGTTGTCTCACCGATCAGCGTTAGCAAATCGAGGGAGATTACCAGTGTGTCAGTCGGCACGTATAAATGTGCAAGTATCATTCTCAATTGCATCAGCTCGGTTTCTCCTTCGCTTCCAATTCCAAACTACGGGAGATTGAGGGATCTTGATAGCTCTGCTGCATTACTGGATTAGCTTCGCTTGCAGCCAGCCTGGCACTACAGATAGATAGCTAGTACGTTTGATCTATTAAAAAGAAACTAATTAAACGAAACATTATTGTGTCCTGCTATCCTGACTCGTAATTTTAATGTTTAACTCATTCAAAGAGACCCGCATCAATAGCTGCAAAAGTGTCGTACAGAGTTGCCGACGGCAACGCTAAACGACGCTTTCGCAGCTATTGATGAGGGGCACTTTGGGAATGAGTAAACTACTCAGTTTGAGACGTTCCGTGTCAGGGCACGTGGCGTAAAGCAGCGTAAACGGCTGCGACACGTTTCGAATGTGTTAACTCATTCTACCCCATCACCGAAATCCCCAAATTTTGCCGTTGTCCTCTGAAGACTGCATTGCAGTGCAGGACACCGATCGACCATGATAGTTCAAGGGTGATGCCAGAATAGCTTGGCGCCCATAGGCGCCAACTATTCTGGCATCACCCTTGAACTATCATGGTCGATCCTTATCTTGCTGTGGTGTGTCTGGGGTAGAATGAGTTAAACCGGATTCACAATTTTCAGCTGTTTGGCTGTCACACTGAAAGGGCGTTGGAATTTGTCCTGTGCGCGCCCCGATGCAAAGAAAGACGCGACTGTTGGCTTACATCTATAAGTGTGCCTGCGCGGGTGTCAGTGTGTCCATTCGTATACCGAAATCCAACGCGACACCCTCCTTTTGAGGGGCACCTGAAACCGATGTTAGCAAGAGGTATAGATTCTCTTGAGACCCTGTTTTGCAGGGTCTCATGGAAATCTACGCCTCTTGCAGGTGGCCGGATTTGGACTTAGCGGCGGTTATCACGTGCGGCGGATTGGCACAATTATTTTGAAACAGGAAGGAAGGAAGGGTTGGGCGTCAAACACCGACACACAATGAATACACAGTCGTCACAGTGCCCATGGTTATCAAAAGACAAAAAAAAAAAAAAAGGGGGATGCGTCAATGGTGGTAATTAAGGAAACGTCATGAATGGGCTACTCGTCCTTTTCAGATAAAATGTCGAGTGTCCAATTTAAAAGAAAAGATGCAATAAACAACAAGAAGGCCGAAACAATAAAACAAGCAACGCAAAAACAAAGATAAATATTAATTCTAAATCAAAACCAGCCGCCAGACAACCAACCAGCTAACCAACACCAGCCAACCAACCACATAATCAACCAGCCAATAAACCAACAAAACAACCAGCCAACCAACCAACCAACCAACAACTAACAAATAAATAAATGAACAAACAAACAAGCAAACCAAATGGATTCTTATCTCATTCTGCCCGCGACACACCACAGCAAGATATGGCTCGACCATGATAGATCAAGGGTGGTGGCAGAATAGCTTGGCGCCTATAGGCGCCAAGCTATTCTGCCACCACCCTTGAACTATCATGGTCGATCTGTCTCCTGAATTGTAATGCAGTCTTTAGATGATAACTCCAAAATGTGGGTATTTCGTACATCGGGCACAATGAGTTATACACCTTTACGATCGGGTGTGTTAAAGCGACCTGCCCCAGGCAATAACGTGTTGATAGTTTGCAATTTCTTCTTCATAAATGTTCTTTCTATGTCTTACAGTAAAGTTGGACAAAGGGGCTAACTCAACTCATTCAACTCCGATACGCCACGGCAAGACATGGATCGAGCGTGATAGTTCAAGGGTTGTGCCAGAATAGCTTGACGCCCATAGGCGCCAAGCTATTCTGGCACAACCCTCGAACTATAACGCTCGATCTGTTTCCAGAACTGTAATACAGTCTTCAGGGGGCAACTTCAAAATTTGCGGATTTCGGTCCTGGAGCAGAATGTGCTAACCTATGAAGTTTGAAAGTAGTAAAATGAAAGACTTTTCTGCCCTTCTCCTTCTTGGTAGGTAGGAGAGCTCTTCCGTTACTCACAAGGGGCAGTATACTAACCTTCTGTTATGTGTACCTACTCAGACGGATTATAAAATGTAAGGCAGTGCAGTCTTAGTTTAGACAACATTGATAACTTGTTGCACAGCGTGCGGTAATCCAACCCCCCCCCCCCCCCTCCTCCGGGGAGCACACCTCTTTAATATCACGTTTAACGTGTATGCATACCTTTGAACCGCTATTTTAGTCGATCCACTTCCCACGCTTGACTTATTGTCATAGTTCAATTCACCAAAAAGTGCCCAAGATCAATTCATTTTTCAGGAAAGACTTTTTTCTTTCGCGTATTAGAAATCGATTCCTGGAAAGAAAAAAAAAGATATCACGTATTTTTGAACAGGTGCCAAGTTCACTGCACGTCCGCTATCGATCTAACTGGCTGAACCCGTCACGGCGCTGAAATAGCCAAGCTATTCGAGCACCACCCTTGAACTAGCATGATCTAAACTGGTACAACATCTTCAGTGGAATGTTTAACTCCCAATTTTAAGAAATTTCGGCTTAGGCTCAGTGTGCATATGAAAACTGCTCTCAATTTGAAGAAAAGATCTATCGGATCGGTTCTTGGCCAGCAAGAGGCATAGATGCAAATGAGCCTCCGTGACCGTAGATGTGGATCCATGTCTCTCGTATATACGTAAGAGATAAGGGGTTGTGTTTGGGAATGACGACATTCAGTTGAAATGTTATCGCAGGCTGCATTGCAATTTTAACGTTGTCTGACACAGTATTTCGTTTCAAACGCGACACATTCTTGCATTTTGTGATCGAGTAATTGTGTTCTTGGTGTGATTCAGTATCATGCATTCAGTTACACGTGGATTCTGCATTAACTCAATTAACTACACGGATGCATTTTCAAAATTTTGTAGGTGTCACCTAACAACCGTATATCAGTTGCTGGAGACGGATCGACCATGATAATTCAAAGGTAGTGCCAGATTAGCTTGGCGCTTGATGGCACCAAGCTAATCTGACACTACCCTTGAATTATCATGGTTGACTCATCTTTTTCTGTAGCGCATTGTGGCTAAATGGTTAGAGAGAGAGAGAGAGAGAGAGAGAGAGAGAGAGAGAGAGAGAGAGAGAGAGAGAGAGAGAGAGAGAGAGAGAGAGAGAGAGATGATGATGATGAATCTTTTTTTATTCAGGATAAAGCCATTAGGCAACTCAATGCCTGTCTTACAAGCTGTCCTGTACACAAAAGAGAACACAACACGAAAAGAAACACAGCATGCAAATAATAATAATAATAATAATAATAATAATAATAATAATAATAATAAGATGAGGAAGCAAAACTACGGGGGGGGGGGGGGGGGAACAATGGGGGAATCATCGAAAGGAGGAATAAAAATGACAATGGAGAATTTGTAACTGCCTCCGATGCAAAAAAGCAAGAGAACGAAACGCGTGCACAGCATTAACATTATACTCATCTAAGACAGTGTCATCAAATCAGCAGCATCAAGAGCGTATAGAGAAACCGACAAGACAATAGATGATCAGTTAGCAAATGTAAGGAGAAAGAGAAAATTATTTGACGTTTACGTGTTATCAGCAGTATTATTCTTATATGGCAAACTGTGAAGTCACGCTGATTGGAAGTGAGTGTGAAATGCACGTTTAAAATGGGTTTTATCGGAAAATGATTTAATGTTTAATGGCAATGAGTTCCAGACAGAACTACCAGAAAATAGAAGGCTTGACTTATAGAGATCTATCCGTGGGCGGGGTAAGTGAAGCAAGTCATTCCTCGTATGTAGGTGATGCCGAGGGCTGAAGTTAAATATCATGCGCAGATATTCCGGGGCTTGATAATGGAATATGTTGTGCATGAGGACGCATTTGTTAAATTTGAGTTGTTCCTTCAGTGTAAGCAGGCCAAGAGACTTTATTTTCTCGTCCGTGGAAGTAGGGTTATGAATAATTAACTTAATTGAACGACGATACAGCGAGTTTAGTTTTTTAAAATGAAGTTCACTGCATTCGTCCCACAAAGAGGATGCATAGTCACAGTGGCTTTTAATGTGTGCGTGAAAGAACAATGTACAGCACTTTGTACTAAGAATATGTCTAAGTTTAGATAGCAGAAATACATTCCTGGACAAGGTTTTGCACAAACTGTCGATATGCGGCGACCAATTCAGCTGGTCGTCAATTACAACTCCCAGTAGGCGGTGCCTGGATACTTGTTGGATAGGTTTATTGCCAAGTGACAGTTTCAGAGGGGCAGGATGTAGCTGACGCTTTTGGCGGGTTGTTATCAACATGCTTTTGGTTTTAGAAGTACTGATTAGCATGCAATTTTGCGTACACCAATCTGATACTTCATCGAGACTTTGCTGGAGGATACAGTTTAACGTCGTTTCACGTTTGTCAGATGTATGCAGCGTTGAATCGTCAGCAAAGAGTTCGCATTTAACCTCAGGATTTGAGATGGAAAGAGGTAGGTCATTGATGAATAAAGAAAATAAAAGAGGCCCTAGGATAGATCCTTGGGGGACTCCGTGCCTGACTATACCTTCTTTCGAATACCTTCCGTTTGAGTACACCTTCTGTTGGCGGTTACTGAGGTAGGAGGAGAAAAAAGCTATAGAGTTCGAATCAAGCTTATATACTGAAAGTTTCTCTAAAAGAATGTTGTGATCGACTAAATCAAAGGCTTTGGTTAGGTCCAGAAAAACTGCACCATTTATCTTGGAATTGTTTATTGATGAGAGCCAAGAGTCAACAATGTGAACGAGGGCAGTATGACATGAGTGTTTAGGTCTAAAACCGGACTGAAGAGATACGAGGAGGCGGTGATTCTCCAAGAATTGGAGTAGGTGCTTATGAACGTGTCTTTCTAGTGGCTTCGATAATAGTGATAACACTGAAATAGGACGGAAATCGTTTGGACCTTTGGGATCTGTACATTTGGGAATGGGGACAACTTTAGCATCTTTCATGGCATCTGGAAAAATACCCTGCTTGATAGAAAGGTTGAATATAAATGTCAAGGTGTCAGCTGTGTATGGAAGGGACAATTTCAGTACCATGTTGTTTATTCCATCCAGGCCACACGATTTACTGGTTAGAGTAGAAATATATTTACCTACTTCAAACACTGTCATAAGAGGTATGGAGAATGACGCACCAGTTGCAGACTCACAGTGTGTGCGCAGTTTATCAGAACAACTGTAACTATCAGTGCCACTGGAAAAAGACTGTACAAGGGACTCAGCAATATGTAAAAAGTGGGAATTGAAGTCGTCTGGAGTTATGCCTGGAGAGGTAGCAGCATTGATGGAACTCCTCTTCTTTGTAAACAAATTGATTGCATTCCAGACACTTCGGGTATCTTTACCCTCTGCGATAACTTTTTCCGCAAGCGTTTTCTGTGCTTTTCTAACTAAGGATTTTACAAGATTACGTTGTTTCTTAAAATCCGCAAACTTTTTCTGCCGCTTTAAGTCATCTCTTTTTTTCATTGCGTGAATGATGTCCTTTGACAACCAAGGCGGAAGGGTAGGGTGTTTAACGCGTTTAGTCCTGAGTGGGGCATGTTTATCGAGGACCCAAAGAAATAGCTTGTACCAAAGCGAGAGGGCTTCATTGGGATCATAAGTGTTATAAATAAGGTGAAAGGGCGTGAGTGAGAGGTCATGAAGAAAGTCATCTGTGTTGAACTTTTGTGTAAGACCTGTATGTGATGGTAGTGTGGTGTTTGTGCTGGGGTCTATCACGTTTAACTGAAAGATTAAAACAAGTAGGAAAGTGATCACTAATGGCAACATTCGGCACATGGACGTCTGTGACAGCAGGTGCATTTGTAGTGTAGATGTGGTCAATTAATGTGGCGGATGACAAAGAAACTCTAGTGGGAGACCGAACCATCTGCTGCAGGCCAAATAATGAGGTGGTGCAATTCCACGCCGCATTACCAGTCTTTAGCAGGTCAATATTAAAATCGCCTAGAAGGTGTATATCTTTGTTGTGACGTTGTTGCACCTTATCCATCATGGCGACAAAATCATCATACCATGAGAATGTGGCTGAAGGGGTGCGATAAATAAATCCAATTAGTGTGGGGGAAGATTTGTCACATTTCAATTCAAGAAATAAACTTTCAACGTGACAAGACTCTAAATCCATGCGGCGGGTAACGTACTGGCGGATAGAGAGAGAGAGAGAGAGAGAGAGAGAGAGAGAGAGAGAGAGAGAGAGAGAGAGAGAGAGAGAGAGAGAGAGAGAGAGAGAGAGAGTTTCTAAATGCTGCATCTACCACACGCTTGACACGCACGCAGACACAAAACAAGTATACGTTTTCAATGTTTTATTTACAAAATATCAATTCGAATTCTCAAAGCAGTCTCGTTGCACAAAACCTCATATCATTCACAATACAAAAATCTCCTTCAGACTTCATCATGGACAACGTACACGCCTTTCTGCGGCCGGGTTCACCGTGTGCGCTTAAACATAATTACTGTATTCGGTGTAACACACTTTATAATCATGAGGTATATTATGCAGTTTTGGATCGGACATGTTTAGAATAGAAACTTATGGCTGCGACAAGTTGTATTTTCAGCGACAAGATGTATTTTCAGCGACAAGATGTATTTTCGTTAAATATGATTTTGTTCTCGTCTTTCGTTCTTCTCTCACACCCCTCATGAATGGTTTATCCCATTTAGCAATGATACACTACGACAGGACAAAGATCGACCATGACAGTTCAAGGCCGGTGGGGCCAGGATAGCTTGGCGCCGACAGGCGCCAAGCTACCCTGGCCCCACCCTTGAAATATCATGGTCGATCCATCTCCTGCACTTTCACGTGGCCTTCACATGACAACCCCCAACGTCAGGGAACGTAAGCCATAGGAATTAATGACTGCCACAAAACTATGATGAAAATGCAGACGAAAAACAAAGTGTTATGCGCTAGCCACACAAAACTACGCTGCGGTTACTACGCAAGGAAAAACAAATTCATACATTTTCTTTTGGCACTTGTTTGAACGACGTGGCGTCATGGCATTTTTGTACACTGGTATAAATATCACCTTTGCAGTGTTAGTGGTGGGATTGTCGCAAGATGTGACAAAATGGTCCGTGCAAGGGGGAATGAATGAGCATGAGGTGCAGTTACAACTTCAAGGACTCGTTCGTGACACTGTCACGTTGTTGTGAAATAAAAAAAACTTCTTACACGACTTACTCAGCGTGAGGATGTAACTGGGGCCGAGGTGTGCCAGCATGAATCACAGATTCCCATGAGCCCCTGCAGCTGCAGGGGCGCGTGATAATCTATGCCTCTTGGGGTTGGTAAAGCTGGTTTCAGGACTGAAGAACAATGCTCCCTCTGTAGTGAATTTATGCAAAACCGCTGACGGAACTAAAACTGGATACATGTGCAATTGTTGTCGAAACTGCTGAGCTTTGAAAAATGAATGACAACGATGTATTTTTCTGGCCCGGGCATGGACTAGCTGAGCATGAGGGAAATACATCCAGACATACTGTAATAGTTCACAGGTAGTGCTAGCAATTGTGCCACTACCCTTGAACTATATTATGGCCGACTGGTGTTTGATGAGTTACAGTGTCCGCAACTGATATTAAATGTGTATCACACGATACACTGAGATCGAGATACTACTGGACATTGACATGATTCACAAAGCATGCAACTGCTAGCGTGCAGTTCAAGAGCAATCGGAATGTGTGTTTTTTTTCCACCTTAACCCATTAAGCCCCGGGACCATGCAGCGGGAGATGGATTGATCATGATAATTCAAGGGTAGTGCCAGATGAGCTTGGCGCCTTAGGCGCCAAGCTCATCTGGCACCACCCTTGAATTATCATGATCAGTCCATCTCCTACAGGTGGTACACAGCCGTTAGACAATGCCTCCAAAAGTTTGGAAATGCGGCCGTGGGGTTAAGATGGTTAACTCAGGCATTCACCAACTGAACACGCATCTACTTGTAATGGCACAATGTGGGAAAACCGTACAATCCAAATCGCTTCTGCTTGGAACTGGACGATGCCTACCCTTTCGTTGGCACAGTATCCACTATCCTATCACAGATCCTATTTCTGTACCGTTCGCACGTCCTGTGATCAGGGACACTCGCATGCAAGTTACTTATTCCACACTGACTGTCTCCTTCGATTCGCTACCGCTTATCAGCGGTAGCGAACCGCGAGAGACAATCAGTGCGATTTTGATACAAGATATTTTGAATGCCTGATCGAACAATGCAACAGCATCATTGTCAATTCATTTTTTTTAATTTTACATTGTATTCAATGAAGGAATGTCAGACTGACAATTCATGTCAAAATTACAACGGTATATAAGCATACTTTCGATGACAAAAATCTTCCCCATAAAACAAAGAATGGTATCATTCGCGCATTACATCAACTATAAAAAATTACACACACACACACACACACACACACACACACACACACACACACACACACACACACACACACACACACTGACACGAGTCAGAATGGGCATTGAGCAAAGACCAGAAACAAGAGGTATTGGGCATGTTTGAGGTTGTGTGCCGTTTAGTTTGTGTGTTTGAGAGAGAGAGAGAGAGAGAGAGAGAGAGAGAGAGAGAGAGAGAGAGAGAGAGAGAGAGAGAGAGAGAGAGAGAGGGAGAGAGAGCCGAGAGAGAGAGAGGGGGAGAGAGGGAGAGGGAGGGGGGAACCACATGGATATAACATTCATGAGCATTATCAGGCTCTCTATACTTCAAAGAAATACAAACTTGAGATCAATCAAAACCAAAAACACAAAGCAATAACTCGAGAGCACAGCCTCGATCCGATATTGACTTCGAACTATATACAATCATCCTCTATATACGAAATATATAGTAGAGTAAGAAAACCTGTATCTTGACTCAGCCAAAGAACACGATCCATCTGCAAGAAACATAGATGTTCTTGAGCCCCCGCGTATGCGGGGGCTCAAGAAGATCTATGTTTCTTGCTAAACCGACTTCCATCTGTGTTTTTCAGATGGCATTCTTTCTACAATGGTCTTTCTGTTCCAGTAATCTGACTTAGCAAAAACATTGCAAACACCGTAAGGCGACATAATACCATTTGATAAAACATCACGGCACAATTCATGAGGCTTCAACCCGCTCAATAGTACACAAATACAAATCGACAGTCAGCGTGTAATCATCACCACATCATTTAGCAGTCAGTTGAGAAATCTTCGTCCTCATAACACCAAAAATGGGGGGGGGGGGGGGGGGGGGGGGGGGGAAATAGCTTCAGATTCTGAACTGCGTTTTCCGTGAAGAAGATCTTCTGCTCTGAACACACTTCTAAGGTTGAAAATTTTTTGTACATGTATTTACAGATAAAATTCAATAAACTTGGAATGTACAGTGTATCTACAGCAGTTACAAATATCACTGCATACAATGTACCCGTCATTTTTTTTCGAATCAGATCGAAACCATATCAGCGACATGCAACGAGCAATGATCCACGTGAACGCTTCACGGGCTCATGATGCTCCTTTGTCTCTGGCTGATCTCATTAACATCTGTGGTGAAGAAAACCAGACCCGCAGACCGAATCCCATCCAGCTGACTACACGTGCACTTACCAAACTAACAGATCAACCACGCTAGAGTAGAAGTGCCAGACGAACTTGGCGCCTGGAAGAATGGGACATGATAGTTCAAGGTTAGTGCCAAATTAGCTTGGCGCCTTTCAAGGCGCCATGCTAATCTGGCACTACCCTTGAACCTTCATGGCTCCCACAGCTAGTATCTTTAGACGACTCCAAAAATTGTGGAGGCCATTGTTAGGTGTCAATGAGTCAAAATCTAAACAGATTATGTGTAACCCCTTAGTGCATACAGACACCGGTACTCTAAACAGTACCGATGGTTGCATGCACAAGAGGGTTAAATCTTAAAACGCCTGAGTCTAAGCGTCTAAATTTCATTTCTGAGTTTCTGCTTAAAAAGAAATGCTTACCACCGGTATTTCTACGAGTGGTTCAAGCGATGCTTTAAAGCTAAAGTCAAACTTCTGTTCAAGCAGCTCTCTGCAAATATCAGCAATGATATCATAAAAACCCCAGAATTAATGCTGAAAAATTTAGCAAAACATATATGCGTGCCTGCGTGTGTGTGTGTGTGCGCGCGCGTGTGTTTGTATGTATGTATGTGTGTGTGTGTGTGTGTGTGTGTGTGTGTGTGTGTGTGTTACATAATCCGATACTGATACATTTTGTGATTGTCTTGTACTCACTTTTAGTAGACTGACCAATGAAATCACAAGCAAGTGACCAACCAACCAATCATTACGAAAAACTGGCCAATCATTACAACCGGACAACTGACCAATCATTACAACCCACTGACCAATCAGTCTTTTGTTTACAAACAAAAATCTGACTGGCCTCAAATGCTTTCTCGCAATACAAAATGAACACTCTGGTATCTTCACACACAAAATCGTCTGAAAACATAATCAAACCATCACATTTTAGATAATCAAAGATTAAAAGATAGTTGAATGGCAATGAAATAATACAATGAAAAGAAGTCAGAATCTAAGAGAAAAAGACATGATATATATGCAAATCAAGGAACACCATGACACATTGTACTACGAACTCATTGTTCAAACAAGTTCATTCTAATATGGAAAATCAAGTAAGAACAATTGTCGAATTCAAGCTGCTGCTTGTAATTCTGCATTAAGAAAATTACATCGCCGAGTTAAAACACTCGTGCTTCACTAACTTTAGAGAAAATAATAAGCCATGAAAACCCAACACCACTCAACAACGCTAATAAACTTTCCATATCCTAATGCGTAAAAAGTCATCGGGCCGATGGCCTTTGCGCATAGGGATGTTGTATATGGTCTCCCAAAGTCCCTCTCTACAAATCAGGCGTTTACGTTACATGTTTTCAATAAAATTGCAAATTTCAAATCCCTGGCGAATCGTCTGGATGTTACAACCCGTACCCGCTTTGCATCTCATTTGAATAGAAGTGTATTTCTGGCGTACTCCCCGGGTGGGTCTATCTGGGCAGTACTCCCGCAAAACGGCACGGGATCAAGTTTTTTTCAGTGGAGAGAATACAATAACTGTTCTACTTAAACCATTTTCATTTTGATACAACACTGTTCGAAATTAATTTGACTGTGATAGTTCAAGGGTGGTGCCAGATTAGCTTGGCGCCTGAAGGGCCAAGCTATTCTGGCACCACCCTTGAACTTGAATGATTGATCTGTCTCCTGATCTGTAATGTAGCCTTCACAGGACAAGTACGTTAAAAAAAAGTCAGCTTCATGATGTGAAAGGTTAATATATTTTCTTAAGGCTGAAAATCTGTGAATGATGCCTTAAATCGTGTCAAGTGTACCTGCTCCAGATGACCTTCGTTTGAACGCGCTGGTGTCAAAATATGATTTAACCCCCTTGTGCATGTCACCACCAGTACTGTACACAGTACCGGTGGCTGCATACGCAAGGGGGTTAATGAACAGGACTATAAACAGACCTAACGCATGAGCCATTATCAGTTCATGTATCGGCGAAACATGTCTTCACAAGGTATGGTATTCGAAGCTTCAAACTCGAAGACATCATCGTCATCACTCATTCGGTAGTCGAGATTCATTGCAAAGTCTTGATGATTTACCAGTCCGTGTCCCTGCTCCACGGACTCGGACAGCAAGGCAGTGCTCGACAACCTTTGACTGGCTGGTTCACTGTAGTAACCATCGAGGCAAAACCCACGCGACTGATCTGAAATGGCGGACCATTCTGACGACACAGAAGACATGCTGTGTCTACTAGTATCCGGAACTGGTGAGCCTGGGCTTTGGAAGTGCCCCATACACATTGACTGTGGTGGTGGTGCCAGGCTTTGCAGAACCTTCTCCGTATCCAGAGTTCCGTTAGGGTCGCAGGGAACGGTTGCAGAAGGAAACCCGCCTGATCTTAGTTCCTCAAAATTTCCGGGCAAGTCCATGAAGGTTTCTGATGGGTCTATGGGACCTAGATCTTCCAAATACGTGAGGAACGGAATAGGAGTGGGAACAGGCAAAGCCGCTGACGTCGTCAACACTGCATTTGGCGCTATGGCCATAACTGCTGACGTCACCGGCATAACCGGTGACGCTGAGCTGGAGAACTGAGGTACATACTGTGGGCATGCTGGGGTTTCCGGATTTTCTACTTTCAGTTGCTTGCAAGCTCCTGAAAAAATGTGTTTATCTAGCTCATTCTGCAAGACGCGTTTCTCATGACGCAGCTGAGAAATCTCCGCTTCTAAGCGCTCGTTGTCTTCTTGCATGCTGGCAAAACTCTGAAACAGACAAATATCAAATGAGATTAACTCATGCTGTCCAATGATCGTGGTTTCGCAAATCTGGTAGTTGTCCACTAAAGTCTACAATACAGGTCTAGAGACCGAACGACCATGATAGTTCAAAGGTGGTGCCAGTATAGCTTGCCACCTCAGGTCGATCCATTTCTTGATGTGGTGTGCAAGGGCCGAGTGAGTAAACTCATTCGAAACGTGCTGCATCCAGATCCGCGGCGTAAAGCCGCGTATCCGGACGAAGTAGGTCTCGAATGTAATAAAACGGTTCCTTGAGGGTAACGCGACTCCTAGATCGGAAACGTGGGTACTATCAGTTATATATTGAGAGCAAAAGAAGTGCGACATTTTTGGAATGATCGGAAACACTAACGTGTTTCCGATCATTCCAAAAATGTCGCATTTCTTGGGGTCGTCGGTATAGAATGTAAAGGCGCATATGTCGTACCAACCATCACTACATAATATTTCGCTCTATGCTTTGGCAAAAGTGATAGCCAAAACGTTGTTTGTTCTGAAATAATCTGGTTTCGCAATCACCCTTTTTTTTTTTTTTTTTGACGAGTGCGTGTGGTTCTATCGCCGTGACCGTTGAGACAATCTTCGTTGCTGGCAAGGCGGTAAACTGAAATGAGTGTAATCAATCAATCTGATGATTCTGTACAGAAATCTGTAGGCGCACGTTACGTGGACTCACCTGCACGACGTCGACTTGCAGAAGTTTCTTTTTCTGTCGACATCGTCTGGCAGCCCTCCTGTTCTGCTCTTTACGCCTCTCTCGTCTCTCTATCTCCTCTGGTGACAACTGAAGAATACAAAACGAACAAACGTGCGTCACTATCCAGACTTAACCCATTTGGCACCAACGCCCTACCGCAGGAGATGGATCGACCATGATAATTCCAGGGTAATGCCAGATTAGCTTGGCGCCTGACGGCGCCAAGCTAATCTGGCACTACCCTGGAATTATCATGGTCGATCCATCTCCTGAAATGGGCACATAGTCGTCAAGTTACAACTTCCAAATTTGCGAAATGCCGCCTTGGGGTTAAATGGGTTAAGTTCTAGCATGGCGAAGAGGTGCGCAGAAGGAAAGAATGTCACTTCAGAATGACTTGTTGGATACGTCGGTTAAAACCAGCTGTGTGGCTCGGTCTTATTCTTTCCAAAATAGTGCCAAAGTAGCTTCCCAGACCCTATGTAAGATAACGCGCTTCCTTCAAGCTGAAAACTACAAGCCGGCACTGGGCAGTAACAACTATATAAGTACAAGTCATCTCCTGTCGGCCCCCCCTCTCCGCCCCCCCCCAACCCCCCCACCCCAACACACACACACAAATACCAAATGAAAGGTTCAGGAACAATGATCTACATCAACATACCTCGTGCTTGACTGGTCTGTCAAACTGGACTTGAATGTCACTCTCCCCTCTGGCACGGCGCTTTTCTATGATTCTCTGCTTCAGAAGCTCTCGACTCGGCTGACGCGCCGGAATCTGCGCGGCGATGTCCTGAGGTTCCGTTTTGATGACGAGCTTCTTGGCGGTGTTTTGGGCGCCTCTTAGGGCGCCCCCGGTGTGGATTTTACCCTCTGTTGCCTTCGGCGTTCGCATTGTCCTGAAACCAGAAAAGTTAAATGTTCCACTGAAAATAATGTTGCGTGCAGTGTTTGTACAGCCTCTTCACCGCCAGCTATCGCAAGCTGCATTACGCGTACTAGATTCACCGTACATTAACACATTCTGTACCGGGACCAAAATCCCGAAATTTTAAAGTTACCCTATGAAGAACTATATTGCAATTTGAGAGACAGCTCGAGTGTTGAGTTAAACTGCAAAGAAAGCCATAATAGAAGATAATAATCTGTAGAAGAATATAAAATGGGACTAGCAAAAGGCCGGCATAGAAACTCCTGAGCCCTCGCAACAGCGAGGGCTCAGAAGTTTCTATGCCTTTTGCACTTTGTCTGCATCTGTGTTAATTTTCTATGCCTTTTACACTTTGGCAGTGATGAGGTTAAACCTCATGACAAGGGCACTGCATGCGCCAAACTATGCTGGTACCACCCTTGAACAATCGAGTAGATCTGCCTCCGTCCGAAACTGCAATATCCATGATCATTCACAAGACACCTCCCAAATTTGGCGACGTCTATTTTAGAGCTTGGTGTGTGTTAAGGAGAGAAAGTTGTCCCGCTCTGTCGTGATAGAGTAACCTCGTTCAGCTTCAAACAGCTTTGCCATTCTAAATATATATCTGAACAAAATCTGAAAAGCCACCATGTACATTTATTTTCAATGAAGACATACAACTCTCAAGTCATGAAGAAAATCAATTGAGTGCATCAGTTACCTGCACTTCAGTTTCTTTCTTTCACTGCCGGCAATGGACATCAGACACACATGCAAAAGCACGGACACTTGAGGCGTATGATCGCAATATTATGCCGGGATCTAGCCGCGTAACTCAGTCTCGTTTTATTTCAGGACGACGACGGCAGTTATACATGCCCACCGCCTACACTAACGCAGACGACAGAGCCGCCCAAGGATAGGAAAGAAAAAAAGCAAGTATGATCTGTATGCTTCTTTTGTATTTATAAGCAATAAACACGTCATGTTGAGTCCATCAGTGTCAGAAACTCTCTCCTGAGAATTGTGTTGCAAGGCATGATCAGTATTTTGGAGGAAGACACTGACAAAGCTAGTAATGGGTAGGTGTGATACGAGCTCTCAAGTAGTGGCCCTTTCAATCTTCAGAAAGTCAAGGGCAGCTCACACTGTCTGCCTGCATCATAAATTCGTCTTATGATACGAAGAATGACTACACGGCATTGACGTGACTCGAATATGTACGACGGAGCAAGAGGAAATGCAATTTTAAAACTGACGCTTCGATTCAAAATCGTCTGCTCAAGGGTAGCGCCTGATTAGCTTGGCGCCTAGAAGGCGCTAAGCTAATCAGGCACAACCCTTGAGCTAGCATGGCCCACGCATCTCCAAAAGCCGGTGTTGGCTGTGCAAGAGGCAGGACGTGTTGCATGACGGATTGTGCATGTCAGACCCACACAGCTGTGTGTAGGCGGATTTACAACCTCTGACCCCGAGACCGTCTCGGGACATCCAACATTCGTCAGTCTTCATATGAGGCGGTTCATTGGGTTCGCCCGACGCTCCCTCTGCCCGAGGAAGACCGAATAGAACCAGCACGACTCGAAGCCCAGATTTATGCTAGCCTCTGAGACCTGCGGGGGCTAACAAGGATTACAATTTATTATATATGCACGTATTTTTTCTTCTTTCTTCTTTTTTTTTTTTTTTTTTTTTTTTGGGGGGGGGGGGGGGGGGGAAGGGATCAGTCAGTGTGTCAGTGTGGGCGACAAACGCCTCAGCTAAAAGGATATTAATGGTTTCTTTTATTTATACAAGTCTATATTAAAACCTACTGCTTTTTTTTTTCCTGTGTGTACACTCAGAAGGAACGTGACTGCAAATTGGGATGCAGTATTTCTGTCCACTGCAGATACAATTACCACTTGTTAATGCGCGTCTAGAATTAATTTCTAAATATCTGTGCTATTTTAGGGCTTCTTGCGAAGTGGGAAGTTCGCTGAAGAAGTAGGCCGCCATGACATCGTTACTTCTTACGGGGTCAGCGTGTCAGTGAAATCTGACTAACAACAGCACGGCCCATCAATCACTTGTATGAGCTCTTATAAATATGGATGACTGTGAGAGCCTGTTTGGAGACGCCGCTGACAGGTTGGAGACGGCGTTTGACAAACAAATAAATACATACGCGTATTTACATCACAGCACAGTGTGCCACTAACCCATTCACTGCCAGTGATCGCAGGCTGCTTTTATAAAATCTTTGTTAACACCTTTGACCGCATTTCCCAAATTTTTGGAGGTGTCACTGATCTAACCACTATGTATCAGTTGCCGGAGAAAGGGAGACCACGAAGGCGCCAAGCTAATCTGACACTACCCTTGAATTATCATGGTCGACTCCTACTGCGCGGCGACGGGGTTAAGTGTTTTTTTTTACCCCACAGAGCCCACGCCGCCCAAGGAACATGGACACAAACTGACGTGGTGTCAACGAAAAGACACAGACCATCATGGATCGTGTTCACTTTTTCTCGGCAGTTAACGGGTTATAATAATAATAATAATAATAATAATAATAATAATAATAATAATAATAATAATAATAATAATAAAAATAATAATAATAAGGAAGATTTATAAGGCGCCTATACATGGTAAGATGCTCTAGGCGCCCAACAAGAAAAATAGTACACAAAAGGTGACAAAACCAAAGCCAAATGCACAATTACACAAAAGAACAGAAAATCACTAAAATACATGAACACTGATAATCAAGATGGGAAAAGATGGGTTTTAAGACTGTGTTTAAAACTGGCACTAGACTCACTGTGTCTCAATGATTTAGGAAGATCATTCCAGACTGATCGACCCTTATAAGAAAAAGATCTCTGCCCAAATCCTTTAGTCCTTACTGTAGGAATACGAAGCATTTTATTGTCAGACGAACTGCGCAATTGCCTCGAAGGGATATAACCGAAAAGGAGCTCTGAGAGATAAGTGGGTCCAGTGCCAGAAAGGGAAACATGACAAATGGACGAGACATTGTGTTTGACTCTCTCCTTTACTGGCAACCAGTGGAGAGCGTGCAGGATGGGGACACATGGTCTGACTTTTTCGCTTTCATGACCAGACGTGCGGCTGAATTTTGGACTCTCAGGAGCCGATCAAACTGAATAGATACTGCGGGCATCCAGATAAGAGTTTAGTTGGCATAGTCAATGTGAGACGGAACAAATGCGGAACAAACCAGAGTTTTTGTAGCCTCTGAGGTAAGGAACTGTCTAATAGAGCTAATAAGACGCATCTCCAGAATAGGCTGCCTTGCAAATGTTTATATTTAATCATTTAATAGGGATTAAGTAATGATAGAATTAAGGAGCTGGGACGTTTGCAAAGTAAAAGCAAGCTTCCGAAACATCACAACAAAATAATATGAGCCGACGATTTTTTACAATTCTGTTCAGTCCTGTGTGTGTGTGTGTGTGTGTGTGTGTGTGTGTGTGTGTGTGTGTGTGTGTGTGTGTGTGTGTGTGTGTGTGTGTGTGGAGAGGGGTGGGGGTGGGGGCGGAAGGGAGGCCTGAATGACTAAAGGGGTGGGGGTGGGGATAGCTGAGGGACTTCTTAGAGATGCTGTTTAGACCAAATGGTTTTTTCACAGGCAAATCAGCAAACATCACATTCAAGCGAGCGAGTGCACCGCGGCATTCAGAAAAAAAGGTGTGATTCAGCGAGGAGGGAGATTGGTTGTTTGATTGTACATTGCTTAACGTCCCGACAGCAACAAGGCTTTCTCAGGACGTGCCTGCACTGCTTGTGAAAAAAAACAAAAAACAAAACAAAACAACAACAACAGAATATTGAATGTATGTCGCCAGCCGGTTCAATACGTTAAATAAACATACGATATGGGGCCTAAATAAAGCTAAGACCATTTAGCAACACGCATCCAATATCAAGAGCTACAGGCAGCGCAGACAGTAGGGAGAGTTTAAAATAGGAAAATACAGGTGAATGGACCAAGGGTAGACAGAAACACATGCCCCAAAATAGAGAGGAAAACCCACCCTGTGGGGCTGACCAGGGTGACCCTGGGAACTAAAAAGTAGTTAACCCCACCCTAGTCCCCCAGGGCAGAGCCGGGATAGGAGGGAGAAAAGCTAACGGCCGTGACTCGACACTCAATCAAGCGGATGTATGATACATTTAATATGTCTTGATTCATTACAAACGGCAGACGATTGGAAACGTGATTCACTGCAGTGAAGTGTGTATTTCACGTCATTTACCGCCAGCGTGATTACAACTCATCGTCAAAATGCTCGTTACAACTGCCAGCGTGTCTAACTTGTGACCTAAGCTTGGCGTGACAGGGTCACTGCCGAGAAAATTGACCCCCCCCCCCTCCCTCAACTGCAAGAGGTATAGATCCTCATAAGCCCCCACATTTGCGGGGGGCTCATGAGGATCTATGCCTCTTGCACTTGTTTTATGCTCAATTTTGATCTGTGCCCACAGCTGAAAACACTTTGTATTTCATTTTTTTTGGGGGGGTTAACGGTCAGCCCCAGACGCTGGATTCACAATGATCTGACAACACAATCTGCGTCCACTGGGCAGGAAAGGGGTTAAAATGACTCTATGGGATCAACAGCGGAGCACCGTGCGTAATGGCTTGCGTAGGTTTTAGGCTCACTCGTGCAACGGAGGTGTGAGTCACACAGGCACACAGATGTTCATCAACCTCTACGTATCCAATCACACAACACTCACACTGACTTGACCGGTCATCGGCGCCATTTCTTCCGCCTGAGGAGAAGAGAATGTGATTAGATGCTTCCGATCGCTAGCAAAGAGGCGTGGATTTCGATAAGCGCCTGCAGCCTGCTTGGCTTATGAACATCTATGCCTCCTGCAGAGGAAGGAAAGCAATTTTGACATTACTGACGAACAGACACAGATAATTATATTATGTGAAAATATAGAGCATTATTGCCTTCGAATACCACTGGACGCACATTTTGTTTAATGAAATCTTTGTTCGTTCAACCACCAAAAGCCACAACCGTTACAGAAACATAAAACAAACTGGTCTCGGCAAGAGGCATAAATCCTCATGAGCCCCTGCAGTCGCGGGGGCTCATGAGGATCTATATGTCTCTAGCAGCTGGATCATAATTATTCACATCAGTTTTTCCTCAGTCGGCAGCGAAGCTATTTCACGTTTCACCTTTCTGCACCGACAGCAGGAGACACTGACCAATACTATAAATCCTCCCGGTAGACTGATCGCTCAGGGAATGTGATTTAGCCTGGCACCTCTCCATCTTGGACCAACGGAACTGAACTGAATTAACCCATTTAAACCGAAGCCGCCACATTTCCCAATTGTAGCGATCTCATCGAACGACCCGTTCCAGGAGATTGGTCGACCATGATAATTCAAGGGCAGTACCAGATTAGCTTGTCGCCGTCAGGCGCCAAGCTAATCTGGCACTACCCTTGAATTATCATGGTCGATCCGCCTCCTGCTGTAGTGCGTTGAGGCTAAATGGGTTAAACCGAACTGACAATGCGCGCAGATCACGTTTACCCTACTTGTATTAACATACAGAACACTCCATCAACAGAGACCTTGACTGATTAAAATATACTGACTTCCATTAAAAACGCGAAAAGAGTCTGTAACTGAGTGTACCCGCAAACAAAGAGCCACCCTGACAGCAAAACAAGAACATTTTATTTATTGCTTACTTCAGATGTTCAGCCTACTGCCTAAGCTACCTTTACACAAAAATTGGATGAGTTATCACCCATGGCTACCTTGGAGGACACATGGTTTCATTAGTGGTAAAAATAAGCAAAACTGGACAAACTGTGAAGCAAGTTTCCTCTGATATGTTTTAACACACAAGTTGTGTGGATTGCTTAATATGATGTTATTAATTGCCTCGAACGAAATTTGACTCGAAAAATTCATTAGAAAACCAGAACTTCCGGTGCACATCATTTTTTTTAAATCAATCTAATTTGATTTAATGTGAATTACTTTCAAACCATTTTTCATGCTCCAGTGACTGACACAGAGATAAAGCATTTGATCTGGTAAATATAGCCGCTAACCTAAAAAATAAAGAACTTTTTGATTTTCATATTTGTAGGTCATGTCGATTATTTAGGTGCCTTTGACAAACGAAAAGTAGGTCAAGATAAACAGGCCGGATTTTATGCACACGGACCCTAGTGACACTGCACTTTGGTTGGCTTTCAGCTGTGTTTTATGCATATGCTCCCCATTTCACTTTCAATATCCCGAGAAGGTAGTGTCACTGAAGACGTCATAAGTCATCGATATGAGATTTTTAGGACTAAATCAGAATTCTATTTGCACACGACATAACAAACTCTTCAGAACATTTTTTAATAAATGACGTCGAAATAACCCAGATTAAAGCATATTTACGAAGAAAAGCGCTATGGTGAAAAATTCGCGTTTTTAATGGAAGTCAGAATAAATGAAATAGAAGCTGCCTGAAAAGCAACAAGGCGTGTCAAAGGCACTCAAGCAAATAACCCGTTCTATCTGCATGAGACACAGATCCCCCTCAGGTCCTTGACATCTTGTGGCGGGGTATACATTAATGTACTATGAACGTACGCATACGTCTGTGTTCCCAAGTTTGATTTGTATTTAGTGCCTAGGTTACGCTCAAATCTATTTTCCAGCCGCAACAAGCGACACAGAACCTCGTCAGCTACCGCATCAAAAACAGGGGAAAAACAACGCATGTGACCGCAAAAAGACTGCCTGCCTGCAAGAGGCATAGATCCTCATGAGCCCCCGCAATCTGCGGGGGCTCATGAGGATCTATGCCTCTTGAAATCTGCGGGGAGCGCGTGAGGATCTATGCCTCTCACTCGTAATGTCCTTTGATCGAATCAAGCCAGCAATCGATCCACACAAGTGCTCAAATGCAAAAGTACACTGCAGCAGATCAGAATGTTTGATATCTGTCCCAGTTATGATGTTTTTCAACGGAGCAGAAACTGTAACGGAGAATCGATCACGGATAAATGCGCGAAATATATATCTATATTGTAATTTCTGTCTATTTTGTTTTCAGTGAATGTCCTACTTTTAAAATCAATTGGATGTACTAGTGTGTGGGTGGTTTTTGTTGTTTATCTTCGTTTGTTTTATTTTTTCAACTTTACTTCAAAATATCAGAAAATATGATCTAACTGCGATTTAAAAAAAAAAAAAAAAAAAAAAAAAAAAAAAAAAAAAACACAAAGAAACACACAAACTCTAAAAGAACAAGTTTAAAAAAAAAAAAAAAAAAACTCATTCTACCCCATCACCGAGATCTCCAAATGTTGCCGTTGTCCTCTGAAGATTGCAATGCAGTGCAGGACACAGATCTACCATGACAGTTCAAGGGTGATGCCAGAATAGCTTGGCGTCCATAGGCGCCAAGCTATTCTGGCATCACCTTTGAACTATCATGGTCGATCTTTATCTTGCTGTGGTGCGTCTGGGGTAGAATGAGTTAACTCATTCTACCCAACACCAATTTCCTTAGATCTTGCCATTGTCCTCTGAAGACTGCATTGCAGTGCAGGACACAGATCGACCATGATAGTTCAAGGGTGATGCCAGAATAGCTTGACGCCCATAGGCGCCAAGCCGCTGGCATCACCCTTGAACTATCATGGTTGATCCTTATCTTCCTGTGGTGTGTCTGGGGTAGAATGAGTTAAGGAAACACTAAAATACGACAAAGTATGAACTCTACTTCGCGGAACCGACCTTAGGTACAGTTAGCAGTCTGACGTACATAATAGCAAACTAAACCAATGCTGCTGGGAAAGAGCGATACTCGTACCTACTGTAGAGTGCTTTCACTGAAGTTTCTAAGAAATTTACCAACATTTACATTTCAACTGCTTTCAGTACACATATGCAATATAATATAGATAACAGATGTAGAGCTAATAATGTACTGTTAGGCCTACCGTCACCCCGTCCGATAACTGTCACAGTAGCGCTGAACCCTCCGTACCTTCCTCGCGTCAGGACAAGGTATAGGGGGATAATCAGCAGAATCGATCACTGCCAACGAGAGGCATAGATTCTCATGTGCCCCTGCAGTATTGCGGCTGCAGGGGTACATGAGAATCTACGCCTCTCACAACTAAAAGGACACGTTTCGCGCGCACAGTTGATAACAAAACGCGCTCTGTTGTCAAAGCAAAGCCTTGCGTAATGTCCCAGTTTACTGCGCAGTGTCAACAGCAACCTGATCGGGACTCCCCGATTTTTAGACCGGGCGTTGGCCGTAAAAACAAAAATAGTAAAACCAGACCGCCAGTGCAGCCGCACGGAAAGGTTACCGATTGCACAACCACGTGACAAGCCAAACGTACACAACATTCGCCGCAACCTAAGATCTTGACGCGGGTTGTATGTCGCAAAATGCCTCTGTTGCCACGTCTGCTGTGACTGAGTCACTGAGACAGATCGAGCTAAATAATAAATAAAACATAGACTCAGCAACCCAATGATTCGTCACTCCCCGGCCCCCATCCACCCCCAACCCCCTCCCCCCCAAAAAAAAAAAAATAAAAATAAAAAATAAAATAAAATAAAATAAATAAATAAATAAAATAATAATAATAATAATAATAATAATAATATTAAATAAATATAATAATAATAATAATAAATAATCATAATAATAAATAAAAAAAATAAATAAATAAAAAGAAAAAAAAGAAAAAAAGAAAATAAATAAGATTTTAAAAAATGAATAAACAAATAAATAAATAAATCCGGTGTCCGAAAGGGGCCACTTGCAATAACACAGCACCACTCCGGGGTGTCGCCACGACGGTGTAGTGCCAGAACTTGACTGAGAAAAAGACAGCCAAGTTGGTCTGAAATTATGGACCCTAAGGCCGTAAGGTCCAAAATGACAAACCGACACACACACATGGAAAAATCCAAAATCGACCATGATAATTCAAGGGTAGTGCCAGATTAGCTTGGCGCCGACAGGCGCCAAGCTAATCTGGCACTACCCTTGAATTATCATGGTCAACCCATCTCCTAGTGTAGTGCGTCAGGGCTGAATGGGTTAACACTTGACCTCCGTTCTAATCAGACCTGTATTTGTCTACAGGGATTTGCGGCTACAGACCCTGATCAAGCCAAACGCCGGATTGACTAAAGTTATAAGTAATTTTACCTATTTCCGAAAAATAAGGGAACAGCTCAGTGAGTCTGTTTCGCAGCGAAACTGAAAATCCGAGTCCGTTTCTCAGAAGGCGGCAATCAATAGTGTGCTGAAAAAAAGTGTACTGGAATAATAACAAAATATATATCACCTGATCCTGAAAATGCCGCGTTGCTCTTACATGTGACAAAAAGTGTGCCCAAAGCGCAAAGGGCCATCGGGCCGACATCGGCCCGATGGCTTTTTGCGCACTGGGGTTATGCTCATGCATGTGATTATACAATACAAGTGTCGGTCTGTTCTTTACACTGTGCTAATGGTGCTGTGAAGAACACGCGTCTCAATCTCGACCGCAGCCTGTTTTGTGAACTATCCTGAGGTCGGTTAGCATCGCTGCATGTACCTTTTAACACATTCCAGACGTGCTGCATCCGGATACGCGACTTTTCGAATTAGTTAATATGAATTTTTACATGTATGTTATTAAGACTGAATAATGTCGTGTGTATATTTAGATAAGTTCTTATAAAGCACAGCGGCGCACTCGTCGATGCAATGATCTCTAGAACTAAAGTGTATTTTGAATCTTGAATTGATATGAATAGCGCAAGTGGCGTAACTTAGTGCTCAATATATTCCTCCCGAGAAGAGCAGTTGTGGGTTCCTGTTGTGACACCCAAAACAATGATTTGAAAATAAATACCATAAATCAACGGCAAGGAATTTGTGCCTAACAAAAACAAATCAAAACATCATTCCTCCCCCCCCCCCCTCCCTAAAAAAAACACCAACCAACCAAACAAACAAAAACGACACAAAAGAAAACCCCAACAAAGCAAACCACCAAAACAAACAAAAACAAACAAACAAACCAGCACAAACAAAAACAAAGACAGAAAAACAACAAACAAAGAAGAAAAGGCCACGCCGAAAACACATGACCAAGGTCTAAAATCCTAGTCTAATTTCTTACACACATACACACACACACACAGAGAGAGAGAGAGAGAGAGAGAGAGAGAGAGAGAGAGAGAGAGAGAGAGAGAGAGAGAGAGAGAGAGAGAGAGAGAGAGAGAGAGAGAGAGAGAGAGAGAGAGAGATGTCGTAATGGCCAGAAGTGTCACTGAAATCTAGCGGGAAAAGCGACTAATGTCAACACTGTGTAAACTGGCCCGCCTTTCGTTTCTCAACTTAGCTGTACAGAGCAATTCGAGAACGCTTTGCATCATGACTTACCTGTACTGTGCAATACCCTACCTATCTTTAATCAGCTTTTTGGTTCGCTTCCTAGTGGAGAACTTTCGGCCTACACCCCTTGTCGCACACTTCACTCTTCCGAAAAAGTAAAGATCTTCATGAACTCCCCAAACAACATCAAACTGCAAGAGGCATAGATCTTCATGAGCCCCCTGCAGTCGCGGGGGTTCATGAAGATCTATGCCTCTTGCCACCTGGCCATTAACATTAGTATATCCTGCCTAGATGTGCTCACTTTCGGCTGAATATTAAATTACTTTCTTTTAAAAAAGTGATGAACTTTTGTTATTTTCCCAGCCTACTCAGTCTGGTCCGCTAACGCATCTGGTAACGCATCCATAAAAATGATAGTCCGTGAAAAACGCTAGATCCGTAATAGGCCCTTTACTTTAGCTAGTAACATAAAAAGTACACGCACGTGGTGTTCGTTTTCTCTCTGGCGGTTAAAGTCTCAGGGACGGATCCAGGGGGGGTGGGGGGGTGGGTGCTTTGGTACTACAGCACCCCCCCCCCACCCCTCCCCCTCGGCTTAACAAAAATCATTCACTGCCAGTCCAGTCCACACAATGGTCCGAGGAGCGGGGTGCTTAATGTTATTGCAGCACCCTACCCCCCCCCCCCCTTTCCACTGTACCGTCACAATTACAACAGTGTACAGTTTTTTACATTGTCGTTGAATCGGATAAATGTGCTTTTTATATGACTTACACGGTTTTATACATAAAGAACCTACGTCGTTTATTGTATTGGCGACTGTAAATATGAATTGTGCAAGGCATCATGTATACTGTACGTGGTACATCACATCACACCTATCCTGATCAGCGAGCACGTGTCAGTTTCATATGGCTTTCATTTCTCCATCTGCAAGAGGCGTAGATTCTCATGAGCCCCTTGCGGATGCAGGCGCTCATGAGAATCTATGCCTCTTGCAGGCATTGATCAGACTCACCTACGCCCTCGAAGTGAGGACTTCACCTCAGTTTTAGTACGCGATTATTTACTGGTGAGTGACCTAGGTCTGTTTTTTACGCCCGGTACGCAGAGAACCGCTCGACATTTGCAAGCCCGATTACTTTTCCATCCCACTAGACTTGATTCGGGGGCTGCTAGCTCCCAGCCCGCGCTCCCAGCTCCTGTGGAGACAAAATAAACACAGCTGGGCAACAGCGCACCACGGCGGGTCCTTCACAGACTTTGTGAGCGAGAGAGGATTTTGTAATGTTTGTACGCGTAGACTGCTGCCTTCCGATTTTCTCGGCTTGAGGATCAGAGGGATATAAATAATTCATTCAATGCCAGCAACACCGCAGGGTCTCAAAAGCGCCTTTCGCCGGAGGCTGCAGGGGTCCACTGATGAAAACCGGCCTTTGTCTTTTGCCGATCCCGTAAGAGCAGGGAGATAGAGTGTGGATACCGTAGGATTTGGTCACTTAACCCATTAACCCCACGGCCACGTTTACCCGAAGTTTGGAGGTGTCACCTAATGACCATGCACCCGTTGCAGGAGACACTGAGATTGACCATGATAATTCAAGGGTGGTGCCAGATGAGCTCGGCGCCTAAAGGCGCCAAGCTCATCTGGCCCTACCCTTGAATTATCATGGTCAATCTATCTCCTGCTGTAGGGCGGTGGGGCTAAATGGGTTAAACGTCGAACGGGCGACTACGCCCATCTCACAACGTACAGACGTAATGAGCGGTGGTCTGTGATTTTGGACCTTACGTCTTATGGACGTAAGGTCCAATATAACACACCGGCACACAAATAATACAGCCACGCATACGAGACCTCCTTCGGCTAGTTCCGACAAAAAAAAAAAAAAAACCACCGCGACATAAAGCTATTTTACCTACTGACTTCTACAAGTAGTGTAAGCACTATAAGGGCGGCGCTCACGAGGATCTATGCGCCGTGGTCTTACAAGATCTTAGAAAGCCATGCTTTGCCTAAAGTTTCTCAGTACTCACTCTGAATTACACGGTTCATACGCTAGAGTACACACGCGGTCACAACCACTCAACCCTACAAAACCAACTGACTTGTGTCTGTAGGTAATAAGAAAACAGTCCCCTCAATCAAACCACTTCCATCTGCAAGAGGCGTAGATGCTCATGAGCCCCTGCTGTCGCTCTCTTGCACAAAGATCGGCTCCACTCAGCAGCAGCCACACATGGAGGAGGTATGGCTTATAGTCTAGGAATAAAAACGTACAGAGTGGCTTGACCAAGCGGTCCGCACGAACACGCTTCGGTTGAGTCAGTGCGTGTGCACTTGCTGCACGCGGTCACGACTGACTGATGACCTCGCGATGCTGGGACTGGGGTGAAACGGAAACCACTCGCAGTCAGTGTCAGCGACTGAGACTGACTGACAGGGCAAGGAAATTATTCATCAAACTGGTTGCGTTGAAAGCGGTAAAAATTTGAGTGGGCCAAAATGATGTACATAAGTAGACCGGGGACGAAGCTACCGTATACTGTTTTAGTCACAGGTCGATCTCCAGTCTGCCGCACTCTCATACTGGTACAGTGTATAGTATGAGAATGCAAAAATCGACCCGCCAGCCTGTGGCGTCAGTAACTTTTACGATGTGTTCGCTTTAAAAGCCCCAAACCGCCGTAACTGTTCAAAGACACACTTCTGTAACAGATGTTTTCAAAACGCTGCACACAGGTCTACTTATGGTTCATTTAGACGCAGGACAATCCACTCCAGCACACGTCGTCTTTATATCACGTAATCTGACAATGATTCCACTCCGTTCTAGAAATGAAACGATGTCAGTGCGAGAAACAGCTAAAAATAGACTGACACGATAACGGCAGCGCAGAATAAATAAGTGCGATTACGCGTGTGCTTTGCTGCGTGTCCAAACTGCTCTTAAAGTTCAATCAGTGTCGACAATGCATAACAAACACAAATGGTGCTGAAATGTGTCTTCAAGATTTATGCGTAATGGTACTTTCACAACATCCTGTCAGTATAACCTTTGATAGCACTGACGTACAGCCAGAAAATTAGTAGCAACTAGTCAGTGTCTGTATGCGACCCTATTACTGACACGCACGGCCTTTCACTGAGACCCTCGGCTTAAGACCACAAATTAACCCCGGCTACTGCTATTTTTTTTACTGTTCTGAGTTTCTAATTCAACTAACACTAGCGCTACTCAGCAGTGAAACGCAAAACACGACAAGCGGCTATTCATACAAATTATCAGAAACTGACACATACATGGGCGAGGCTGTCGTCGACTTGGTTAGATCGACCATGTTACACTGACTCCGTGACAACCGAGACGATGGGCAATGAAAATGTGTTAACCCCTTTCCTGCCGAAAAAAAACCCAACACCACGGCGAACCAGTGCAAGAGGTCTAGATCTTGTCGAAACAACTTTGTGTAAATTGTTTTGACGGTATTCCATTTGTATGGACGGCTGTTGATTTACATCATCGTTTTCAACAACTAGTGCGATAAAGCGAAACTGACAAATGTGACAGTACTGACAGAGTAAAATCAGTCAAAACTGCACAGGCCTAACAACTCCGCACTACTGATGAATTCAGAGGCCTCACAACATCCCGCCGCTAACTACTACCCCAGCTACGACTGAGTTCGACAAAAGTAGGCCAAGTTGCGCGACTGACCTACAGCAATCAGCTGTTCACATGTGAAAACACAGCAAGCGGCAGTGACGTATGGCATGTAAACAAAGCAACGCTAGTAACAGCCGAGACAGAAATGTGTGCCTACCTTCTCTAAATGGTTCCTCCAGCTCCAACAGAATTTAGACTTTGTGTCACTGTGATGAAGTCTCTCCTTGTCTTCGGCAAGATTTCACTTCGCACGTCAAAGTTATCCTCTTCTTTCTCGCGCGTCCTCTCGCAGCAAAACTAACGTGCCGTCTGCTCCGCCGCTTTACGCACACGGTAGTAAAAACGGCATGGTGGGCGGAGTCCCATGCCTTAACCAATCAGCGAGCCGTTTGCAACAGCAGTTGACAGCGTCGCGGCGCGCGCAGGGTGCGTGTGAGAAAAGTTGGGTGGCTCCCGTTGGAGGACTGATGGGGTGGGGGTTTGGCGGGAGTCTCGCTGTGACAGTTCATCTACAATCTTTGCTGTCTGAATCCGCGAGAGGCATAGATTCTTATAAGCCTCTGCGAATGCAGGGGCATATGTGAATCTATGCCTCTTGTAGATCGTGTTTATTTGACTGAGTGACACTTACCCAGCCTGTGAGCACAGGTGAAATGCAGGTATACGAGAATAATGATTACGCATTACACCGCAATCGCTGACCAATTCTAGGCTGTTAAGGCTGAGTCATTTTATTCTGGTGGTTTCTAATAAATCGAGTCAGTGAAGTTTCAGTGTTGTCCCGCGTGACCAGGGCAACGCCCTTGCAACAATGATATGGGCATGCACACTAAATGATAAGCGTGACAAATTGGTTCGCTGGGTTGACTGTGCAACGGTTGGCTCGATGCAACGGTTATGACCGTGACGGCTGAAACGCGCTCATGACTGATTGAGCATGTCAAAGTGCACTCAGAAGCATCGCAACAAGTGTCGTCTGATTCATGACATATGTGACAGGCATTTCAAGAGTGTCACCATTGCGATTTCGAATACGCGTTTACAGTTTTGAAAAATTAACCCTTTGGCTATGGGTCGCGTCTTATTGTCCCTATGATTCCTGCAGGAATTAACAACATCCTGCAGGAATCATCGCGACAAAAAGGCGTTACCGACAGCCAAAGGTTTAACGCGATGGCCATTCCTGATTCTAGGCAATAACTGCATTTTCGTAAGCCATGAATCGCGATTATATAAAGCCAGCATAGAACTATTTTGTTACTTGTTGACTGTCAATACAACACTCGCACTTCAAGTTTTTATGATATTTCATCATTCAACTGCAAGCCGTTTTAGCATGTTAGTATACGTGTTAGCTGACATATTATTTAGGTATGCGCATTTGTAAGTAACAGCAAGAGTAATCCGATACTGAACAGATACGTATCGGTTGTCAAGAAAATACAACCCACCCTGGATTTATCTGTAGAACAACTGAACAGTCGAGGTCAGTGCGTATAATACTATTATATATTTGCCGTGTCCACAACTTAGACACGACCTTGATCGACAAATGGAATTAACTGAACTCATTCAAGGTGCCCCACATCAATAGCTGCGAAAGTGTCGTACGACACTTTCGCAGCTATTGACGCTGGACACTTTACGTGATGACTCCTGCACCAATCATCGCTACAAAAAGCGCGAGCCAGCCAAAGGGTTTAAAACACCAGGAGCTGCAGACGAATCGGTTCGGCCGTCATAGCTCAAAGGTAGTAGAAGGTTCGCTTGCTCTGGCGCCTTACAAGCTAATCTGGTCCTACTACCCTGGCTCACTGTCATGGCCGTTCCACATTCACCTCTTGTACATTGTCTGTGTCGACACCTCCCGTACTTAGGAAAATCATTAGTGATTTTGAATTAAATCATTCGAGTCGTGCTGCATCTGGATACGCGACATAAAGCTGCGTATACGAATGCAGCACGTCTCGAATACCACAAGACAAGCAAATCAGCTTGGACCCGTACAACCATGGTCGATCGTGGTAATAATTGAAGGGTAGTGTCAGAATGCTTCTCCTGCAACTGTTGCAAACGTAGATGATGAATGCCTTTAACCACTTCACTGTCGAGAAAAAAACTGACCACCACCCAACTGCAAGAGGTATAGATCCTCATGAGCCCCCGCGATTTTGTATCCGTGTTATAAGGTATCTCCCGCAACTGGTACAAACATGTATATAGCTTACCAGCCTGGAATTCCATGGCATTAGCACAGCAAGAGCATATATATATATATATATATATATATATATATATATATATATATATATATATATATATATATATATATATATATATATATATATATATATATATATATATGTGATGGTTTTAATCCCTTCACTGCTGAGAAAAACATGAACACCAGACAACTGCAAGAAGTATAGATCCTCATGAGCGCCACCCCACCCCCCAACCCGGCGACTATGGGGGTTCATGAGGATCTATGCCTGTTGCTGAGCTCAGTTTGAAATTATGCACGCTCCATTGGCCGTTGTGTGGCCGGTTTTCGGTCGTTAAAACTAAAAAGATAAATTTCAGAAACAAAACACGCGTTCAGTGGCAGACAAGGGATTAAAGTGTAAATGAAGGAGAAAATAGAAGTAAATTGAAAATATTATCGTAACTGAAACACGACTTTGAAAACGCAAGCAACTATTAAACGCGACGCTTCACCTGCATGATAACCATGAAACGGGGATCATTTTTTAAATTTGTTTACCTTTTTAACCCATTCAAGCCCTGACGCACTCCAGCAGGAGATGGGTTGACCATGATAACTGATTCAAGGGTATTGCCAAATTAGCTTGGCGCCTATCGGAGCCAAGCTAATCTGGCACTTCCCTTGAATTATCATGGTCGATCCATCTCCTGCAACTGGGGTATAGTCATTAGAGGACGCCTCCAAAATTTGGGAAATACGGCCGTCGGACTGAATGAGTTAATTGCGCTTTTTACTGGAGCAGTCGCATGCATTTAAGTGTACTAAGGAGAATTATGCAACGCTTGACGAACAATTAGATCAAAGTGGCGTAGGACTGAATCGGAGTTCGGGGGGGGGGGGGGGGGGGAGGGCACCCTCATCACCACCTCCACTGCTTTCACAAAGAAAAAAACAACAAATCTTCCCGATAAGAAAATATTTGGAAAAACTTGAAAATAGTTTTAGGAAAAAAATCATAGATTTTTATTTTTGTTTGATTTTTTCGAGACTGTATGATCGTCGCTGTGTTGTTCGTTATCTCTTTTCATTTAACTACTGCAGCACGTCACCATCCTGCCCGCGATCTCTTTTTTCCTCGCCCGTGATGGCATCCCCCCCCCCCCCCCCCGCCCCCCCCCCCCCAACCCCTTTTCCCTTCCTATTTTTCATTTTTTTCCCTCACAGAGACAGACAATGATTAATGCAAGTCCGAACATGCTCGATTTTCACCAAGTAGCTAGACTGATGGTTTTTTAAAACACAAGTTGCGTCATCAGTAAAGATAGCCCCCAAAGTCATGCCCCTATAATTTTTGTCACAGAGAGAACGATTGTTGAGCGATGGCACACACAAACCCAGCCTGCCGCCTCCCCTCCGTACCGCGCATGGACAACTAAATCGTCCCACTGATTCCCTCTCCCTATCCGCTACAAATGCGGATCATGCGCACACTGGTTGTCTCCCTCGATTTGCTACCGCTTATCAGCGTGGAACGTCGTCATTGCGTAGCGGATCGAGGCAACCGGTGTATCGGCGATATTGCATAGACTCTGAAGCCCCGCCCAGTTATATCATAGTCACCGCCAACAGGGCGCCACCACTACCCCCACAACTACCACCACCACCAGCAACCACGTCCCGTTTGCAGACAAGCGTTTCGATTTTTGCTATTCTTGGCACGGCGGAGTTTTTCACACGTGCGCAGCAGACAGGTGAGTATCACGACTAACTCTGATCACACAGACTCAGTCTGAGGACAGGCGGTGGCGGTTCTTAGTAAGCAAGAGGCACAGATTCACATGAGCCCCTGCGATAGCAGGGGCTCTTATGAATCTATGTCTCTTGCAGTCGGAAGGTATTGTGTTAAGGAGGAGGGACCGTCGTCTTTGTCAGTCACAGTCAACTCAAAGGCTTAAACCCCCGAAGCCTTCCTCAGTTAGTGGGAACACATATGTAGGTAAAATGTTCTGATTATTTCAACCAACAACGAAGTCTAAGCGCCAAACTTAGGCATAGGTTCTCATGACGCATACTAATGTAGCCCTAATACTGAAATGACCACAAGAATTTTTTTTTTAAAACCATGTTAATTGTTTGGGGCCTCGAACGTCTTTTGTCCAAAACTACTACTACTACTACTACTAATAATACTAATAATAATAATAATAATAATGGTTAGTATACAGGCGCTTTGCACAATTATGTGAATCGACTCAGTCAGTAGTCACAGCGCCGCGAACTGAACCCTAAACGCACGCTCACGAGAAACACACGCATTCACCTGAACAGAAGACAAACATTGCAAGACAAACACTACTGAACATGGCACAATGCCGCCCGTCTCCTCTCAGTACCGTGACAATGACCAGGCTCCACAGCACTGAAGAGACATCGGGTTCGCATGGATACTTCAGTACATGCGCACCCGCAAAACCGTTAGTTCACTTTTCGTGCAGGCGAACGGAACAACGGGTCGACTGCATTGCATGGGCTTCTGATAATCAGTTTCTTTAGTACAATTAACGGCAAGTTTGTCTAGCGGAAGTCCACGCATCTTTGCGCGGCATGGACGAACCATCCCACTGGCTGTGTCTCCCTCGATTCCGGCTGCCGCTTACCAGCGGAATCGAGGGAGACAACCAGTGTGTGTGTGTGACGACTGAAGAGATCCAGGGGCTCATGAGAACCTACGCATCTTGCAGACGGAAGAATTAGCGCGGTTGGCGCCGCGACAGTGGCGTGATTATTTATTTACTGCCTGCGTGCCCTTGGCGTCATGTTATTTCGGATGATGACGACGATGACCTAGTTTTGTTGCAGCTCCGTTGGCCGTTGCTGTCCCGGTCCGGGGACGGATGATTAGGGATTTGGGTCAATGGCAGGACACAGCTGGTTTGCGGTTTTAACCTCCCTCTCCCCACACCCCCTACTCTCTTATCTCCACCACCCACTTTCAGTCACGTACTCTTTTTCCATATCTCTCATGTTTCGCACCGACACTTTTTTTGGCATCAGTTTTATTTGTATCAAGCATCACACTCCTACTGCATGTAGCTTTAGTCACTGTCAGCTGACGCCGATTGTGTTTCTGCAATATTCATTAATTTAACCCCTCCCCCCCCCCAAAAAAAAAAAAAAAAAAAAAAAACAAGAGAAAAAAAATCTGTCAGGAATATGAATTCAAAGTGGTTTCAGCAAGAGGCATAGATCCTCATGAGCCCCCGCAACTGCGGGGGGCTCATGAGGATCTATACTTCTTGCAGTTGGGTGGTGTTCAGATTTTCTCGACCCTTAATGGGCCAAATTGTCAGGATAGTAACATAATCAACAACAGCAACATCAACAATAACAACAATAATAACTGACACACACAATCTCATTTTTGGGAAGCTGAAAACTGAGTACGTTCTGTGTTAGTCTCGCCCATGAAAAAGAAGAAGAAGAAGAAGAACGAAACAAGAAAACAACAAAAACAACAACAACAGCGACTCTGAAAATGTACTATTTCAGTATCTGGCTGACCAATTTCTCTGTCGACTACTGCGCGTAGCCTACTGTGCGAGGCACGTCGCAGAGCGGTCTGAAATCGAAACTTCGCGGGCTTTTGACCAGCAATACACGTATAATGAAATCATATACACTTCTCGTTTCAGGGAACACAGGCACATGCGGAACAATTTCAGATTGGTTTAAAAAAAAACAACAACCCACAAACAAACAGAATAAGAAGAAATAATCAACAAAGAAGATGTCACGGACTGTCGGAAAGATGGTGGTTTAAATGTTTGTGATGTGGGTGTAGGTTATAATATAATCTTGTCAACAGGGGGAATCTCCACTCACACTCTCATACTCTCATCATTGTAGCCCTCAATCATCTCATTCAATACATTTCTCCCACTCTGGAGAGGGACGTCTCGCATGCGTTCCCCACTCACGCAGCCATACAACTGATTACCACAAACTCAGTTGCTGAAATGCTAACTAGGTTAATTATTTACATATAAACCATCAACCATGTCACACTTAACTAATGTCTAAAGTATCTTGTTATCTCGCTGTCAGTTCATCTTTGTTCTACCTAATGCTGTTATTTCACTGTCTAGTTCTTTGTTTCTACCTCGGCTAGTTCTGTGCACAGAAACATAAAAGTCACCTTACCTGGCCAGGCTTTCTATACACTACTTCAAGTTATGCGGTGGCTATCTCAGTGGTCCTCGGTGTCGGCGCTGCATCCGTCGACCCGCTGCCTGGTCCTCGTCGGCGCTGCGTCTCAGTGTCGACCCTCTGGCCCCCGGTGATCTTTCAATGTTCTCTTCCGGCACATTCACAACTGATTGTCACTGCTGCATTTTTGCACCCATCACATCTCACGCTTGGGCTAATGTGATCACTGGAGTAGAACCGTCAAGTTCTTCTCCGCGGCTTTCCTATACACTATAATAGTCCATATTGGAACGGTTGTTCCCGATCACTGACACAAGTTCAGTCACATTACTTTCCATCTCCGACCTCACGGTCTCTCCCTCTCTCAGCGCCAGTCTTTTCTCTCTTAGCCCATGCCGTCTTCAAGTGTTCTCTTTTTTTCTTCACGCTTCGCTTCGTATATATACTAAAGTCTCTCTCCCTTCCTCACTTTGGCGGTATTACTACGCGATTTCAGGACTAATCAGTCATTCACATCTCTACATCAACTTCAACTAATTTCAATAACTATATAAAATATACTGAACATGCATTTCACATCCAGTCCATGCATCCATTGTAACCTAGCACCCGTATCACAACATTAATATAATTATTTTGTGACCGGACTATTTCTTTTCCAAATTCTGGAATTTCATCAGATACTGCTGACTAGGTGGATTCTTTGTGTCTCACGCGGGAAAGTCCTGACTCCCTCGGCCCCCGCTAAATAGTTCAAGTACCTATACATTCCCGCACGTAGACATTTCCTCTTGTCAGCCGATGATAAGGTACCAACCGACTTTCGCCATTAGATAGTTTACAAGTCGCACGTGCAGGCATGTCCGACCGTTTCCTGTTTCCGCTAACCCCATGCCTACTCGGACTCTGCAATATAAATTTCCCTCATTCCATAATTTCACTAGCGACTTTACTCCTTAACCTCCCACTAACTTCCGGACATAATTTTGCTCCCTTGACAGAAGATGTGTGCGTGGCTTTTTATCTTTTTTTTTGTGGTTGTTTGTTCTTTCTTTGCATGTTACACCTTTTTTTGTCCCTGACACCCACAACCACAGACAGTTCATGCAACACTCTTCACTGATTGCCACAATTTTGATGCAATTCTTGAACGAAAGTTAGACTGAAACTCGTCATTTCCGGCATACTATACAAAACAAAAACAAAAAAACCCAAAAAAAACACAACGCAAACGAAACGAAACGAAACGAAAAGAAACGAAACAAAACAATAGTACAGCAAAATCTGCGTTAAACAAACAAACAAGCAAACAGACGAACGAACAAACACAAAAGCGATACATTTTAGTGCTGGACTCCGCTTTGATTTTTTTTTTTTAAATCAGTAACAACAACCAAACATTCTTTCACCTGGTACCAGATTTGGTTACTTTTGTGCGGGTTTTATAGTTGTACGCTGATTTTGCTGTTGCATTTTTATACTTTGAATTATTATTTTTTTACTCTTTGTAATTATTCTCAATCTATTTGCTCTCTAAGGCTCTCAGAATCAATTTCATTTTCTTTTAATTTCTGCATTAAAGAAAACGGTGAATTGTTTTCTTAAATTGAAAATATGGTTTGACCCTAATTATTTAGTTAATTTTCAATAAACAAATAAACAAACATATAAACAAACAATTCTAAGAAATACAATAAATGAAACTGCCGTGCAGAGCGTAATACAATCGCTTTCGTGATAGTCAACCAGAAGTGAAAGAATGACCGAGCCACTGAATAACTGCACTCTCCAAATCAGTATCAAATACATGAACTGGATTCTGAAAAAAAAAAAAAAAAAAAATCAGGGACGAAAAACGCTATATCATTTGATGTGAATTAAGTTGCATAGGTAGGCCTATTAGCCCATCGAATATTTGGAAAACTTCATTCCTTTTAGATGAATTGGGTTTTAGAACGCGAACATGAATGAACAATTGTTACCTGATAAATTAGTCATTATTTGTTAACACATTATTTACCTTAATTTATTTTCATATCAAATACATGTAACACATAAAATGGTCCACCTGTGAGTCAATACATGTAACACATAAAATGGTCCACCTGTGAGTCAATACATGCATGCATTAACAATTTGTCCGTGCAGTCTGCGTCAAACAATGGTTACCGCACTCGATCCGCTACAAGGCGTGGTGAATTGAGGACGGTAACCAGTGTTGCCGACACTGAGGGAATTAATACATGCATGCGTAGCGAATCAAAGGAGGTAAATATTGAGTACAAGTCACTTATACAGCCAGTGACTCACTCACACAACTAGATAGTTTGATCCAGTCAGACGGACAGGCAATCCGCCGCCAATCCGCAGGACTTCGACGGTACCCTTGCGCTACAGTGAACTCAGTCTCACCCAGCTCCAAGCAGCCCGGCCGCTGATCTTTCGTTGTTTGCACTGACACGGTGGGTAAAAGCTATTCTGTACTACTGACATCACTACATGTAATAACTGCACAGAGACAGACAAACCCATCGACACACTGGCTGTCTTCCCGCGATTTGCTACGCAAAGCGTAGCGAATCGGGGGCCCGAGACAGCCAGCCGTGCCTTTGGTCTTGACACTGAAAGGTAGAGAGACAGACATTGCCAGTCACAGGCAGATGATGACAAAATACTACTTCTCTATGTGGACATCAGTGATCGCAACCTAGAGCAAAGATAGTTTCAGTCAGTGATACTGATAAAGTACACACGGCTCGTCCCTTGCCTGTAAGCTGCCAACTTGGCACTCGGCCTATTAGTCGTGGCGTGCGTCGACTCCCATCCATCCATCGTATCTCGCCTTCCCTCAAAATGGGCTACATGTTTTTAACCACAGTCCTGTCCAGCACAACGCGGACCTCTTGAACAATGAACACACCGAAAAAATGATTGCTTGAAGTCCATTGCTACCAAAGTACCAGAACCGGAAGTGGGCACCAGCGCTTCAGTGCAGGAGCATCACGGAAGAGGAATTTGAAAGTATCCTGCAGTGTGTGACTCAAACTATTTTGGGGGAAACAAATATTAATAAGCTGGAGAACGATGATTTGCAAAATTATTGAACAGTCCTTACAAAACTAATCCATATAGATAATAATGTATGGTAATGCTGAAAAGCGAAAACATTTGTTGCAGAAGAAAACTGCCTGCTTGGAAACTGCTAACCCCATGAATACTGAAAAAAAAGAACGCTACCCAACTGCAAGAGACATAGATCCTCATGAGCCCCCGCACTTGCGGGGCTCATGAGGATCTATGCCTCTTGCTGAGACCACTATCTATGTTTGTTGGACTTACGGTTGTGACTTTCTGTCGTTGAATAAACTCAGATTTCAGAAACAAAATATGCGTCCAGTGGCAGGGAAGGGGTTATAACTTTGTTGGCCTACAAGAGATTTGGTCTGACTTCCTCCTCGAGGAAGGCAGGTCGCAAAAGGAGAAGCGCCAGCAGACCTACCTATTTTTTTTTTTGTCATTTTGGATGCCAGAGAAGTTCAAGGGACTAGCAACAATGCAAGTGGTGTGGAATATCGTTGAATGTCATGAATGCCTTTTTAATTTTTTTTTTAAATTTATTTATTTATTTATTTATTTATTTATTTTATTTTTTTATTATTATTATTATTTTTTTTTTTTTTTATTTTATTATTTTTTTTTTTTGGGGGGGGGGGACAATATACCGCGTAGTCATATTGGCTTCCCGTGTATAACCCTGACGTCAGTATCCTTTGACCCAGTAACCCGACAGTATTTGAAACATAACTGCCCAATTATTGGAATATTACGGTGTTGTGGCTTGAAAGAGAATTATGAAAATGGCACCGTGCCAGAACGGTTTTCGTAACTTAAAATGATACCCTCAATTTCAGGAGCAGTTGAAGCCGACCTCGGTCATCAAGAAACATAGATTCTCATGAGCCCCTGCGGTCGCAGGGGCTCACGAGAATCTATGTCTCTTGGAAAGGGAACGAAACTGCAAAATGGAATAAGTAGGTATATGATTTGACTGGATGGCTTTTTTTAGAGTACCGAATTGATTACATATGGCTTAGTCATACCCGTCAAAGGTACGAGAAAAATTAGCCTAGGCTCTTTTTTTGAAAGTGCAGCATGTTATTTTAAAGGCCCACTACCTCAGTAACTGCTCAAAAATACACTTCTGTAATAGATGGTTACGAAACGCTACACACGTCTAGTTATGGTTCATTTAGACACGGGAGGATCCGGTTCAGCACACGTCGTCTTTATATCTGAAATGACTCCACTCCGTTCTAGAAATACAACGCTTTCAGTACGAGAAACAGCTAAAAATAGATTGACACCTAACGGCAGCGCAGAATAAACTAGTGCGATTACACGTGTGCTTTTGCTGCGTGTCCCATCTGCTGTTAAAGTTCATTAGGTGCGTCAACAAGGCATAATAAACACAAATGGTGCTGAAACGTGTCTTCAGATTTATGCGTAATGGTACTTTAAAGACATAGGGTTTTGCTTTACGTCTTAAAAAGGAATTTATTAGGGAAAATGTTTCACGTAACTTCAACTTGAATGAATAACAAGATGGGATGAATAATAATAATAATAATAATAATAATAATAATAATAATACCGTTATTATATAGGTGCTTTTCTAATTTTTTGGGCAAATCGACTCAAAGCGCCGCGAACTGAAACCCAACACACACACTCACGTAACAGACACGGATTTACGCCATTTAAGACAAACACAGTACAAGACAGACGAAGGGCCAGTTCAGCTACTGAAGTTACAGAGATTTTTGATCGCTTGTATTTGAAATTTGTAAAGTGGCCTGAAACCGGTACCAAAGTGTGTGTGTGTGTGTGTGTGGGGGGGGGGGGTGTGTGTGTGTGTGTGTGGGTGGGGGGGGGGGGAATGGAAGAACCGGAGTACCCGGAGAAAGAACCCCCGACGGTCCGCCCGAATTAACGGTGACACTTACCAGAGGAGAAAAGTCCGACGCCGGAACCCGTTTTCGAACCTCGCACCTTTGGCATTGGTGGCAGGCGCCTTAACCACTGCGCCACGGACCATAACCCACAAAGTCCCTTCTATATATGAGAGCTGTCCTCGCTGTCAATGATCTCTACCTTTTGTTTTTGACTTGATTCCGATGTTGAATTATCTTCTATTGAAAAAGTCTCACAGATCTGCCAATGCGTCAGTGAGTTCTATAAGGGGCGCAGGACATACGCGTCATTGATTTGTCAAACGTCATTTGTCATGACGCAAGTTTTAGTTTTTACGTAATTTTATATTTTACATGATATGAGTTTCACTTTCGCTTCATAGGCTTGAGAAAATGGTGACAAAACTAGAACTTCACGGTACAATTTCAGTCTTGCTATAATTTGTGTGAAAGCAGGTTGAGTTTACCCAGCTACATGATATACTAAATACACGGGTCACCAGCATGCTCTTCTGAAAGCGCGCGTTGACTATGTGTGCGTGCGTGTTAGTGCGTGCGTGCGCGCGCGATCCAGACATCTCCAAAAGGCCTAGATCATCATGCGTCTGGAGGGCGCATGAGGATCTATTCCTCCTGGAGATGCGTGCATGTTTGCGTGTGTGTGTGTGTGTGTGTGAGAGAGAGAGAGAGAGAGAGAGAGAGAGAGAGAGAGAGAGAGAGAGAGAGAGAGAGAGAGAGAGAGAGAGAGAGAGAGAGAGAGAGAGAGAGAGAGAGAGAGAGAAAATGGCGTCATATTAGAGTATTATGTTTGTGTCTTCGTGGTGACGGAGTTGGCTCTTTAAGTCACCGCCACTGTCTGACTTTCTCTATAAGCAAAGTTGTTTTTTTTTTTCCAATGTTTTAATTCTTTTCTAAAAAGAATTACTTTTTACTAAAGAAGTTAAAAGGATACAAATCTGGCTCAGTAACGAACTCATCCAATGTCTTTCTCCAAACTAGCTGTATGCAAAAGTTCAAGTAAATATGACAAAAATTACGGACTCTAATCTGGGTCAACCGACTTTCTATAAACGGTTGTTTATGTCTTCAATGAGACATTCAATTACAATATGCTCGGAGGCTATCTTAGCCACCCACTTAAGGAAGTATTTCGCCAAGTTTCAAGCTTGTGTGTACAGAAATATCGGAGATACTCTTGTTTACGTACATACATACATACATACATACGCACATACATACGCACATACATACATACGCACATACAGCACTTCGCGCCGAACGTACGTTCAGCAGCGAGGTTAGCGTAACTAGACATGACGTAATTCTATCTTGTTACTTCAATTGTTAGAGGTTTAGGCTGCCCGCCTTTTATATCATGGACATGCTATTAAATTCGCCCCATAAATAGAAGGGACTTATGAACTGATCAGCAGAAATGTCTGTTGTAAGGCGGTAAAATTTAGTTTAACTAATTGTGCTCGAGGTACGAAATTCCCACATTTTGGAGTTATCCTCTGGCGACTGCATTACAATTCAGGAGACAGATCAACCATGATACGTCGTCAAGGGTGGTGGCAGAATAGCTTGGCGCCTATAGGCGCCAAGCTATTCTGCCATCACCCTTGAACTATCATGGTCGAGCCACATCTTGCAGTAGTGTGTCGCGGGCAGAACGAGTTAAGGACTCTGCGACGGCACTGCAGAGTCCTTAGACGTTTTTGTTACAATACGAGCTTGGAAAAGAACGAAAACTTAGAAAAGTTCAAATGGGGTGGGAAAAAAAAGTCCCTCTTGTTAACAAACATGGACTGTACTTTTAACCGCACGCGTTTCGGAGGCCATAATTATATCCGTCGTTTTCATGTTCAGTTTTATTTTCCCCACCAGAGGCTTTGCACTTTGAAGGAAATCTCGGGAGGGGGGGTGGGGGCGGGGGGGGGGGGCGGGTATAGAGGGGTGGGGGTTAGATCGGGTGGGGGTAGGGGGAGGTGGGGGGGGGGGTAGAGGAGTAGGGGGAGGACATATTAGCAGCGTAGCAAAAGTAAATTTTACTCTCAGTCTGCGGGTCCTGAAGAATCGTGTTTTCCTGATTAACTTTTTAAAAAAGACATCAAAACAACGAACCAAACAACCACGTCGAAGCCGTTGGAGAAGACGGGGGGTGGGGGGGGGGGGGGAGGAGGGAGGGGGGGAGGGGGCAAGGGGGGAGGGGAGGCCGGGAGGAGGGGCGGGGGCGGGTGGATACACAATCTGAGATTCTGATGTAAGCCAATGTAATTATAACACGTTGTCAAAACTGTCACTAAGGGACAACGTTTGATATTGGCCTACTTGTGCCAGGTTTCTACTTACGATCGACTCATTCGTATCCTAACGTTTTCCAACAAAAATAAAGATGATGCTCAAACCCAAATAAGGAAGCAAAAACGCTCGCTCTGGATCTTGGAGACGGTTACTTAAACAGACCACGGACAATGAGTCACTGAGACGGCCGGCTGCTCGGAAGTCAAAACAACCCTGACGCGATTTCTGATTTAACCCCTTCACTGCCGACCCACGTTTGAACACCACCCAAACTGCAAGAGGCACAGATCCTCATGAGCACCCCGCTACCTATACCTCTTGCTGAATCCGCTTTGCATCCATATTCCATTGACGGCTGGGTCTTGGGTGTTAAATTTATGAAGAACCCCCCCCCCCCCCCCCAAAAAAAAAAAAAAAAAAAAAAAAAAAAAAACAACAAAAACAACAACAACAATCAAACACCCTGCGTTCACTGGCACGTTAAACGCCGGATGAAAACTTGCTCTGACTCTGTGGATTGAACACTGTGACACTGAGCCATTAAGACTCCGCGGCGGGAGATGGATCGACCATGACAGTTCAAGGATAGTGCCAGATTAGCTTGGCGCCCTTCTGGGGCGCCAAGCGAATCTGGCACTACCCTTGAACTGTCATGGTCACTTCCTCAGCTGGTACGCTGGTGTTGCAGGACACCTAGCAAAGTTGCACGTCACTGTTATTAATAGGTGTGACTGACTGATTATATTTTTAAAAAAAAAAGAAGTAAATCATACAGGAGACCAGGCAAAGCCAGCAAACCAGGAAGGAAGGAAAGCTTAGTAAGACTGCACAAGAGGTTTTGAATCACCTTTGAGCAATCGCCTTTTGATTTTATTTCGTTGCAAGAAAAAAAAAAAAACTATGGCCGTCTTCACAGAGACCTTGAAGGACAAAAAGTGCCACCTGCCATTCATTAAGGCCCCGCTACACGAGCCCGGTTTTGAGGCCGATTCCCGATCAGTTTTCGAATCGGTAGGTGATCGGACCGGACTAAAAAACGTGTGCAGTGCCACACACTTCCCGACTTGTTTAGCCGACCGGTTTGAACCGAAGATCAAAGTCGTACCTGTTCTGCAAAATGACTGCTAGTTTTGACAGTGATGATGATGTGCTTGCATTATCAGCAGTTTTGCATCATCGGGGCGGTCCGTGGCGCAGTGGTTAAGGCGCCTGCCACCAATGCCAAAGGTGCGCGGTTCGATACCGGGTTCCGGCGTTGGACTTTTCTCCTCTGGTAAGTGTCACCGTTAATTCGGGCGGACCGTCGGGGGTTCTTTCTCCGGGTACTCCGGTTCTTCCACCCCCCCCCCCCCCCCACACACTTTGGTACCGGTTTCAGGCCACTTTACAAATTTCAAATACAAGCGATCAAAAATCTCTGTAACTTCAGTAGCTGACTGGCCCTTCGTTTGTCTTGTACTGTGTTTGTCTTAAATGGCGTAAATCCGTGTCTGTTTCGTGAGTGTGTGTGTTGGGTTTCAGGCGCGGCGCTTTGAGTCGATTTCCCCAAAATTGAGAAAAAGCGCCTATATAATAACGGTATTATTATTATTATTATTATTATTATTATTATCGTATTCGGGAAGAGGCGTGCGAAACATCAGCACTGAACGGCGGTGGTACTGATCACAACAGGCGTGTTCCACCATTTGCAAACCGTGCTGAAACGACATGATTTGCGAGACGCGCTCTGATTGGTTGAAGCTTACGATCGGGACCGATTCGGATCGGGAAAATCAGTAGAGCAGGTTCTAGACACCCGATTCCCAGCCGATTGGGACCGGATCGGAGAATTGACGTCATCCGATCGCAATCGGATCGGAATCGGCTTCAAAATCGGGGCACAACCGGCTCGTGTGGCGGGGCCTTTTAAAGACCATCATCCCACAGCCACCTACATGATGGTCTTTACTGACAGGTGACATCTCATGAGGTTGGCCATTCAAAACATGTTCTGTTGTATATGCGAGTGGAACAGTCTACCAATTACATTCTTTCACCAAATAAGAGCTACAAAATATATGTGTAATTGTTCATCGACATGACACCGTGTGAGACCTGTGACATCCCAGTGCGCACAAGGTCATCGGGCCAAGAGAACGTGACCGCCAGGTCTTATTTGACGTCATGGTCAGAAGGATATACATGTTACCACCACCACCCATTTGAAAAGTCTATCCTAATTTCTGTGTTCAACAGCGAAGACTGAAATGAATGCAATGAATGGACCATTAATTAATTCATTCCGCCCCGACACACCACAGCAATACATGTATCGAGCCCATAGGCGCCAAGCTATTCTGTCACCACCCTTGAACTATCATGCTCGATCTGTATATCTAGAATTGTAATACAGTCCTTCAGAGGGCAGCTTCAAAATTTGGTGATTTCGGTCCTGGAGCAGAATGTGTTAATGGAAATTAAGTGCTTTTAATTATAATAGATCACTACAACACACTAATGAATTGTCAAAATCAATGTCAACGCAACGCGTCGAGTACACGTACATTGTGTTGCATTCACGCTCAACGTCAGTAGCTCTTTCCCAGTGTACCCGACGAAACACCAGGCTGTAGTCTAGTTACGCACACTGTTGAGACTACCACTACAACAACAACAAATAATACAGCACCGACGACAACAACAAAAAGTAAAACCAACACCCGGAAACCCAGAAAATCATAAAGAGCAGTAAATCGGAAACTTGATTTCTTGCTATTTTGTAACTGTTTTTCTCTTCGGGATTTCTTGTTGTTGACAATGAAGAATTAAAAAAAAAAAAATCATTCAGACTCGACACACCAAAGCAAGACATAGATCGAACATGATAGTCCAAGGGCGGTGCCAGAACAGCTTGGCGCCCATAGGCACCAAGCTATTCTGGCACCACCCTTGAACTATCATGCTCGATCTATCTCTAGAATTGTGATACAGTCCTTCACCGGGCAACTTTAAAACTTGGGGGTTTCGGTCCTGGGGCAAAATGTGTTAAAATACAGCAAATTCATGCAGCATACATTCAGACACAGTGACAGACAGACAGACAGTCGGACAGATAGACAGACAGACCGACGGACGGACGGACAGGCGGACGGACAGACAGACAGACAGATATGAGTCCCGTCAGGAGTCCGAAAGCGTTTTTGGTTTCAGGGTTGCATCAGTCACTCCCAGCGACACCACCCGTTCCTTAGACAACTATACTCAGGAGCAAAAGAAATGTGACATTTTGGTTGCGAATAGAAATGTATACTTACGATGAAAAGAAATGCGACACTTTTGGAATCATCGGAAGCACTTTACTGTTTCCTGTGATTCCATAAATGTCGCATTTCCTTTGCTTGTAAGTATACGTTTCTATTCCCAGCCAAAACATTATTCGTGCAATGGATGAGAACCCACACTTTTACGTGAACCCGGATTACTTCCTCATTCTGAGGATCAGAGACGATGGCTGATGTATACCAGCAAAATGCCTAGATTATCATGTGCCCCTGATGTCCATTCGCAAGGGGCATAGATTCGCATGAGCCCCTGCAGTCGCAGGGGCTCATGCGAATCTATGCCCCTTGCAAATGGAATTTTCTGGACAGGACCACTGCGTAATCAAGCCCTTTTAGCCCCAAGGTCCCATTTCTCAAATTTTGGAGGTGTTGACTGTGTACCAGTTGCAGGAGATGGATTGACCTTGATAATTCAAGGGTAGTGCCAGATTAGCTTGGCGCCTAAAGGCGCCAAGCTAATCTGGCACTGTCCTTGAATTATCATGGTCAGTCCACTTCCTGCTGTAGGGACTCGGGGCTAAAAGGGTTAAAGGATGTCAGTCAGTTTCTGTTTCGAAATAAAATCACAAATCAGAATGAAAAGCAAAATATACACCGAACATGTCGGTGTTACAATTAGCAGTCACTTTCGGTTTCATTTCTGTTCATGGTCTACTGGCTTTCAATTTCGTTCTAATAAAGAAGAAGAAGAAAAAAAATTAACGTACTTTTAAATCTTTTAAAGTGTTAAGCTCGCAATCTAACAGAACGACAAATGTAGCTGTAACGTTCTCTTACCTCTCAAAACATGGCACCCTTGCGTGTGTGCATGCGTGTATAAAAGCTGGTGGGGGAAATATCAACTGAAAATTAGGCTGTTGTTTTGATAATAATAATAATAATAAAAAAACTCTATACAACTTGTATAATCTGATCACAGCGGCGTAGGAAGACATTTTTCACTGGGGAGACCAGCGTGCCTGACATGTTACACACCCCCCACCCCCCCCCCCCCCCCCCCCCCCCCCCCGCCCAAAAAAAAAATAAATAATAAAATAAAGGAAAAAAAAAAACCAAAATAAAAACCCCAGCAACAATGAGTGTGTGTGTGTGTCGGGGGGAGGGGGGGTGGAGGGGGGGGGGGGGGGTAAAATAAAGAGGCAGTCTAGCCTTTAAAAATCAAACATAAAGTCAAAATCTTATGATATTTTTCTCTCCAAAAATATTTATATTACTGTAACAGTTAACAAAAATAATCTTTTAATTTTGTTTTCGCCCAAAAATATTGTTCTCCTAAAAATATTCTTTTTCTCCAAAAATGAAGGGGGGTGGGGTGGGGGTGGTGGGGGGGGCGGATACTCTGCCCCCACCCCCCTCCCACTTTTCCACCTTTTTTTTTTTTAATGGGATCCAAGGCCCTCCTTCTCCAGTCCCGGTTCATACGCCACTGAATCATAATGGCCATGCACAAACTGAAACTATTGATTCGGGACGCCTTGAATGAATGAAACCCGGAACTTACCAAACCGAAAGCAGCTATTGGTTTGAGTGTTCTTTCAAGTCCTATTTCAAATTAGCCTAACTTTGTCTCTCTATAGTTTGAGTGCACCTTTTACGTCACCGGTAATCACTGTGGCGAAAATGTTCCAAATACACACACATACTGTTGTTCAAGGATCTCTCCAAACGGTTCAAAAACTTAGTCGCGCGAGTACACTGCAGACTAAACCTACCGCTGATAGTGACAGACCTATCGTAACCATGATCTACCATCCCCACACCAATCCGGTGCGTAAAATCCTTCTTTCTAACTGGGGTCTTTTGTCATCCAGTCAAGAATCTGCTGCTATCTTTTCTGAACCTCCGTTGGTAGCTTTCAAGAGGGATATTAATTTGCGGGACATGCTTGTTCGCTCTACTCTCAAGCCTCGTCATACCACCAGAGCCTCCGGCTCCACTCCGTGCAATGTTCCTAATTGCAAGACGTGTCCTTTTATTTGCCCTTCCACCGTGGTCAATGGTCCACGTTACAAATTCAACATAGACAGATACTTCACGTGTCAAACCACCAACGTGATTTATGTCATCTCCTGTGTTAAATGCGGCCAACTCTATGTTGGAGAGACGGAAAGAACCATCAACGACCGTTTCAAAGAACATCTTCAGTCTGTCAAGTACCAATACAACAGACCGGTCGGACGACATTTCAATCAGGCCGACCACTCCGTCTCAGACATTCGAGTTAAAGGCCTCTGGCTTATGCAAGCCAGTAATGTCTGGGCCAGGAAAGACCGTGAAAAATTTCTGATTAATAAACTGGGCACTGTGGCGCCACTCGGGATGAATATGAAAGATTAACATTGTTTACCTTGCTTGTGTCTGCTACTTTACCTCACTGATTTACTACTCACTAATCAGTTACGTGATGTTGGCGCTGGTTGATATGTACATTTCCCTTGGGGACTTTCTCAGCGCTGGCAGAACGTTTAGTTGGATCCCTTGCCCTTCCCTGTCGGGCACCGGGTCTCCGGCTCACGGTTTGATACGCGGTTTTGAGGCGGGGCGATCGTGTGCATCCCTTGGGGATGTATGTGGTCGTCTTGTTGCGTACCTGTGTGTTTTTCTGTGGGCTGGTGGGTGCCCGTTGGGTGGGGTTGGTGGCTCTGGCTGATTGTCTTCCGCCCCCCCCCCCCCCCTCCCTTTTTTTTTTTTTTTTTTTTTTTTTTTTTCTTTTTTTTCTTACTCCTTCCCCCCTTCTCCCCCCCCCCCCCCCCCCGCCCCCATCTCCCTCTCTCTCTCTCTCTCTCTCTCTCTCTCCCCCCTTATTTTTTGAGTTACCCTTGAAGACGGTTTCACAACTACCTACTTTCCACTTATACCAATATTCTCTTACTGATTTTGATTCTTTGCTTTGTTTTCATGACTTATTACTTGTTGTGTACCGTGCTAAATGCTGGGGTTTTTTTCCCGGGGTCCTCCCGTTTTTCCCCGAGGTAGTCCTCAACTTGAAGGTGATATAAAGTTTGCCTTCGGGTTGGTGTTTAGCAGGCTTTGTGTCTTAGACACTCAGCCTACTTCGTGCCCAAGGGTACTCCCCATTCGTTCTCTCTCTCTTTCTCTCTCTCCGTCTCGCTCTCTCTCTCTCTCTCTCTTTCTCTCTCTCTCTCTCTCTCTCTCTCTTTCTCTCTCTCTCTCTCTCTCTCTCTCTCTCTCTCCTCTCTCTCTCTCTCTCTCTCTCTCTCTCTTTCTCTGGCCTCATCTACACGCCTTTTCTTTCGCTCGCTCCTGCACGTGCTTGCACACACTCTTGTCTCTCGTGTTCAGGTTCTTTCCGAGTCTCTCTCTTACGCGATTTTTCGTTGACGTCATTTTTACTTTTTCCGCACTTTTGTTCTTCCTTTTCTTTTCTTTTTCTTTTATTTTACGTCACCTCCTTCAGTTGCCACATTCCTTCTGCCATTGAAGATAAGTAGCGGCTAATCTCTATGTTTGTTTGTTTGTCTATTTTGACAAAGGGTATTTACCCGAAATATTAATAAATTGTGTTGTACCCGTCTTTTCTAAGCGTGTTTCTTTCTCCGTTGGGTACTTCTTTGCATATTACACGCTTGGCAGTCACCTTTTTGGTCTGGATTTATTCACACATCATTAGGCCAAATTTTGCAATTTACAGCTCTCAATTGAAAAAAAGCATAAAACACACTTAAATCATTCAGTCCTGACACACTACAGCCAGATATGGCTCGACCATGATAGTTCAAGGGTGGTGCCAGAAGTGCTAGGCGCCTATAGGCGCCAAGCTATTCTGGCACCACCCTTGAACTATCATGGTCGATCTGTCTCCCGCATTGTAATGCAGTCCTCGGAGAACAACTCTGTGGGGATTTGGTACCTGGGACACAATGAATTAGGTCGAGACTGAAACGTGTGTTCACGGTGAATGTGGAAGTACAGCACCGTTTTTTACTGTGCGCTGTCGTTTTCTTTTCACGTTCAATATAGAACATTGATCTCCTCTGCACACTTTCAGAATGCTCACGGTGCATGCCAATGTACAGTATCGATCTCTGCCGTGCAACGTCTATTCTTGATTAATAACATACTAAAGAATCCAGGCCAAAAAGGTGACTGCCAAGCGTGTAAAATGCAAAGAAGTACCCAACGGGAAAAGAAAAAGTACTTCTTTGCAATAACACACTGGCGAGCAAAAAAATGCGACATCATCGAGATCAGTGTTTCCGATGACCTCGATGATGTCGCATTTCTTTTGCTCGTCAGTATATTATACACTATCGATCCCGTCTGCATGCTGACGGGAACTCGTATGTATGATGTATTCCAATGCACAGGTCGATCACTTGTGTACATTGTTAGAGACAGTGTACAGAAGAGATCGATACTGTACATTGATATAAAACATGAAAAAGCGTTCCTCGACCCAAACCTGTGGAATAAAATGACAGAAACAATGGTCACACAAGATTTTCTTACCTTCGGGTTCATATTTTTCGTGCAGCAAAATGGCCGAACCTGCAAAGTCACGGTTTCGGAGACGGCAGCCAAATATGCAAATTAGTGGCTAACCTTATCAGATATTATCAGCAGGTCAAGGAAGAAGTTCATCATCCAATCAATGATCAGTTTGCTTGTGCGAGCAATATGTCAACAAATCAAAGCCTAGTTTGCTTGCGTGTTATGCCAGTGGAGAACACAGTCGTTGCTAACGCGAAGTCCTGGGTGTGTGTGTGTGTGTGTGTGTGTGTGTGTGTGGCCTACGCAATTTTAACAGACATAAAGCTCTTCAGCGTCCAGAGTCAAATAGTTCTGATTTCACACTCGTGGGAAAACACTTCAATGCATGTCGCTGTATATGTACTGACAACGAAAGCTTAGGGGTAGTGCATGATAAGACAAACTCCTTTCAGTCAAACTGCTTTCGCTGCCAGCCTCCGAGAACGATTTCTCTGAAACCATTACGCGTAGCTTGTACTGCTTCGTATATAGTTTAGATATGACTGCCGCCGGAAAGCAAGAAGCATAGATCCTCATAAGCCCCCGCAATTGCGGGGGCTCATGAGGATCTATGCCTCTTGCATTTGGGCGTTGTTCTTTGTGTTCTGGCAGTCAAGGGTTTTAAAGTCATGGTCGATTCCTTTTGAAACAGCTGCTGTTTGTACCGCAAGGGACGAGAGCACGAGGAAAACTTTTCCGATCTGGCCAATAGCCAAAGCGCGTGATCGAATTTAGAGAGAGAGAGAGAAAAAAAAACAACAACAGTAAACAATTGTAATCTGACCAGCTCGTGACCTTAACCCCGTGAGTGCCGAGAAAAATTAATACGATCCATCTGCAAGAGACATATATCCTCATGAGCCCCCGCATTCGCGGGGGCTCATGAGGATCTATGCCTCTTTTTGAGACCAATTTGTAATCACGTTTATTGAGACGGTTTTAGCTTTTGGTCATTGAGTGAACACAGATTTCAGAAACAATAATGTACGTGCAGTGGCACGGAAGGGGTTAAAGATACTGTTATATCGAGGATTTTTAGGTTCATGTGTGATACGAGGTCATCCCACTCAGAGAATTACCAGTTCAGTTACGATGTTCGCAATGCGACGCAGATTTTTAGGAGCACATTAGATGTGTACCTGGAGAGTATTGGTGTGTATGTGTGATATGAGGACATCCTACACAGAGAACTGCCAGCTTCATCATAAAGCATGACAGAGTTTGCATTGCGATAGATTGCGTGAGCCAATGCGAACAGCCAACGGTACAGATCACTATAGACATAGAACAAAAATATAGTCGGTTTTCTGGTTTATTTCTACGACAGACTATGAGAGAGACATTAATACTTGAAATACAAGTTTCATCTTGGAAGCCCACTACCGCCGACCGTAACTGTTCAAAGCTACACTTCTGTAACAGATGGCTACGAAACGATACAATCAGGTCTAGTTATGGTTCATTTAGACACAGGGCAATCCAGTTGAGCACACGTCGTCTTCATATCAAGTAACCTGACAATGACTCCACTCCGTTCTAGAAATACAACGCCATTAGTGCGAGAAACAGCTAAAAATAGATTGACACTCTAACGGCTGCACAAAATAAATAAGTGCAATTACGCGTGCGCTTTTGCTGCTTGTCCAAACTGCTGTTAAAGTTCATTAGGTGTGTCGACAAGGCAAAACAAACTCAGTCAAATGGTGCTGAAATGTGTCTTCAGATGTATGCGTAATGGTATTTTAAGTGTTGACAACAGTTTTATAGGACAGTGTCAGGAATAATACGCCACTTATATTGTTAACACATTTTCAAAAAGCGGGAAATCTAACACTATGATTCGAAAGGTAGCGCCAGATTAGTTTTGCACCTGGGAATGCCGGCGCCAAGCTAAACTGGCACTACCCTCCAACAATCATGGCCATCTCCCACAGCTTTTACATATTCTTTATCAGACGCCGCTCCCAAGTTGTAAAAGTCATTAGGGGTGAAGGAGCCCTTTAACTTAAAGATATTATTATGACTCAAAACCTCTTCAATGCCGAGAAAAAGTAAACACGAGTCAACTGCAAGAGGAAAAGAACCTCATGTGCCCCCGAAATCGCGGGGTCTCATGAGAATCTATGCATCTTACTAAGACCAATTTGCGTCTATTTTCCTTCGACAGTTGTGGTTCAGTGCTGGTCGCTGAAGGAACAAAGACGATTTCAGACAGAAAATGAAATACGCTCAGTTCCGAGGTTTAACTCATTCGCGGCCAGCCGCATCCGGATGGGGCTGGCCGCGAATGAGTTAAACTGATATCGTTAGTCCCTTTCCCGTCTAGGCTTATGCCACAATCGTCTGGTGCGCCCTATTACATGAAGGTGGATCAGCTACTGTACAATCCTGAAAGGCACCAGGGGCCAGCGGCATGAGCGAGCTTAGTCCTGCACCAGCCACTAAGCAAGGTGCGCCCTTCCAGTTTTTGTTTCTGTGCTTATGGTGTAAGCGCTTAGAACTGACTTGCTGAATGCGACTGCGATTACCATTACATTAGTCATTATTATAAGCTTGTAGTTCCGGCCTCCGTCCAAACAAAAAACAAAAAAAAAACCTCACTCAGTGGGCGTTTTAGAATCGTTCTCCGAGCACTTTGCTCTTACTGCAGGAGTCTTGGGAAATGATCAGTCCGTCTGTCATTTTAACTCCGGGGTAAGCCCTGGTTAGCTTGGCGCCTAGAGAGGCTCCACGCTATCCAGATCCTACCCATGAACTAGCAATGTTCACCTGGTTCAGGTGCCAAGCTCATTTGTAACAAACCCATGAGCCAGCGCGCACTCACGTCGGTTGGTCACACTTTTCAATCGTAGTAGTGGAAGTTGCATGAGTTTTAGCTTAGTCTTGCGCCAGCCACTGAGCAATGCGCCCCGCTGTAGCGGAGCACCTTGCTTAGTAGCTAGCGTAGGCCGACTAAGCTCATCATGCAACTGGCCACGGGATGGGGCGGATCTGAGGGAAAATCACGAGGAAGTCCGGCGTGGGCGAGTCAGGCCACACGTGGTGGAAAAACTGGAGTGACGGTTTACCGCCCACACAGCGTGCATGCACCCAGTATCAGTCGGGCCGACGGTCTGCCTTCAATTTTAGCCAGCCAGCACAGCACGGCCGTCTGCGTGGGCCGTGACGAGACTGAAGGCTGAAATCGGCCCGAGGACCTTTCGGTTACTGGGCACATGCACACACTGCACCTTCCCAAAGTGTCACTGAAAGGCCATCGGGCCGTCGTCGGCCGCCGTTGGCACGCGCACAGCCGTGCGCGGGCCGATATCGGCCCGATGGCCTTTGGCGCATTGCGTTTAACACATATTCCATTGCATGCGTTAACAGACGCACGCTCGGAGATTATTCGACCCCCCCCCCCCCCTCTCTCTCTCTCTCTCTCTCTCTCTCTCTCTTATGTAGTAGATGTAGCAACGGCAAGTTTGAAAACTGGTCCTGTTACCAATAACTTCTACCGTTGGAAAATAAAGGTTCATTGTTCATTGTTCATTGTTCTCTCTCCCCCCCCCCCCTTTCTCTCGCCTACCCCATCCCATTCACTAACACACACGCACAGACGCACGCACACACGCATATACACTCGCACAGGCACTCGCACACGAGGAAATGACAAACGCATTCCGACACAAGCTCGACGCTAATCGGTACAGCTGATTTGTTTCTCATAATTTTCATCAACCTGCGATTCGGCTCTTTGACTGCAAAATACAGTAAGTTAATTTTTATGTGAAATGGGAGATTTTCATGTCTATTACAATGAAAATCGCGCATTTCACACACACACACACACACACACACACACAAATGGACTTATGTCTGCTTTGGCTGTCGGTAGCGGTTTTTGTCGCGGTGACTCCTGCAGGGAATCATCGTCACAAAAACAGCTACCGACAGCCAAAAGGTTAATGTTGTGCACAGTTACCGACAGCCAAAGAGCCAACGTTACATCGCGACAAAAACAGCTGCGGACAGTCAAGATTTCAAGATTCAAGATTTCAAGGTTTTTTTAATTTTTAATTCCTTTCGCCCCTCTCGGGTTATGGAGGAATAATGCAACAATCAACATGTAAAACATTACATCATCTGTGCACATACACAATGTCAAAGGACTGTGACTAATAAATACGAAATGCTACACACGCTTGGACGTCAAGTAGTAGGGCCTAGTATGCGTAGCCAAGGTCAGTGATAATAATAATAATAATAATAATAATAATAATAATAATAATAATAATAATAATAATAATAATAATAATACCGTTATTATATAGGCGCTTTTTCTCAATTTTTGGGCAAATCGACTCAAAGCGCCGCGAACTGAAACCCAACACGCACACTCACGTAACAGACACGGATTTACGCCATTTTAAGACAAACACAGTACAAGACAGACAAAGGGCCAGTTCAGCTATTGAAGTTACAGAGATTTTTGATCGCTTGTATTTGAAATTTTGTAAAGTGGCCTGAAACCGGTACCAAAGTGTGTGTGTGTAGGGGGGTGGGGGGGGGGGGTGGGGGGTGGAAGAACCGGAGTACCCGGAGAAAGAACCCCCGACGGTCCGCCCGAATTAATGGTGACACTTACTAGAGGAGAAAAGTCCGCCCGTTTTCGAACCTCGCACCTTTGGCATTGGTGACAGGCGCCTTAACCACTGCGTCACGGACAGCATACTTTCATAATTATATTCCGTTGTGTTTAGACGTCGGACAGGCAAAGTCTAAATCACCGAAAGAAAGTCATTTTAACACATTCGACCACAGGGCCGAAATTTTAAAGTTGCCCTCTGAAGGACTTAGAGACAGCTCGAGCATGATAGTTCAAGAGTGGTGCCAGAATAGCTTGGCGCCTATGGGCGCCAAGCTATTCTAGCACCACCCTTGAACTATCATGCTCGATCCATGCCTTTTTGTGGTGTGTTAAATGTCTGAATGAGTTAAAACAAATGGCCCAATGATCGGGATAAAAGCAGCACTACCACTAAGGTATGCAAACTTGTGCTCGTCGATCTCAGTGTCGATTGACCACCTTCGAACTGTCACAATCCTCTAAACATAAGAAAAGAAGTACCCAACGGAGAAAGAAACACGCTTAGAAAAGACGGGTACAACACAATTTATTAATATTTCGGGTAAATACCCTTTGTCAAAATAGACAAACAAACAAACAGAGAGATTAGCCGCTACTTATCTTCATTGGCAGAAAGAATGTGGCAACTCTAAACTCTAAACATAAGGAAGTACAGTCCCACATTACCCAGGGGAATTATGCAAAATTTGTAGCTTTTTGTAACAGTAGATTGAAAACCGGTGTAACCCCCCCCCCTCCCCCCCCTCCCCCCCCCCCCCCCCCCCATGTAAAACAAACACAGACGTAAAAAAACCGGCTCTGACCAGGAAATTATACAGGTCATCAAAAGCCGCTGCCGGTTGCGTTGGCTTATGATGACCCACTCTCAGTGCGGACGGGGATATGAGAGCTGAATATGAAAAGTCAATACCGTCCAAGAAACATAGACACAAATTGGTCTCAGCAAGAGGCATAGATCCTCATGAGCCCCCGCATCTGCGGGGGCTCATGAGGATCTATGTCTCTTGCAGCTTGATCGTGTTCGCTCTTTCATACGGGATATGAGAGCTGAATGTGCCCCCAGAACAGACGTGAGTGGGTGTGTGCACCTTTACAAGCAGTCTACATAGATCCTCATGCGCCCGTGTGGCAGAAGGAGGGGGGGGGGGAGGGGGGGGGGTGGGATGGGAGGGGGGACAGGATTACCGAAATACAGTTCAGCCTCAGTATTTCGTACTTGATAACTCTTTCAGTGGATGACAGTAGCGGAATTTTTATTTTATGTTATTTATTTATTATTATTATTATTATTATTATTATTATTATTATTATTATTAATTTTTAATTTTTATTTTTGTTATTATTCATTTATTATTGTTATTTATTTAATTTTATTTATTTATTTATTTTATTTATTTATTTATTTATTTATTTATTTTTTTTAGGGGGAGGGGTTGGGGGTGGAGGGGGGGGGGGGGCCGCATGGAACCACCACGACAAAAACCGCTACCGACAATCAAAGGATTTTAAAGGTATACCACTTTACTACGCACACAGGTCTCTGGCACCCACGTGATGAACAAAAGAAAGATCGGGCCGACATCAGACTTAGCTGGCCCGCGCACGACAGTGCCCGTGTGGCAGATCAGTGCGCCGGCCAGCTAAGGCTGACGTCGGCCCAAGGACCTTCTGCTCAACCATCGTTTTTCCCCCCTCTTTTGGGAAGTCCAGGAAAATTCATCACTACAATAACGCGATCGAGACTGAATAGCGCGGACTGACTTTATGGCTACGGGGTACCGCGATATGCTGTGTCTGACCTGTATAGATCTGTGCCATTTTCTGCCGGGCGATCAGGAATAAGCAAACACTAGTATAACCATCACGTTCTTGAATATTGATGACGCTCCTCGTCTAAGAAATCGTCCTGTCCTCGGGTGATCGGTAAGCTTGAAAAACCTACAGAACTGCAACTTATCCTCGCCAGCAAGAGAACTAGATTGTCTTGTCTTCCTTGTGCAAGAGGCATATATCCTCATGAGCCCCTGCAACTGCAGGGGCTCATGAGGATCTGTGCCTCTTACTCATGGGAAGATATTTGCGATCAGCAGTGATACAGCTTCACACTTATCAGGTCATTAAATACCGACGAAAATCTTCGTCATAAAAACATACACATAAACCAGACTTAACAAGTAGTCTAGCAAGACGCATAGGTCCTCGTGAACCCATGCGTATGCAGGGGCTTATGAAGATCTGTGCCTTTTGAGGGCGTGTTGACGTTCAACATTGGTACAACATCACACTCATCAGGTCATTAAACACCGAAGAGAATTCTTCGCCTTAAAAACATAGACGTAAACAGGATTTACCTTTGCCAGCAAAATCCAGCATAGATCCTCACGAGCTCAGTCCTGCGAAAGCCGGGGGTCGTGAGGACCTACGCCTCTCGAACAAGGAAGTCAGCTTTGCTCAAAACGATCTAAAACTGCATGCGCAATAGCGATGTTACACGCGCGAGAAAATTGCGTGTTCCTGACACTTGATGAAGTATCTGTGGTGAGTGCCACAGTATATAAGCTCCGGACAAACCGGACAAGGTATCACATCAACTTCAGGATCAGCATCCTTCGACTTCAGTCTCCATCTCCTACACATGTAAGTCATTTTTTAAAATTAATTAACTCTTAAACTCCCAACACTAAATGACTTCCATTTTACAGAATGAAAGTCATTTAGTGTTGGGAGTTTAAGAGTTAATATAATCACACCTGAACACAGCTAGCAAATTAAATTAATGTTTTTGCGAGGACTGAATCAGCTAACGGCTGAACGCAGACCTGCTGAGCGCCACTATACTGACGAGCGAAAGAAATGCGACATTTTTTAACTCATCGGAAACACTTTGCGCATTTCTTTCACTCGTCAGTCCGTACAGTTCTCGTCTTGTAAGTACTCTGTTGGTAGGACCACATCAACTTACACGAGCCGGTTTTCGCACGGTATTTTTCTTTTAATGCATTGGTAATCTAGTGCAGACCTAAAGTACAACACAGCCTCAAGGTCAAACTACCGAAATCTTCATAGGCCCTACTATTCGTTGTACATTAACCATTTCACTGCCGATAGAACTTGGGACGGCCACACCCTAACATCACCGAACTGCAAGAGACATTGATCCTTATGAGCCCCCGCACATGTGGATCTATCCCTCTTGTTGACACCACTTTGTATTCATGTTCCTGGGACAGATATAGAGTTCGTTCTTTCACTGGCTGAAAATGACCTGAAAGAATTAACTGAGTCTGCGTACACTGGTACCCTTGAACCCTTCAGTCTGTCGGCTTGTTCTAAAGAAGCGTAAACGCGACCACGTGACACCCATGCTTAAAGAACTCCACTGGCTGCCGGCCCGTCAAAAGTTTCGATGCCAGTACAAGATGGCAACTCTGGCATACCGTCACTTTGACGGGACTTTACCGGCGTACCTTTCTGCTTCACTCTGCACATACCAGCCTTCACGTTCTCTGCGGTCCTCCAGTGAGAAACGTTTGAAGGCTCCGAAGCGTAACTTGAAAACTGTTGGTGAACGCTCATTCAGCTTCATTGCACCTTCAGTTTGGAACTCGCTGCCTGTCAGTCTTCGAAATCTCTCTACTCTCCCTCAGTTTAAGGCTCAGTTGAAAACTCACTTCTTCCAGCTTGCTTTTCCTCTGTCGTAGATCCGTGGTCCTGTTGTATTTATTTGTAATGTTATTGTATTCGTCTATGTCATGTTTGACTGCGTGTGTTAGCGCAATGAGTTTTTGCCACAAAAAGATTTTGCGCTATACAAGAACCATTCATTATTTATTATTATTAAAAATGAACGCGATCTAACTGCAAGAGGAAAAGATCATTATGAGCCCCTGGGACTGGCGGGGGCTCATGAGGATCTATGCCTCTTGCTGAGACAACTTTGTGCCTATGTTCTTTGGACAGTTGCGGCCTTTGGTCGTTCAGTGAACACAAATTTTAACAAAACGTACGTCCGTTCAGTTGGCTGTGAAGAGGTTCAGTATGAGCTCACTATCGCACACCTTACCTCCTCTCAGGGGCCGATTGACAAACAAATGCGCTTATCATCGGGAAATAAAAAGCTGGAATCATAACGTTATCAACGATGCTTTCTTTTTAAACTTTCATTATTTATTTAATTATTTATTGCATTAAAAATTTGCTTTTTTTTAGATTTATTTATTTATTTATTTACATGTATTTTTCCCCCCTCTCTCTTTCGGTTAGTTATTTGGGTATTACGCCGAGCACGCTCTCTTTCAGCTCAAACCATTTTATTTTATTTTATTTTATTTTATTTTATTTTATTTTATTTTTTGCCGCTGCCTTTCAGTTCACCATGTGCAAAGTGGCCCAGCTCCTTCTCCTCGTCGCTCTGGTGGCTGCTGCCTCTGCGAGCTTCTTCCCCGGACTGCTGGGCTTTGGCGGGCTGGGCTATGGAAGGCTGGGCTATGGAGGACTGTGGGGCTATGGACTGCCCCTGTACACCAAGGGTCTGATCACACCCTTCTACGGCTTGGGCTTCGGCGGATTCCCATACTACGGCCTGGGCGGCTATTACGGATAAACGCCCTGGTATAATGGGAACAATTCTACTCTGTCCCTTTACTTTTGTCAGCCGTATATTTCATTAATGCTTATTCACTCTGTTCGAAGGACAAGTATAGAGAGTCACAGGCTGGGGTAGCGTGAGAAATGAGCTTTTGAGATTTGGATTAAATCATTCAAGCCCCCCCCCCCACCCCGCCCCCCCCCCCCCACACACACACACACTCACCCCCCCCCCTCCCCCATAGCTGCTGGAAAGTGTCGAAACTTCCGCAACTATTGAGGAGAGGGGTGGGGGTGGCTTGAATGAGTCAATGCAAAGTAATTATTGTTTATTTTCACTGCAAAACAATATTTCACAGTGACAGACGAAATAAATACCGTGCTTGGTACACAACATATTTCATCATCACAGCCTACGGATGTGTAAAGCTAATCTTGGGAACCAACAGGCATAGGCGTTCACGAACTCTTGTTGGCGTGATTTAAATTTAAAAAAAGCAACAACCCTCAGTTGTAGATGATGTCATGCATGTTTGGTGTATTTCTACACGTGCACGTCTGGTGTATTCCTACGCTTTATTTCTACGCCTGTAAATGATAAGACACGAAGAAAAGTTACCTAAGCAATTGATGCAACTCACTTAACTCATTCAACTCCGACACGCCACGGCAAGACATGGATCGAGCGTGATAGTTCAAGGGTTGTGCCAGAATAGCTTGACGCCCAGAGGCGCCAAGCTATTCTGGCACAACCCTTGAACTATCACGCTCGATCTGTTTCCAGAAGTGTAATACAGTCTTCAGAGGGCAACTTCAAAATTTGAGGATTTCGGTCCTGGAACATGCCGCGAATGTGTTACGAAAAGCGCAGATCTCCATGGCGGGCAGTGACTGAGAAAATTCGCCTATGCAACGGGTAATTAATGTTGTTTTGCCTCAGTTAAGACTGTTCTGCCCTTCTTTTCACAATCAAGTGAGTAGGCACACGTGGCAGATCTTTTCCGCTGGCTTTTCAGTGAGAAAAACGGAAGGAATTCTTTTGCAGCACAAAGAGCAGAAAAGTCTTTGATTTTACGACATTCAAAATTCGTAATTTAAATTAGCCCAGCATCATTGTAAGACATGAAATGAACATTTAATTCATTCAGCCCGACGGCCGTATTTCCCAAATGTTGGAGGCGTCATCTAATGACTATGCACCAGTTGCAGGAGACGGATCGACCATGATAAATCAAGGGCAGTGCCAGATTAGCTTGGCGCCGACAAGCGCCAAGCTAATCTGGCACTACCCTTGAATTATCATGGTCGACCCATCTCCTGCTGTAGTGCTTCAGGCTGAATGTGTTAACAAAGGAGATTATTGCGATCTATTATTGCGATCTATTAACCCGTTACTGCCTGGAGCAGGTAGCTTGAACAAAATAATATTGTAATTACTCGAGATATTTTTGTCTACCGTATTGAAAATACGGTAGACTTTGAAATGAGGCTGGGTCGGAGCGCATTCCGGAGCATGCACATGACGTTTTAGGCGTGCAGCGCAGAAATTCTGGCAAAGAAGTAACACGATTAAAAATGACGTCACGTCTAGTACGCAAACCTTGCTAAAGAACGTCTTTTTGGCGCCAAGCGCTGTGTGTGTGTGTGTGTGTGTGTGTGTGTGTGTGTGTGTGTGTGTAGACGAAAGACCTAAAACGGGTGACTGTCTTTACCATCCTTATGGAAACTGGGTATGTGTATAATTCTGGGTTTCCAAGTCAGACACCCATTTTTTCTGAGGGTTGTTTCTGCATTGTCTTGCGGTAAAGATTCATAAAAAGTAAAAAAATCCGTTTTTCTCATTTTGGCGTTAACACATGCACTTTTGTGTTTAACAGACACGCCGGTAGTGTGTGTTTGAAAACTTGTCCCTCCCAGCAATGTGTGTGTGTGTGTTGTGACACAGAACCCTGAAAATGAGCGTGTATGTATTACATCACCCTTCTCAGCTAGCTATAAATAACTTCATAGCTGATATGGGTCAGGGGGGATATTTTGTTGTTTTAGGGAGTAAATTGTTTATGTTTCTACAGAATTAGGTTTGTTATTTGAGGGTGTGGTTGTTTTGTTAAAAAAAAGTGTTGAGTTGTAATGTACTTCCGGGGTGATGTGGAGAAAGGTCATGTCTAGTGGCAGATTTGAGATTCATGTATACGTTCACCAGGGACTTAGCCTATACGTTTTCTACGTTTGTTTCCATGTCAGATGAAGAATATTTGATCTGAAACGTCGTTCTTTGTTTCTATTTTAAAGGGTTTTTCGCCACTATCTTCTGTTTTAGTTTGACTTAGCCTATAATTATATTCGTGCGCCGGTTGCTAAGAAGTGAAGTGATTGTATGAGTGCGCATTGTAAGAGAGGACGTTTAGACTTTGGGTGAGGCTGCTGTTGTCTTTTGTCCTGCCCGACCTTTTGGTTGAACCTGTTGCTTTATTTTGTAGGTTTGTCGATGTTATCAATGCCGCATCTCCTTTTGGATTGTATGCACAAATTGATTGAATGGAAATGACGTCACAGAGTCAGCGTCGTTTCATGCGTCGTCTGCACCAGTCAGTCGTTTAGTGCAGTTAAAAGAGTGCAGGCTTGGATGGGCCATTTTCTGATGTAATAGTAAAGTATTATTTGTGTGAATGCTGTCCGTTTGAAGGAAGGTTGATTGATTGTACATAGCTTAACGTCCCGACAGCAACAAGACTTTCTCAGGACGTGCCTGCACTGCTAGTGACAAAAACTCAACAGAATATTGAATGTATGTCGCCAGCCGGTCCAATACGTTAAATAAAACCTACGACATGGGGCCTAAATAAAGCTAAGACCATTTAGCAACACACATCGAATATCAAGAGCCACAGGCAGCGCAGACAGTAGGGAGAGTTTAAAAAAGGAAAATGCAGGTGAATGGACCAAGGGTAGACAGAAACACATGCCCCCGGAATATAGAGAAAAAACCCACCCTGTGGGGCTGACCAGGGTGCCCCTGGGAACTAAAAAGTCCCCCAGGGCAAGGACTGGAAAGTCGAGTGTTGAGGGCAGACCGGTTGGGGGTGTTTCAGGAAAGGACTGGAAAGTCGAGTGTTGAGCGAAGCCCGAGAGAAGGCGAGGATGGGAAAAATATCCAGCACTATACGTTGGAATAGATGCATATCAGTTACGACATGCTTGTAAATTAAAACACTTTTAACCCCACCCGGGTCTGCCCTGGGGGACTTGGGTGGGGTTAACTACTTTTTATTTCCCAGGGGCACCCTGGTCAGCCCCACAGGGTGGGTTTTTTCTCTCTATTCTGGGGCATGTGTCTCTGTCGGCCCTTTGTCCATTCACCTGTATTTGACTTTTTAAAACTCTCCCTACTGTCTGCACTGCCTGTAGCTCTTGATATTGGATGTGTGTTGCTAAATGGTCTTAGCTTTATGTAGGCCCCATGTGTTAGGTTTATTTAATGTATTTGACCGGCTGGCGATATACATTCAATGTTCTGTTTAGTTGTTGTTTTTTCACAAGCAGTGCAGGCACGTCCTGAGAAAGCCTTGTTGCTGTCGGGACGTTAAGTAATGTACAATAAAACACTTTTAACATTAAGAAAAGTTGAGTTAAAAGAGGTTTTAAAACAGTTTTCATAAAAACTTTTGCCCGACACGCTTCTAAAAACAACATTTTCTTAGTTTTAAACCTTGTACCGCGCCATAAACGCCACGATTGCTTTTCAGTCTTAGCTGTCCTATAGTGTGGAATGTGGGACTTTGCCAACTGGATCCATCTGGTGCACTCCAAATGAGTATTTGTGAGTGGTTTGACGTGCAACTCAGTGTGCGCCTCTGAAATGACCTACTGATTCCACTGATAATGAAACTCTTTCATTCATAAGAGTGCATTGAGCAGCTCTATAAACCAAAAGTGATGACCCCCTCTCCCCCACCCCCCCCCACCCTCCCCTCCCCCCCCCCCCCACCCCCCCGCCCCGCCCCCCACACACACACACACTTCTCCCCCCCCCCAACCCCCTTACAACCCCACTCAAACAATCATAATAGTAAAATCAACCAAAGGTATCTTTAGTGAGGTATTTTCACTGTAATCCCAGTTTTGTGTGAGAGGCACCCACTTTTGGGGTAAACACCCATTTTTTTTCCATCCAGTGGCTCTGTTTCTAGAAAATGTCTATTTTATTTTAAGTTGTAGAGCTTAGTTATAAGGTGAGTTCTAAACATTGGCATCAACTCCAGAGCCCTAGAATAAATAGAAATATGGGAACCCATTTTCACATAAAATGGTAGGTCACCCAGTCTGAGGGTTTTGTGTTCATGTGTGTGTGTGTGTGTGTGTGTGTGTGTGTGAGGATGTGACAGCGACTAGAGCCCGCGTTTGAGGATGGACAAGCTTGAAATTTTAGGATATTGTCCCTAAAAGAAAAGACTTTTTTTGTTTGTTGATGTTTTGATTAAGATACTCATTGGCGAAAAAATGGTCGTTTCACAAAAACCGGTTGATCCACACTGGAGTCCGGAATTTTTCTTATTTTTACTAGATATTTTGCGTATAGTTAGATAAAAGGGAGATATTGAATGAATTTGTTAACCAACATTGTACCTTTAGAACCTTTTGAGTGATCATTAAATGTTTTTTTTTAAAAAAACATATTTTCACGTTTTTGGGATTTTTTTTTCAAAAATTATATGGGTTAATCTTAAAAGAATTGAATCTTTTTTTACGGAAAAACAACAACAATCTTCTCCTTAATAATCGCATGATTTTTTTTTTTTTTTTTTTTTGTATACGGTATTTACATAAGCCTACAGTTTGTCTCGGCTATCGGGTACGATTACGTCAAATATGACCTGTATGCCCTAGGTGTGAAAATCAGACAATGTTCTGCACCACGTTTTTGGAGTCATTTGTAAAACAGCTAACATAACTTTAATATTTCTTTTACGAAAAAATATCTTCTTATTAATATTCGCATAATTTTTCATAAACAGTATTTGCATAAGCCTGCTGTTTGTCCCGGCCCTGGGGTTTGATTAGGTCAAATTGTGACCTATAAGCCCTAGGCGCGAAAATCAGCAAGAAAATTGCAAAGTTGATTTTCTGATCTTCAAATGTTAGTACTGCGATAAGTGACATATAACATCGAGTCGTCACTATGAACACAGCGTCGTGGGACTAATGATGCAATGACGGGAAGCTTGAAGTGACGTCATTTCGCTGCTCGTGCTATTATTCTACTTCAGAATAGCTACGCTACGCCAGACCACGGAGCTTACGAATGGCGGCGGGACTTGAATCGCCGTGTCAGTGTCCGTCTTTATTTCTGTGTGCCAGTGTGTGTGGATCAGAGGGTGGGTTAGAGTAGAAGGAGATGGATTCCTGTCGCTACACGAGCCCACAGAGCGTACTAATAGCGGGAAGCGCCGTGTGTCCGTCTTTATTTGTGTGCGCCGACGTGTGTGTTGATCAGGGGTTGGTTTAGAGAGGAGGGAAGTGGATCAGCATAATAAGCCTAAAAATATTGAACAACCCTGAATGTTCCTAAAAGATAAACGCATCTGAGCTCCAAACAATACGGTAGACTTTGGGATGAAATCCTCATCTTGTTTTCATATCGATCGCGGCAGCTAAAACTGGCGAGATCGATATGGAAAAACGTGTCGAAAAGTTACAGTCTGAAAGCCCGTGGGAGCCTAGCTTCTTTTCTCATTATCGTGTCACGTTTTCTTCTCGTTCCAGGAAATCGGTAGCGAGCTGACGCCCGAGTGCTGATTGCCATGCTCTGAATGTTGCTTGATTTGTCCATACGGGAGATGTTGATCTTTTTCTTGTAAATACACGACGGGTATTTACAAACTTCAACGTCTTGGTGAATTTGTTGACAGATGGATGGGTGTGTGGATGGATGGATGAATGGATGGTTTCATCACCCACCAAACAACAACAACAGCAGCAATTAAGCACGTCGTTACGACAGACTCTTTAACTCATTCAGCCCGACGGCCGTATTTCCCAAATTTTGGAGGCCGGTGTCATCTAATGACTATGCACCAGTTGCAGGAGACGGATCGACCATGATAATTCAAGGGTAGTGCCAGATTAGCTTGGCGCTTGTCCGACCATGATAATTCAAGGGCAGTGCCAGATTAGCTTGGCGCCGACAGGCGCCAAGCTAATCTGGCACTACCCACTACCCTTGAATTATCATGGTCGACCCATCTCCTTCTGTAGTGCGTCAGGGCTGGATGGGTTAATGCAAACCCTCATAGTCCATCAACTTATTTTCGCCAAACGCTTCACTGCCAGCTGTCACAGACTGTGTTCAACTATAAGCTCTTCGTTTATTTAGCGCCAGATGGCTCCGGCCGTCCAAGGAACACAGACACAAAGTGGTGTTAGCAAGAGGCATGCATCATCATAAGCCCCCGCGGCTTCTGAGGCTCATACGGAATATATCTATGTCTCTTCACATTTGGATCGTGTTCACTATTTCAATGCAGCAAATGGGCCAATACTTAAGTAAAACAGAAAATAATTCTATCGGCTGTTTAGGAATGAAATGAGAGGATGTATATCAAACAGCCGAACACAATTCACGTTGAACAACAGCATTATCTTGAAGAAAATGAAAAGAAAGTGTGGAGACATTTTTTTTTTTTTTTAAGGAGAGGAATGGAAACACAATGTTTCGGACGAAGATCCGAAAAGTTTCTTTGTCCATTGTTCTCCTTAAAAAAAAAAAAAAAAAAAAAAAAAAAAAAAAAAAAAAAGAAGATAAAAAACAACAGGACACGTCATAGTTGTTTTTTTTCCATTTATGGGCCCCTATTGTGGTTTTATTTCATCCCCTAGAGAGCCGACAATAATATTTGGTAAAAACAGAAACTAGATCCGGGTCTAGCAGCCCTCAGGCACTGCCGAACATTGATAGCTGTTGTTGTTTGTTCCAGTTTACTGTCCCACTGGCACTAATAGTGATCGGGACTAGCAGTTTTGGCGTAGTTTGCAATAGTTTTTCCTTGTAGGTTTAGCTTAGTTGTTTCCCTCCTCATTTCTCATCCGGGCATGAGACCGGCAATGGCGAAAATTGATAGGTATCCTCATCTCACTTTTATAGTCAACGGCTCATCAAATTACAATCATCTAATATTTTTTTTTTAAATTGAGCCCTGCGCAGGTGTCTGGGGAGATGGATCGATCACGATAGGCTAAGTGTTGTGCCAGATTAGCTTGGCACATATATCCAGGCGAAAAGCAAATTTGATGAAACAAATAACATGAAGATTTATTGCCAGCGTCTTCAAAACATAAAATGCATCATGCAGTTCCACAGTTAACCCGTTTAACCACAAGGCACTACAGCAGGAGACGAATCGATCGTGACAATTCAAGGTTAGTGCCAGATTAGCCTGGCGCCATCAGGCGCCAAGCTAATCTGACACTAACCTTGAATCACCATGGTCGATCCGTTTCGTAGACTACCAGCATAGTTGTACGGTGACAGTTCTTGAGTTTGGAAGATTATTGCAGAAGAAAAAAAAACCCCAATTAAAACGACCTCAATAAAAGAGAAATCACCACCCATGGTTTGTCGCGGTCTCGGTCACGGTCTCCCAGTAAACTGATGCTAGCTGAAATGATATAGGTAGCCTCCCGGCGCTGCGGACAATACAGATGTGAGTTCTTCCTCTAGATATCATCCCATCAGGTAGATTGATATTCATAGGCCTACTGTTCACACGCTTGGGACAATACCCTCAATCTGAGCCGCAACTGGAGCCGATCTCGGTCAGCAAGGAGCGTAGATTCTTATGAGCTCCTAAAACTGCAGTGTTTGACGAATTATGACTAGAGGCATAGATTCTCGCAGGAGCTCATGAGAATCTATGCCTCTTAGCGGTTTTGGTGCAGATTATCTGAGACTGGATGTTCGACCGTCATGGTTCAGCGATCACGTCCGCGTGCATGCGCACGTGCCGGCTCGAAGCAATTATGCGATAGATCACCCCGCGTTTGTCGTTCTTTGATGAGCAAGGGGATAGAACTACAAAAGGGGAAGCAACTAGAGATGAGATCTAGATCCCGTTATTTACCGGCAGGTGTCGCGGGTTCCCGTCAAACAACGCAAATCACCGGTATATCAATATGGCCGGTGCATTGTCAAAATATTTTTATGTGGTGCCTGCTTAGTTGTCACTAATCAGCACCTGATTAGTGCCTGATGAGATTGGTACTATCCATGAGCTATCATGGTTTAACTCATTCGATACGTGCTGCCTCCGGACACGCGGCGTAAGCCGCGTATTCGGAGGCGGCACGTCTCGACGAATGAGTTAATCTTAAGTCGAACAACTGTACTTTGTTGGGTTAGGTCTCACAGGTCACAAACTATCTCAACGATAGTGTCTGATATATAATATAAGTTGGCACTTCTCCATCTCTCATGGTCAAAGAAAATCCCAGCCAAGAACTAACCAAGAAGGAAACAAGCTTAGAAAAGAGAACTACAGCATAATTTATTAAATTTTTGAAAATGTAATACATTTTCATTGCGATTGTCTTTTCTAAGCGGTTATATTTTATTTTTTATAGAGCATTGTGTGCTTGTTTGTGTGTGTCTGTTTTGAAAAAAAAAAGGTTTTAACTAGAACATATAATAAATAGTGCTGTAATTGTCTTTCTAAACGTGTTTCTTTTCAAAATAAACACAGGATATTTACAAACAAGTATGTACACAATTAAACTCGACCGAAGTAGATAAATTGTGTACTTGTTTGTATGCTTATTTTGAAAAAAATGTGTTGCAGCTGCCTTTCCAAGCTTGTTTCTTTCCTCTTTGGGGTTTCCTCTGCATTTTACACTCTTGACAATGACTCTTGGTCTGGATTGAGCTCTCCTGGTCAATCGAGTCCGTCAACCGTCACCGTCCTCAGTTGGCGCTGGTTGCAAGCAGACCTTGAAGGGTTGTATAGATCGTCAGCATATGGGACAAACTGTCCAGCGGTCACCAAAGGGCGGCCCTAGGGTTGATTACAGACTGAGCTCTTCAGCTTGGAGTACCGGTAAGCCACCTGAGTCCCGTAAGGACTGCGGCTCAAACCTGTCATTAGGGGCCGGTGATGCAGACATTCGAGAAATCTGATCGCGACTCGGGGTGGGGGGGGGGGGGGGGGGAGGGGGGGGGGGGGGGGGGCATTGTCCACTCATTAACCCGTTGGCTGTCGGTAGCGCTGTTTGTCGAGGTGATCCCTGCATGCAGTTGGCGCTTTTTGTCGAGGTGATTCCCACAGGAGTCACCTCGGACAAAAATCGCTACCGACAGCCAAAGAGTTAAATGAGTTTCGTCAGCCGTACCCCAATGCGCAAAAGGCCATCGAAGCGACTTTGGCGACCGACGTCGGCCCGATGGCCTTTTGCGCATTGGGACGCTTAACCCGTTCAGTGCACCGAAAATGTGAACACCACCCAACTGCAAGAGGTATAGATTCTCATGAGCCCCCGCAGTCGCGGGGGCTCATGAGAATCTATACCTCTTGCCAATACCACTTTAAATCCATGTTCCTAGAACAACGAGGATTTTTTTTTAGTCCTGAATTAACGAAGATTCCAGAAACACAGTTTGCGTCAGCTGTCACTGAATGGTTCAACCGGATTAAGTCCTCAGTCTGAGGAAACAGTTGGAGTTACTGATTGTCAGCAAAAGGCACAGGTTCTTCTGAGCTCCTGCGCCTGCAGGTGTTCATGAGAATCTTTGCCTGTCCAAGGGCGCGTGGATGAATGAATGAACTGTTCCAATTTGTTCGAGGAAAAGACTGCTGAACACAATACTGAAAACGGCCATCGAACGTGGTTTTGCAATACCATGAACTCAAGGGCAGCGCCTGATTAGCTTGGCACCTGGACATGCGCCAAGCTAACCAGGCACTACCCGCGAGCTGGGACAGTAGGCCCGTCTCCTTCAGTTTCTGCTTAAGCCGACGGTTAGCGAGCGCAAAACGACAACAATAACACCTCGCACAATTCACGGATGGGTCATTTACAATCTTCACAGCAAATACCCCGTCCTTTACCGTTTATGGAACATAGACGTAAACCGGATTGACTCCAGCAGTCAACTAATGTAAACTCCGCTACTAGGCTTCATGGGCTCATGCGAATCTGTGCCAAATTAGTGAAGACGGCGTTCGCCGGAGTGGTACATATAATTAACTGGCAGCGTCGACAGTTAACGGGAAATTAAATAGCAGTAATTTGTGGTTATTTGTGCACGATCAAGCGGGAGACGCTCAGCGTCTGCATGAGCCGGTTGAACAGAATGTCATCGTGCAGGCGAAATCTGTTCAACATTCTGTTCAACCGGCTCATGCAGATGGAGAGCGTTTCCGGCTTGATCGTGCGCAAATGATCGCAATGAGCACGGCTGTGGGCGAGCCAAGTAAGGTTGACATCGGTCCGCGGGCTTTTTGCCTTCTGGGAAGATCTGTGCCTCTTGCTGGCCATGTGTGTAAGCGTCCGTCGACAATCGTCGGCCGAGGCCAGTTGCGTGAGTGAGCTTGGTTCTGCGCCAGCCACTAAGCTATAGTGGGAGCACCTTGCTTAGTGGCTGGCGCAGGACTAAGCTCACTCAAGCAGTTGAGCCTTTCCCACTTGAGCACTTCCTGGTGATTCACGAAGATCGAAAGACATGAATAATAAAATTAATAAAACGGATACTTGACAGCAAAATGCATAGCCGATTCTCATGAGCCCTTGCAGCTGCAGGGACTTATGAGAATCTATGCTTCTTGCAGAAGTCTGCAGGAGTGAATCTGTGTCTTGCGCCATTGACCGCTGAGGGACTGTTCGGACACTAAGATTGAGGGTGCGCAATCAGACAAAGTGACTTGATTAGAGGGAACGAACGCACTCAGACACGCCTGGTCAGTTTGTTAAGTGAGGTTTTAATCCTAGTGTTGGTGTTAATTTGTTTGGACTCAGTCCACATTCTGTTTGAATCCAGTTTCCTTCAGCGCCAAGTGATTGTCTGTGCATGCGATATAAATTTACAATTAGTAGGTGTAGGTGAGAAGGGGGGATGGGGAGTGGTGGGTGGGTAAGGGGGGGGGGATGGGGGGGGGGGGTGCACCAAATATTATGCTGATGAAAAGCAAAGTCTATAACGTAAAGCAAAGCAACGACATTATTCATGTTGCGATTTGCTTGTGTGTGTGTGTTAGTGTGTGTGTGTGTGTGTCAGTGTGTGTGTGTGTGTGTGTGTGTGTTAGTGTGTGTGTGTGTGTGTGTGTGTGTGTGTGTGTGTGTGTGTGTGTGTGTGTGTGTGTTTGTGCATGTTGTTCTCTTTCATTGGGAGACAGTGTAACTGACTTTATCAAGATCAATGCCGAGAAACTCCACCCAACTGCAAGAGGTATAGCTCCTCATGAGCCCCCGCAAATGCGGGGGCTCATGCGGAGCTATGCCTCTTGATACACCACTTTGACTCCATGTTCCTGGGACATCAGTGTGTGTGTGTGTGTGCGGCCAGAAACACAGTCTGCGTCAGCTGGAAGTGAAGGGATAAAGTCCGTGATAGAGTATAATAATATTGCTTTCGCCTTCAAAACAACGATGGTCTGCAAATATTCAACATAAAGACATGGATTGAACGCGAAAGGTCAATCGTATTGCCTGATTAGCCTGGCGCGTCCAGGCGCCAAGCTAATCAGGCATTGCGATTGAGCTATCGCGGTCGATCTATCTGCAACAGTCGATGCTGGAATGGAAAAAAAAAAAAACTTACCACGATCACATAAAGCAGCTTATCAGCTTAACTCATTCAGCCCGACGGCCGTATTTCCCAAATTTTGGAGGCGTCATCTAACGACTATGCGCCAGTTGCAGGAGATGGGTCGACAATGATAAGTCAAGCAAGGGCAGTGCCAGATTAGCTTGGCGCCGACAGGCGCCAAGCTAATCTGGCACTACCCTTGAATTATCATGGTCGACCCATCTCTTGCTGTAGTGCGTCAGGGCTGAATGAGTTAACGGGTTGAAAGGTGACACAGTCGCGTTCTGCTCTGAAAGATCCAACAATGCGAGTTTACGTGTGATGACTGATCTGTGATGATAATTCACTAGCCGTTGGGGTTGGGCATACATCCACATTTTATGATGACCATTTCCGCCCTTGGGAGTTCTAAAATAATTGTATTCCTCAGTAGGGGCGATCCGTGGCGCAGCGGTAAAAGCGCCTGCTAGAGGTGCGAGGTTCGATACCCGGTTCCGGCGTCGGACTTTTCTCCTCTCAGTAATAAGTGTCACCGTTAATTCGGGCGGCCCGTCGGGGGTTCTTTTTCCGGGTACTTCCTCCCCCACGACTTAGTTATCAATTTCAGCCCACTTAAATCAAATTTTAATATAAACGATTTGAAGTTCCAAAACTTCAGTAGCTCGCTTGAGCTTGCCCTTAGCACCACGTGAATGTTCTGTGTTATGTTCAGTGTGTGAGTGAATGCGCGTAATTCACGTGAGCGTGCTTGTTGGGTTCGTTTCGCGGCGGCGCTTTGAGCCGATTTTCAATTGGGATAAATCGCCTATTTAATGCGCTGATTTATTTATTTATTTATTCATCATTTTTGTCTACCGTATTGAAAATACGGTAGACTTTGAGATGGGGCTGGTCGGAGCACGTTCCGTGGGAGAAACTTGTGTCCACACACACACACACACACACACACACACACACACACACACACACACACACACACACACACACACACACACACACACACAAGGCGTTTCCCGCCAAATGTACGTTCAACAGCGCGGTTCGTCGCAGCTAGGCATGACGTAATTTTTATCGTGTTACTTCACTGTCAGAGTCTGATGTATGCCCGCATATGTTCGTCATTTGCATTAAATATAAAAAAAATTGCCGTTTATACACAGTTGGTTGACCTGCATTTAAGTGCGTAATTTGTGTTAAATTCATTTGAAAATTTAAATACTGCTAGCTTCGAGAAAGATATTGGATGAGTTCGTTAACCAGCTTTGTATCTGTTCAATGTCTTTGTCAAAAAATAATTCATCGCGGCAGAAAAAAAATGTCGACACCAAGAATTCTCGACTTCAGACAGTGACGGTGACGTAAAAGCTCTAGCCACATTATACTATACATTGTACATTGTTGCTGTTGTTATAGTTGTTGCTGAACTGACGCAAAGCACCAGACACGTCATTGTTATACATGAATTATACATGAATTGACACAAAGAAAATCTCTCTCTCTCTCTCTCTCTCTCTCTCTCTCTCTCTCTCTCTCTCTCTCTCTCTCTCTCTCTCTGACCCACATTTGAGTCCGTAATTTTCGTTCTGTTCACTTGGAATGTTGGATATCTAGCTTTGAAATAAACATTGGATGAGTTCGTAATCCAGCGTTGTCAGTACCTCTTCAACTTTTGGAATAATGATTAATTCATTTTTGCAAGTTTTGGATCCAAAATATGCTAAACTCCC
>BTPG01000004.1:64689243-64822631 GCA_036245525.1 Semisulcospira habei | reverse complement strand
AATAACGAGCATTATGCTTGTTAGCGTCAAGATACTTGCCGAGACACCTGCAGGCCAAATGCACTTTGGCAATGCTCATCATACCATATCTGCACCTAAAACTACTAATGCTGCAAGAGGCATAGATCCTCATGAGTCCCTGCGACAGCAGGGACTCATGAGGATCTATGCCTCTTGTTGGAACTAATCACACTCTTAGGTTTTCGGACGGATTAGGTCGTCGGGTGTTCAACCCGCGATGGATTAGGCTATGTCCCACCGCCATGTGTTTCCTGTACTGACGCGCGGATTTCTACACCCTACTCTGTGAGCAAAAGGTCCTCAGGCCCGGGTGGGACGCAGCAGGCTCGCCAGCGCCAGGGCATTGTACGCCTGATGCCGTCCCGAGGACCTCTTGCTCACTGGTTAGTCCTCAAGGATCGCCCAATGCCCAGCAGCAGCAATGCACGTATACATGTACGTGCATTGCTGTTGTTAGACATAAAAATTTATAGTCGATCCCAGAGGATAGTAAACAAAGGTCCTCGGCTGGCCCACGACGGTAACAGTGGGCCCGCGCACGGCTGTGCGCGGGCCCACTGTGACCGTCGTGGGCCCGAAGACGTTTTGCTACAGGGGATCAGTAGAACCATTACCAGAGCAAGTTACATTACCAATAACCTTTGCGTTACCGGCCAATGATTTTATGAATGTCATCGAGATGTATACTAATGGTCAAAACTTAAGGGCCACTTTATATCGCAGACGCACTGACAACACCACACAAATAATGTAACAATACTTGGGAGTCAGTACTTTGCTAATTTATTCAGAAACAATTTTATTTAACTTTTGAGTAAATCAAGCAATTCTAACAACAGCAGTACCGTAATCTTCACCCACCCCTCATTTGAAAAGTCACACAAGACAGGTCCAGTCAGTAGCGAGTGTACCCAGCATTTGCAGCTAAGCATTCAATGCAGCGTTGACGCGTGAAGTTTACCAGGGTTCGGAGAACATATTGTGGGATCGCTTCCCACTCTTGATGCAAGAAGTGAATCAGCTGGGGGACACCTTGAGATGGGGGGGGGGGGGTGGGGGTGTTGCTGACTACACGTTGCCCCAGCACGTCCCAGAGGTGTTCGATGGGAGCCAGACCAGGTGAACGAGCTGGTCACTCCATCCTCATGATGCCCCGTTGCTCAAGGTACTGATCCACCACACGGGCGCGATGAGGTCGAGCGTTGTCGTCCTGCAGAACAGAATTGTCGCCTACGGCTTGGAGAGCTGGCTGGATGAGGGGCTGCACAAACTCGTCCCGATATCGCAGTCCAGTCAGGGTGCCTCGGATGACGTGGAAGGGGGTCCTGCCTTCTCTGCTGAAGCCTGCTCAGACCATGACTAAGCCTCCTCCGTAGCGATCCGCCTATTGGACGCATCCATCCGTGAATCGCTCGCCCTGGCGTCTCCAGACCCTCACCCTGCCGTCGTTGAAGGACACAGTGAACCGTGACTCATCAGTAAACAGAACGTGAGTCCACTGGAATCTGTGTTGACCCGCCGTGAGATGGCCTTAGTCGCCTGCTCGGCAACCCGGGCTCTGCGAAGAGCTGGAGTGAGTGGTATTATGACTGCTGCTCTGCATGAAGCCAGGCCAATTTCGCGCAGACGTCGGCAGACTGTGCTTCTGCTGACGTTAACGTTTGCAGCTTGCATCAGTTGACGTCAAAGAGTGGTTGACGTGACAGTTTGGTCGCGCAGAGCCGCCACACAGAGGTATCTGTCCTCCCTTCTCCTGGCGCAGAGCGGGCGTCCTGAGCAGGGTCATCGTTCTGCCCTTCCAGTTTCTTGGAATCGTGCCAGCAGCCTCTGGATCACTGAATGGGACACCCCAAGACGTCTCCCAAATTCTCGTCCGGAAATTCCATCCTGCAGCCATGCTAGCGCCCGGTCTTGATCTACTGGCGTTTGGCTTCGTCGTGGTGGCATGGTTAGGAAAGTGACAATTATGCCCCTACTGTACCGGTATCTGTAGCGAAACAGAGGTGCTCAGTGTTTATGACTGACCCCTTTAGTACGTGCATCACGACTTTACCGAGTTATTCCACCTGCCTGCCTTTGGTACGCTTGCCAATATCGCACAATTTTCACAAAAACTGACGATGTTTCACGTGCATTTGACACGTTCGTGGAAATTGATGAATTGTTGTCTGTTGTTCCCTGTACAGTGGACTGTCTAAGGTCAACTTTTAACCCATCTGGATTGAAAGAACATTGTATTTTATTAGCGTACTTGCGACGATAAACAATGACACAAAAAAGTGGAGTGGCCCTTAAGTTTTGACTATTAGTATATGATGTAACGATCTCTGTGTAGGCATGCTCAAGTTGAGAGACATAAGCCATTGCAAGGCCTAAAATATTTAGGTATTTCCAACCAAATGTTACTCAAGATCAATCACTGAAAAGGCAGTATTTTGGCCATTATTGTGACAATGAGAACGGCGGGTATCTTATTTTTCGACAGCAGATGTTATAATGTTATAATCTTATAATGTTACAATGGTATCATGTTATAATGTCATAATGGACAATTGTCAGCCATGCCATTGGTATCACAGTACGGAAACTGACGATAAAAAACAAATATATATATATATATATATATATATTAGATTAGATTAGAAATATGTGTCTTATCAATTCATCTTGGCATGTGACGTGTCTATCTGTACAGTATATCACACGTCTTCGAGAGACAAGGGTCCACTTGTCTCTGTACTGCGCACACGTGGAGGAGGGCACGACTATTGAGGCTTCATCAGACACGAAGAAACGAAGTACACAAGAAACGAAACATTTTTATTGCATCGAAATGCCTCCTCCGCACAAGCAGAAACGCGGTAAAAATTCATTTCGATTGGTACAGGGGAGGTAACTCTTCACAGACACATGCTCTGGTTGTGTCTGTGGATATCGGGTCATATTTCTGACTACTGACGCTTAAAAATTAAACATATACGACATGTGTGCCTTCGCTTACACAATACAAGTGAATTTCCGACCATATCGAATAAACATAAGAGCTTTTGAAAATGCGTAACCAGGGATGGTGCAAGTGAATCAAGGCGCTGCCGCGAAGCGATAGCCGCCATCAGCCGTAGGCTTCGCAGCCGAAGCCAATGAAAGTGGGAAAACTGACCAAAAATCATATTAAGTGATGATTCTTTACGATTCTATTTCGAAAATGATCCTCCCACTTAAATCTTACAGAATCGTGCGTCACATCACGCGTTTTTAGCCATAATAGACCTGACTCCACGCCATCGCTTCACCTGCCATCTTGATTGTTTTGGCTTGAATGACGTCGGATTAACACGTGACTGAGCGAACGACAATGATTGGGCAGCGGCGATAGAAATGTTTCAGCAAAATGTTTCGGGAATAGAGACAGGTTCTATTGCTCGAAATGTGCCGTTTCGCCGTTAGTTCCTGAAACACGGCGAAATGTTGGAGAAATGTCTGAAATCATGCGCTCATTTCGACGAAATGTTCCGTTTCAGTCGTGTCTATATATATATATATATATATATATATATATATATATATATATATATATATATATATATATATATATATATATATATATATATATATATATATAGAGAGAGAGAGAGAGAGAGAGAGAGAGAGAGAGAGAGAGGTTACGGTGTGCCACTGCCAGACATTTTTTTTCTCTTTTCGTCTGACGGAGGAACATAAACGCAGCTGAGGCAGATCCGTGCTGGCACAAGACATAGATCCTCATGAGCCCCTGCGGGACGCAGGGGCACATGAGGATCGATACTTCTTGCAGGCGGAAGGATTTCTGTTGGACACCCACAGAGCTCGGAAGTTGCTGGTGACGCCGGATGGTTTTACAGCATGTGATATACGACGTACTGTAAGCGAGAGAAGTGCATGATATACAGATGGAGAGATGCGTTTGTATAATATTAGTCACGTCAGATGGCACAGGACTTTCGCAACACCAACTTGGCCAAGAAAAAGTCCACAAGATACTGCAAAACACCAGCTAACCCTTTGCGTGTCGGTAGCGGTTTTAGTCGCGATGATTCCGGCAGGAATCATCGCGTCTAAAAACGCTACCGACAACCAACGGGTGAATAGGCCGTAAAGTGCAGTGTTTATTTTGTGTTCTAGATGGTGTTGATGGAGGAGGGGTAGGTGGGGGGGGGGGGGGGGGATAGACGGGGCCATATATGGATGGGTAAATAACCGGAAGGACAACTGTGGCATGCTACGCCAGACTGACACACAATTCAGAATACAAAATTCGACTCAAAGTTGCGATTCAACTGAGACTAAATATGAGAAAATAGGCGGCAAGGTAAATGGACGGACGGACAGATGCGTGGATGGATGGATGGATGGATGAATTGACTGATTGATTGATTGGTTGATTGATTGATTGATTGATTGATTGATTGATTGATTGATTAGACCACAGTGAAAAAAATAATTCTGTTCAGCGAGAGATGCTAAAAGTACTCATGTACCATTGTGTATTATTCTGTTAAAAGTGTTGCGCGAATGAAGGAAACAAAAGAGATCATGACTCCGCTGAACGCAACGAATGAACAACCGCACAAAAGCAAGACTCCTTTCTCTTGGCCTCATCTTTAATGACAAAGCCTTTCAACTGACGATTAGGATGAAAGAAGGCGGCCGCGCTCTTTCTCACTTCACACAAAAGTCAAAGAACCTACATCCATTGTAACGAAGTGTTTACTGAGAAACGACTCTTGTGTCCTGTAAGAAAGACAGCGGTCGCGATACGTTGTACGTCGCACAAAGACTCTACACAGTGCATGTAGTGCGCACTCCCTGACCCGTCGCACGTTGTGTACATTTGTGTGCACCAAGTTTTTGCCTATACCGTCTGACTTCTTCAGCGAACGCCATCCATCTGCAAGAGGCAAAGATCCTCATGAGCCCCCGCCATGGCGGGGGCTCATGAGGATCTATGCCTCTTGCCTCCATTCTTGCCTCGGCGGTTTTCTTCACCCGGGTGGACTGGGTGATCGGTCTACAATGTTGTGTGAACTTGATGCCAGGGTTACCGAGTTTAATACGCGAAGATAAACTGCTGTCACACTTAGAAATACTACCCTGACCCCAAAGTACCCCTATCCTTCGGCCTCTCAAGTCCCCCATCCCCACCCTCCTCCCCTCACCCAACCCCCTCCCAACAGCTCTGTACTGACTGGATCGTCAAGAATGTACGTAAGGGCTCTGTACCAGTGCACTCGCGCCTGATTGCCTAACACTAATCCACATCATTATGGGATGCAGGGAACGTCGCACATGTGACACGTATTCCGGTGCACATTTGAGACGAACCTTGTCGCAAGTTCAAGTGATTCATGGATGAGTGGATGTAGGTTGGATGAATTGTGATTGGTGACTGGCTAACTGATGGATGGATGGATGCGTGGGGGTGATCACTCGATTGCTTGCTTACTTGCTTGCTTGACGGTGATTTGATTTGCTGGCTGAGGCTAAGAATCTGCGCTAGAAATCAGACTCAGGATAATTATATGTTAATACCCTTTGTTTAATTGAATAAGGCTGACTGAGTGAACCAGAAATCAGACAGCTTATCATTTTAAGTCGGTAAAGGAAACTGCCTTCGTATTTAGATACGAACCGGTGGCTTCCTGTTTCACTGTCCCCACAAACAGCTCAACAACATACCAATCACTGAGCCCGCACAGTGCGGTTGCCGACCATAGCAGAGCATTCTGCCTTCTAGGAACTGACCAAACAAGGCGAATCAATGGTCATATTCCCCATCCAGCGCGACACTTACACATGAATCACGACGGCAATTACGATGACGAATGTCTTCCTGTATTTCACGACCGTTCCAAGAACAGAGAGGGTCCGTCAGGGATACGCTCTTTGCTTTGCTAGAAGCCAGTTATAATCGCTGGTTTAAACACCCTTGCCTTCCTCCGAAGAAGAGAGGTAAACTGATCAAGGTGTCTTCTTGCAAAAGGCATATATTCTCATGAGCCCCTGCCAATGCAGGGGCTCATGAGAATCTATGCCTCTTTCACTTGGAACTCTTGAGTACAATATATAAAGTCAGAGTAAATAAATTATTGTTATTTCGAGAAGAGCTATAGGTGTAAGTAACCTAAATAGGGCCAAGTTGGTTCCCACAAAAGCCTTAGATTCTCATGAGCCCCTGCATCCGGTGGATGCCGGGGCTCATGAGAATCTATGCGTCTTGCAGATGAAGCTAGTTTCCGATGGGTAAGGACACTCACACGCATGCACATAAATAGCCCGGAAGCGTGGGCCATTGTTCGCGGTTATTGTACGTTCGATTTAACCAATTTAATGTTACTTAAATACACGCGCAAAATATTAAGCCAGCCATAATTATAATTCCAACCGCCTGACCCAGTTAACAGGACCTCCTCTGCAGTATGTGAAATAATAAGCACTGATTTTAACCAGTTCAATGAGCCTGTTTTATTTGATATGCTTATGCTTATAACAGATTCAAATACTAATGACACACGCAATTTAAAACAGAGTTCAGGGGAAATGTGACCGATTACGTACATGGCCGGTTGACAATAGACTATAAAATTATAACAAAATATGAAATAAGCCAAGGACCCATTAGTTCATTTCATAACAAGATACCAAACATGTGTAAGCAGTAAAACCAATATATTCCTCTATGTCATCAAACGATTCCTATTTTGGACTCTCTCTCTCCTAGTAGGTGTGTGTGTGTGTGTGTGGGGGGGGGGGGGGGCTTAGGTGGGGGGGGGGGGGGGGCAAGGAATAGTGAGCGGGTTATTGGACTCTACATAACATGGTTGCTTGTACATTGCTACTGCTTTTTCAAGGCGCCCCGTATCAATAGCAGCGAAATTCGTATAGCGTTGCCGTCGGCGGCAACGCTGTACGACATTTTCGCAGCTATTAATGCGGGACACGCGTTATTCGCTGCGCACGTCATCTAGTACGATCGAAATGGAAAAGAAAAAATTTTTTTCGGGGGTGGGGGAGGGGGGGATGGGGGCGGGGGGGGGATGGGGGTGGGGTGGGGGGGAGGGATGGGGGCGGGGGGGGGGGGTGAGGGGGTCCTAAACCACTGGTTTTAAACGCTATATTTATTATCTCGGTCTATTATTTTAAAAAAATCGTGTATTGCAATAAATTCTTGACTAATGAACGAAATTAAAAGCGGCTTATTTTGAACTGGTATTGGGAAATCGGTACAGCTTCTAATAAGGGATTGGAAAAAGTCAGTATTTAGGTTGAATACTGTTATTTTTGTTGTTTAATTTTATTTGGGCAATGTTATTTTGTTCTCGTATTATTATTATTATTATTTCAATCTCTTAAACTCCTCCCAAGACGTTGTATCGATTACACGGAAAATATGCCAAATGACTTCTTTTGTACGGCAAATAGATCTGCCATTACTATCGAACCTATAGTAATCCCGGCCATGCATCCATTTTAGGCCGACGACAGCCTGTTACAATAGCCTGTTACTTTATGGGCTGGAGGAAATAAAGACCACCTAGGACTACTAAAATAACCACTAGCTCTGCGACACCGGCCCGCTCACTAATGTGGTCACGAGTAAACGCAGAGGAGTATTAAGTACTACATGTTTTTGTTCTCTCGGAGCCGACCGGAGGTATCTGCGATAAAGACTGGCGCTGTAGTAACCCGTTCACGGCTGCTTGAGGAAAATTGAACAGCACCCAACTGCAAGAGGCACAGATCCTCATGAGCCCCCGCACTTGCGGGGGCTCATGAGGATCTATGCCTCTTGCTAATCGATCACTTTGTATCCATGTTCTTTGGACGGCTGAATTAACAAAGATTACAGAAACGCAATCTGCGTCCACTGGCGGTCAGGGGATTAATAAACATATCGTTATATGTATTTTTCTTTTTTCTATTTCTGTGCTATTGATAACCCCCTCCCCCCCCACTCCACACACACACACACACACACACACACACACACACACACACACACACACACACACACACACTTCCCGCCGATGTTTAAGGAAAAACTTTTTTCTCTCACAGGAAATGATAAATATCTGAAGAGATGTACACCTGCACGAAATACGGTTAGCCGGTCAAAAATGACGCACGCAAGCTGTTAGTTGCAACAGGCTGACCACTTTATTGTCAGGGCAGAGTCAACAACACTCAGTCGCGGAGGCTCATGAGGATACATGCCTCTTGCAGACTCCGATTCATATAGCTTCGTTTTTCGTGCTGAACGGTCTAACGGATATTCACTGCAGGGAGTCAGCGCCGACGGTATCGGAATAAATTGCGTGTAATTCATCTCCACGGGCAGTGAATGAAGGGGTTAAGACTACTCGACTCCGCAACTGAACCAATCCGCCTAGTACCGGAACAGATTCTCAAGAGCTCTCGTTAACCCAGTTTCGAATTAAACCGTGGCTTCTCAGACAGCAACGTACACTCACACCCGATTCTAATACAGCTTTTCTCCACACAGCGAAACGCCAGTCCCTTTTTGATAGAACAAGCATAGATCCTCATAAGTCCATGCAGCTGCATACTCTATGGACCTCTGACTCTTCTCAGCACGGACCCGACGAATTTAGTCTAATCCCGCTTTTCAGATTTGCAGTGGCACCTTGTATTTCATAATTTACTTGGGGTTGTGCCGGTCAAGAAGTCACTGACCCTAGCCTGACCTACCTTCTGCAGACCACAACACTCGGCTGCACACAAGTGGCAACAGTCTCCGCAGGGGCTCATGAGAATCTACACCTCTTCCTTGGATAGGATTTATGATAGTCTATAGTTGGTATTGCCTCAAGTACTGGCACGAAACGGTTCCCTGATCTAAAAAGAAAACCCACTGTAGTTCTATTTCTTCACCGTGCAGCGGCCTCAAGAATCTACATTTTTGCTCCTGACACGGAGGAAGCCATCGGGGTTTCAGTCCGCAACAGCCAAGCAGGGTTTACCTCCCGTGGCGGTCAGTGGTTCACGTGCGTTGACCTCCTGCGCAGACATCCAAGCTAGGTTACAATTTTATATCGTTTGACCGCTTTACACAATTAGTGGGGGCCCTTATATAATTCTCGTTGCGCTGAATTCATAAGTTACTTGGGGTTGTGCTGTTCAAGAAGTCACTGACTCTAGCCTGAACTATCTTCTGCAGACCGCAACACTCGGCTGCACTAGTGACACAAGTGGCATCAGTCCCTCGGCCATGCTCGTCCATCTGCAAGAGGCGTAGATTCTCATGAGCCCCTGCATCTGCAGGGGCTCATGAGAATCTACATCTCTTGCTTGAATAGGATTCATAATAGTCTATAGTTGGTATTGCCTCAAGTACTGGCACGAACTAGTTCCCTGATCGAAAAAGAAAACCCACTGTAGTTCTATTTCTTCACGGCCCGTGCAGCGGCCTCAAAATCTACATTTTTGCTCCTGACACGGAGGTAGCCGTCGGGGCTTCAGTCCGCAACAGCCAATCAGGAGTTACCTCCATTGGCGACCAGAGGTTCACGTGCGTTGACCTCCTGCGCAGACATCCAAGCTAGGTTACAATTTTACATCGTTTGACCGCTTTACACAATTAGTGGGGGCCCTTATATAATTCTCGTTGCGCTGAATTCATAAATTACTTGGGGTTGTGCTGTTCAAGAAGTCACTGACTCTAGCCTGAACTATCTTCTGCAGACCGCAACACTCGGCTGCACACAAGTGGCATCAGTCCCTCGGCCATGCTCGTCCATCTGCAAGAGGCGTAGATTCTCATGAGCCCCTGCATCCGCAGGGGCTCATGAGAATCTACACCTCTTGCTTGAATAGGATTCATAATAGTCTATAGTTGGTATTGCCTCAAGTACTGGCACGAACCGGTTCCCTGATCGAAAAAGAAAACCCACTGTAGTTCTATTTCTTCACGGTGCAGCGGCCTAAAAAATCTACATTTTTGCTCCTGACACGGAGGTAGCCGTCGGGGCTTCAGTCCGCAACAGCCAATCAGGAGTTACCTCCCGTGGCGGCCAGAGGTGCACGTGCGTTGACCTCCTGCGCGACGTGGAGAGGTTACAAATTTAAAGAGGCACGGGCATCGTTTGACCGCTTTCACAATTAGTGCTATGCTGACAAATCCTCCACTACATGGGGAACATTGAAAACACGCGCCATGACATGTAAAAGACAGTGCCACACACAGGCTGTACTAGAGAAAATCGTTTTAACTACGTGTCTCATGCTCGGTATTTATTTATTCTAGTCACACTATGAAACAAGAATAAGTGACAATCGCATTTTTGTTGTTATTTCTTTCTTCGTTTTATATAAAAGCCATTGCTTCTTACAGTGAGCGATGTCGAACACATCTTTACTTTACACACGAATTTTTTTGTTTTTATTTTGTTCTTGAGAGAAATTGTGCCATTCTAGTTATTCATGCATTATCAGTCCATCACTAGTGTCTGCATGTAGTAACAGTTTCCATGTCCCTTTAAAAGGCAGGCAAGCCGTTTAGCGGCGTTACGGTCAGATACAGACAGTTACAACCGGTCGCCGCCTGTCGCACGCTACATTGAGCTCAATACTGGGCAGTTTAGCGTAATGTGGCTTTATGTTGCGACCCCCCGCTAGACACAAACTAACTCCAGATACATAGGTTCCATCGCCTTACCTGCACCCGCAAGAGGCGCAGATTCTCATGAGCTCCTGCAGACGCAGGGGCTCATGAGAATCTACATCTCTTACAGACCACGATCAGCCCAAGCTGTACCTCCAGTGGGGTATACACTAATACAGATGCACTGATCATGCTAATGTTCTATCACCTCCACTAATATGAAAAACTGAATACATGTGCATGACTGTGCAGTCCCCAACTGTGTCCTGCCATCTACAGAAGGCGCACATTAAAAAAAAGGTGCGGCTCATCAGGGATCCGACAGTGTCCCTTTAGCCAAAGAGAGAGAGAAACGAATTGTGTGCTTGTGTATGTGTGTGTGTGTGTGTGTGTGTGTGTGTGTGTGTGTATGTGTGTGTGTGTGTGCGTGCGTGCGTGTGTGTGTGTGTGTGCGTGCGTGCGTGTGAGAGAGAGAGCGCGTGTGTGTGTGTGTGTGTGTGTGTGTGTGTGTGTGTGTGAGAGAGAGAGAGAGAGAGAGAGAGAGAGAGAGAGAGAGAGAGAGAGAGAGAGAGAGAGAGAGAGAGAGTTTCCACTCTGGTAAAAAAAACCCATGATAATTGCTACCTGCCAGTTCAGTCAGTGACGACACCGGTGATCAGCCAAGCGAAACGTGACAAATCAGTAACCTCTCAGTCAAAGAGTGCATGTACAATGTATACACACACGGTGTACTCAGCTTGTAGCACCAACCCAGTGAGGTCGGGCAGTGTGACGGCCTGCCTGCAGGCCGGCAATATATAATACAAGAAATGATGAGGTAAAATGAATATTAAATCATTCTTGTGTATCAACCCCTTCACTGCTGAGGGAAAGAGTGAAAACTACCCAACTGCAAAAGGGCATAGATCCTCATGAGCGCCCCCAGTTGCGGGGGCTCATGAGGATCTATCCCTTTTGTTGACATCACTTTGAATCTATGTTTCTGGGACTGCAGCTCCGCTTTGGAGTTGACTCATTAGCACAGAAGATTTCACAAACATACCGCTCTGCGTCAACTGACAGCAAAGGGGTTAAATGGATTTCCGAAGGAAAAAAAAAATACCGGATTCCTACAAATTCCTTTCCGTGAATATGTATACATGTACTCTGTGAAAAAGAGCACTTGTCTTACATTACCACCGCAACAAATATCATTAACCCTTTGGCTGTCCGTAGCGGTTTTTGTCGCGATGATTTCTGCCGGAATCATCGCGACAAAAGCCGCTACCTACTTACAAAGGGTTAATTTCTACACACACACACACACCCACACACACACACACCACACGATGTCGACTGACAAAACAGTACATGTACGGTGCAGAAAATCGTTCAGAAAAGAAAAGCCTTTTCAGTTTGAATTCTATATAGCCCTTAGGCTACAAGCGGAAACGGTTTCCGTAACTTTAACTCATTCTACCCCAGACACACCACAGCAAGATAAGGATCGACCATGATAGTTCAAGGGTGATGCCAGAATAGCTTGGCGCCTGTGGGCGCCAAGCTATTCTGGCATCACCCTTGAACTATCATGGTCGATCTGTGTCCTGCACTGGAGTGCAGTCTTCAGAAGACAACGACAAAATTTGGGGATTTCGGTGTTGGGGTAGAATGAGTTAAAGTCCTTCGCGGCAATACTGGCTTCAAAACACACCCCAACTCTCTGAACCAGCAGGGAACCGTTATTGTCAATAACTTCGCTTGACTAACGCGACTGAGATGGATGGATGGATGGATGGATGGATGGATGGATGGATGGATGGGCAGGTGTGTGAATAGTTGTATGGATGGGAGGGCTGATTGATTGATTGGTTGATTGATTGATAGATTCATTGATTCATTGGTTGTCTTGACTGATTCATTGATTGACTGATACACCGTTGAGATTAGCGCCACATGAGTGCAACAACAGCAAAAGCGTTAGCGCGAAACGACACAGCAGAAAAGCGAAAGAAATAATTCATACTGCAGCAGCGGAATAAACTATTTCGTCCGGGATCGGAGTTCAGGCAACATGAATACTATACGTTGCTGGACACTCTATACCTGAAGAACCAGCAACATGAATCGTTAATCAGAAATATTAATGTAACGACATACAAGATAAAAGGTTAGAAAGTAAAATCAGAAAAAGATTCCGAACAAGCAATACATACTAAATGCGCGAATTACACTCTTAATTAACATCACGCGATACTGCCATTTGGTATCTAACGCTTCCAATTTTCACATTCCTGTTGCGTGTTCTCTTGACTGTTTGTATCCACCGCGGAGATTAGATCGACCATGGTAGTTCAAGTGTAGTGCCGGATTAGCTTGGCGCCTTAGCTAATCCGGCACTGCTCTTGAACAACCATGGTGAATCCACCTGCAGGGTGCCAGGGCTGAAAAACCTAAAGTACCTGAAAGACGCCTCGCTAATCCGGCACTACCCTTAAACAACTACGGCGAATCCACCTCCTTCTGCAGGGTGCCAGGGCTGAAAGACCTCCAGTACCTATCCTACCGCCTTTCAGTCCGTCAGTCACGCAAAGGTGAGCTCAGTCAATGCGGACTAAAAAGTAAAATAACAGTAAAAACAAAACGCCGGCATTCGTTTAACTCATTCTACCCCAACACCGAAATCACCAAAAGTTTGCCATTGTCTTCTGAAGACTGCATTGCAGTGCAGGACACAGATCGGCCATGATAGTTCAAGGGTTATGCTAGAATACCTTGGCGCCCATAGGCGCCAAGCTATTCTGGCATCACCCTTGAACTATCATGGTCGATCCTTATTTTGCTGTGGTGTGTCTGGGGTAGAATGAGTTAAAACAGCCTAGCCGGCGGGACGAAATACTGACGGAATCGGCAGTGAAAATAGGTCACCGTCGATCGTGTACTCGGCTGAGCCTTCAGTTGGCGTCAGAAGCTAATCATCATCATCATCAGTCCCTTGCCCCAACTGGGCGTTGGGGGGACTGAAAGGCAGCAGCAACAGACAGTGCTCTCCACTGAGTTCTATTTTGGGCGGTGGCAAGCAAGTCTGGCATCTCGAGTTCGGTCCATTCTTTTATGTTTGCGACCCAACTCTTTCTCTGACGACCTCGCCGACGACTTCCTTCGAGAGTGCCTTGGAGGATAGTCTTGGACAAGGTGTTGTGTCGGGTCACGTGGCCAAACCAAGCAAGCTTGCGCCGTTTCACAGTTGCCAGAAGGGGTTCATGTGGGCCCACCAGGGAAGTGACGATGCTCCGTACATATTCGTTGGTCTTGTGCTCGCGGTACGAGATGCGGAGCAACTTCCTCAGGCACTTGTTCTCAAAGGCCTGGATTTTCTTTTCTGAGTCTGCAAGCAGTGTCCAAGTCTCACAGCCGTAGAGTAGAATAGACACTACGAGGGACTTGTAAAGCCTGTACTTGATGGTGAAGCTGATGGAGTTACTTCGCCATATCCTGTCCAGCCTGGCCATTGCGGATGTTGCTGTACCTATCCTGATACGGATCTCTGCTATGCAACTACCGTCTTTGGACAGGGTGGCTCCCAAGTACTTGAAGCTATTGACCTCTTCTAGCTTCTGGCCGTTCATGTGAATGTTGCTGCTGCTGTCGCTTGTGGTGTTGATCATCACTTTGCTTTTATCCGTACTGATCTCCATGCCATAAGACCCTGCGCTACTTGAAAGTTTGTCTGTCAGGTTTTGGAGCTCACTATTGCTGCCTGCCATGAGGTCAATGTCGTCTGCGAATCGAAGATTGCACAGGGATCTGCCACCAATAGAGATTGAAGTATGGTGGTCGTGGAGGGTTTCCTGCATGATCTTCTCCAGGAATATGTTGAAAAGGACAGGAGAGAGCAGGCATCCTTGACGGACACCGATCGTCGTCCTGAAGAACTCGCCTGACTGATTGTTAAGTAGAACTGCGCTGCAGGCGTTCTTGTAAAGCGCTTCTATCATTTGGATCAGTCCCTCCTCTATGTTGAACGATCTCATGACTTGCCAGAGTCCGTCGTGCCAGACGCGATCAAATGCTTTCCTGAAATCAATGAAGTTGTGGTAGAGTTCGCGCTGATGCTGCAGATGTTTCTCGATCAGGACGCGGCAGTTGAAAATCTGCTCTACAGTGCTTCTTCCAACTCTGAAGCCAGCCTGTTCTTCTGCCAGCAGTTCCTCGGCGAAAATTGTGAGGCGGTTGAGAATGATTCTAAGCATTACTTTGCTAAGGTGACTTATCAGACTGATAGTTCTGTAGTTCTGGCACTGTTTCAGGTTTCCTTTCTTGGGGAGCGGGATCACTAGAGACTGTGTCCATTCTACTGGCCATTTCTTTTGCTCCCAGATCTTTTGACAGAGTGTAGTGAGGACCTTCGTTGTTACTTCTCCTCCATGTTTCAACAGTTCAGCAGGTATGTTGTCTACACCTGGAGACTTTCCTCCCTTCAGGCCGCGTACGGCTGCTTCCACCTCTTCAGCTAACACTGGCAGGTCTTCAGCCTTCCTGGCCCCAGCCTGGTTGTTTTGGAGGATGCTGGTGTCTGGCTCAGTCTTGTAGTTATACAAGTCTCGGCAGTACTCAGTCCATCTGTTTAGTACAGCAGTGTTTTCCGTAAGGAGTTGGCCGCTGCTGTCTTCGATGACTGTGGCTGTTCGCTGTTGAGTCTTGGTGAGGGTCCTTAGCGTTTCATAAGCCTTCTTGCTGTTGCCGTTTGCCATGCCCTCTTCCACGCTACAACACTGGTCTTCAATCCAATCTTCTTTGGCTTCTTTCATCCAGAAGCTAATAAGTTACCGCAAAACGACGAGCGGTAACGCAGAGTTTAATGAGTTTCCGCATATCCGTCGGTTTTCATTGCAGACCGGGAACGTGCCGGATTTTAAATTTACAGTCTCCTTCACCGACAGCTGTTGAGAAATGTTGTGCCTGTTGCAGATTAACCCTTTAACTGTCGGTGGCGCTTCTCATTTGACTGATCGGATTGTGAGGTGATTTCTGCAGGAATCACCGGCAACCTCGACAAAAAGCGCCTCTACGGGCAGCCCGGCGAAGAAGAGTTCGTATCGCCGGATAGGCTTGTCAGTCCGGCTATAAGACACGGCAGATATGTGTGCCCGCGACCCGACTGAAACATTTGTACATCCTCACAAGCCCTCGACGAAACTGCATGGGCTGCTAGTATTAGCCGTTGTGTCAGTTCTGGTCGTGAAGGGGTTAAACCTTCGCGTCAGTGTCAGTAGCGGTTTCTCGGAATCATCATCGCGACAAAAACCGCTACCGGAGACACGCAAAGGCTTAACTGACTGATTCAGCCCGACGCACGTACTATTTCCCAAATTTTGGAGGCGTCATCTAACGCCGACTATGCACCTGTTGCAGGAGATGGATCGACCATGATAATTTACGGGTGGTGCCAGATTAGCTTGGCGCCGACAGGCGCCAAGCTAATCTGGCACTACCCTTGAATTATCACGGTCGACCCATCTAATGCTGTAGTGCGTCAGGGCTGAATGGGTTAATAAAAGTCGGTAAACGTGCGCATATCAGCTTAACGCTGCCGAGTGTTCTCAGGTTTCATCCTGCCCCCCTTGGTGGGAAGGTGTGGGATCATAATTATGGGGTTTGTCCAAACTCGTCATCGAATGAAATTCACGAATGAATACACTCTGCAGTTTACGGCGCATGTCAGCCTCGTCTTTGTGTCCACGCACTACCACGATAGCGTCAGTAATGAAAACTATGCAATTCGAACACGCTACTGAGTGCAAAAAGTCCATCACAGAAAATAGGTCAACGCGGCATCATTTCAAGTTAAAGCGTACACAGGTTTAAAAAACCCCAAAAAACAAGCAGCAACAGTGATGAATAATAGATGAAAATATTACGACAAGTGCGAACACAACACGTCATTTGAAACACCACAGAGCAACTAATTACTGGCGTGAACACTGGCTTATGCATATTGCACGAGATTAGAAGACACGGAGAATATTTGATCACAAAAAAATAACAGTTCCTCTTGCAACAAGATTTACAATTTAGCTTCGCTTAGAAAGCGCCACGACCAACAACAAAAAAGAAAAAAAGAGAAAAAGATGACACATTATGGTTGATTTAACTTCAACGTCATGATAATTCAAGGGTAGTGCCTGGTTAGCTCGGCGTCTGGAAAGACGCCGAGCTAATCCGGCACTACCCTTGATCTATCATGGTCGATCCACGGCTAGAGCTGCATAAATGATATGTGAAAAAAAATTAGAGCAAACCTACGTGCCATTGCTACAAGCTCTGTAAGCTTGTATTGTCTTGACGTGCTTTGTTCTGTGACACATATATATCTTATTTTTGTATGGGCCAATGCACCGAGTAAAACTGATTAAAATTAAAACTTACGTGTTGTTATACATGTCCCGACTTCAGTGCCGTTTTTGTCTGTCTGTCTCCCTCTCTCTCTTTGCAAACATCGACCGTCCGCACGCAATAAGGTCTCTCTTCGATCAATAATAATATAAGCACTTTTTTCCGCCCTGCAATCAGCTGGGCAGGTGACCCAGTTTGACAGGCCACGTGCCCTAAAGTCAGTCAATCTCAGTCTTCGTTGATCACGTTGAATCGATGACGTTGTTACATTTAAAGTCACTTGAAGGCAAGCTTCAGTACACAGGGAAATCTTTGACAGTCCTGAGGAGCATAGGTCCTGAGTTCGATTAAAGTTCTCCGGAGGCGAAGGTAGAGAACACGTCAGTGCCTGCAGTCGCGATGTCAGTTGCCGATCAGCTGATAAGTAGGTACTGAGTCTACAGGACACACCAGTTTGATGACTGACATAAACTAGTGTAAGCTCCTGTTTCGTAGCAAAGTTACACTTTCGAGCAGTTCACTCAGAGAAAGCGTTTTTATTAATTGTGTTGAAGTTTCCTTTTCTGTTCAAAGCATAAACAAAAACAAGCTGACAGCGAGTGCACAACACTCGGTTAGAAGCCCGTGTCACCTAGTATTAGTGTACGCTGAAAATGCACCGGGTTTCGAACGAAAGACTGAGTTTTATTCAGTTTTGTTTGACGCCAGAAACATGAGTCCGTTGAAGCCTGCTTGTTTCTCCCTTCCAAACACACTGGAGATGAGGTCTGAGTGTTAGTGTGTATCAACAGCGATCAGCTGATAGCGTACACACAGCATGAGCAGCCAAGCGCCTCGTCCCTCAAGCTAGCGGCTAATACACGCGTCTACTCGGCTCGCGCGTGCCCGGGGAGTCAAATAGAATCGCTTAGTGGCCTCTCTGTCAATCAAGCCTAAATCCCGCCCCAAACCCCGCCCCAATCCCAATCGGAGCGCGCGCGTGGTTTCACGGACAAGCAGCGGTATTGCGGGTGACCCAGCCATCGGAGTGACGACTGCTTACTTTCAGCCTAGTTTACACTGACTATGAACCGTCAGTCGAAGGACTATTAACAACAGAGTGAGCTCAGTCAGTATAGTCCCGGCCTTCGACAGTTGGTCACTCATAATGCGGAAGACACTGTAGGGACTGCACTGAAAACCGCTTTGTTCCCCCGCCGGCACTACACTGACGTGCAAGGCCGAGGTGAGGGGCAGGAATAACAAACTAGCGCTGACACCACGAATACGAGAGCGGCTCAATTAAATTAGATTTAAAATAGTAATTTTTATATGTATATGACTACCGAGACTATACATTGCCTGTAAAGTAAGACCTGAACACTGATAGATTCAGGCGCACTGCAGCTGTGTCATTTTTTAAACCTCTGCACTGCCGAGAAAGACTTCCGGCAGTGCAGAGGTTAAAAAAACGTCAGACTCTGGGAGAGAACAGAGCAGATAACAGCAGAGAATGAAATTGGGCGAAGAAGATGGGGATGGATCGGTCACAGTCTGAGAAAGCCAGCTTCCAGTATCACTAGGCAGGCATTGTCATGGAACCCCCAGGGAAAGAGGAAAAGAGGCAGGCCGAGAAACTCCTGGCGTCGAGACCTCCAAGCAGACATCAAGAGACTGGGAACCACCTGGAGTAGAATCGAAGGAGAAGCACAGGACAGGAGTTGCTGGAGGTCTCTCGTCGACGGCCTATGACCCAAGTAAGGGTGACAGGCGTAAGTAAGTAAGTACTGCCGAGAAAAAGTGAACAGGGCCGTCCAACTGCAATGAAGAGACATAGATCATCATGAGCCCCCGCGACTGCTGAGACCAATTTGTATCCACGTTTCTGGACGCTTGCGGCTTTTGTTCGTTGAACGAACCACGATTTCAGAACAAACACTGAAACTAATGCGTGGCAGTGGCAGGGAAGAGGTAGGTTCATCTGAACAAGCCCTGCGTTTCGAATAACAAATTCTGACAGGTCATCTCAGTCCTACAACTCATTCTACCCCAGACACACCACGCCAAGATAACGATCGACCATGATAGTTCAAGGGTGATGCCAGAATAGCTTGGCGCCTATGGGCGCCAAGCTATTCTGGCATCACCCTTGAACTATCATGGTCGATCAGTGTCCGGCACTGCAATGCAGTCTTCAGAGAACAACGGCAACATTTGGGGATTTCGGTGTTGGGGTAGAATGAGATAAGCTGCCGTTTACCTCCACAGGCAATGCTTGTCAGGCTTAATCCCTTCGTCGTCGCCAGCCGTACTGAGAGGTCAGTTGTGTTTCGCGGGAATCGTGGTTCATTCAGCGACCACAGAAAACTACAACCGACCATTGGACATAGATAGAAAGTGGTTTCAGAAAGATGTACAAATCCGCAGGAGCCCCCGCAACTGAGGGGATCTGAGGATCTTATACCTCTTGCAGTTGGGTGTTGTTCATTTCTTCTCGACAGTGACTGAGAGGATAACTTTCACAGCTGACCAACAACCCAATGCGCAAAAGACCACCGGGCCGACGTCGGCCCGATGGCCTTTTGCGCATTGGGAAAAGGGCACCGTAGTGTATTGATCTTTTTTTTTTTCTTCAGTGAGAAATCACCGTAAATGTGAAGGGGACAGGTGAAAACCGACACCGTACCGTATTTTTACAGTGCCGACCCGACATACAACTGGAAATCACCGTGAACAACAAATGGTCATGCGATAGAAATGGTTAAGTATTATATTACATTATTCGGCAAAAACACCTCAACAACAACAACAACAACAACAAAAGGGGGGGGGGGGAATGCTGCAAGCTAGACATTTAATTTTGTGTACGGAACTTGTTGTTCCAAAGGCACTCGCCGCATCAGTTCATGTAATACAATTCAAGCACCATGTACGTGTTTGTTTTTTTTTTTTTTTTTTTTTGGTTTTTTTTTTTCGCTTGAACCCTTGTGCAGCCCCACAGGTACAATCTCACTGTACATAGCGCTTTACCGAGCGCGCGCAGGTTCCCTGTGCTGTGGTGGGTGATAATTTTATGTGAATTAACGTGGCGGACGGCTTTGGGATTATAAAACTTTCTTTCGCGTGCAGTTATTGGGGGGGGGGGGGGGGGGGAATAAAAATCCACAGTACGCTGCACACTAATAACGGTTAACGGTTGTTTAACTCATTCTTGACGTTCCACTCCTCGGATACGCGGCGGCTTATGCAACAGTTCACAGGTAAAGGGCTTTCGCTGATTTCGTCCTTTGGGGGAGTTGTGTGGGCTCGGAAAGGGGTGGGGGGGGGGTGGGCGGTGGGGGGGGGGGGGATGGTATGGCTCTATTCTGTTTTGTCGCAGCTGACGTATCTTTGATCTCTCTCGTCAAACTCGAATCGAAACAAAAGACGCCGTATTGGCCGACAGGGATAGGCACCGGCTAAGTTTTTATCCCCCCCCCCCCCTCCCCGCCGTGAGATGGCCTTGGTTGCCTGCTCGGCGTTTAAACCCAAATAACTAACTAACCTCCCCCCCCCTCCCCTCCCGGCCGGCTGCAGACGTCCGTAGTGAGTCCGTACAGGCCGTTAGCCATGCCTATCCGCCTGCATGAGACACAGATTCACACGAGCCCCTGCATTCGCAGTGGCTCATGAGAATCTGTCTCTATTGACGACGATTGGGCCCCCATTTTTTTTTTCTGCTCTCTTGGGTGCTTTTGTCTACTATGCCTCCAAGAAAGAGTGGATTAACCCATTTAGCCCCGACGCACTACAGCAGGAGATGGATCGACCATGATGATTCAAGGGTAGTGCCAGATTAGCTTGGCGCCGTCTTGCTCGATCATCTCCTGCAACTGCTACATGGTCGTTCGATCACACCTCCAGAATTTGGGAGAGACGCCCGCGGGATTGAATGGGTTAATCAGTCCAGTCCCACAAAACAAACCACTCCTCTGAAAAATAATTTTGTACAGGTTTCGATTCATTTAGATTTTGACACGTATGTCAGCGCTTTTGTGTTATTTTTCGCCTTCTAGCATTTCTCGGTGCCACTTGACAAGCATTTAATGTTTTCCATTGATCTACAGTGTGGATTACATTTGGGCATTCGCTTTTTGGATTGGCCATATGTATGGGCATTTGAACGTCTTAAACGGCCGGGAAAATACCAACTCCATCCTAGCTTCTGCCGAGAGAGGTAAACAATCTCCTGTGCCTCCCCACCCCCTCCCCCCTCCCCCCCCTCCACCAGACACCGCCCCCCCCCCCCCGCCTCTCCCCCCCCCCGCACTCCCCTATCGCCCCCCTCCCCCCAACCCGCCCCCTCCCCCCCCCCCCGGCCCCCACCCTTTGCAGGCTCAGGCAGTTCTTCGCCCCTTGCTGCCCGAATTTAACCCATTTAGCCCGGAAGCACTACAGCAGGAAACGGATCGACCACGATAATTCACGACCATGATAATTCAAGGCTAGTGGCAGATTAGCTTGGCGCCTGATGGCGCTGAGCTAATCTGGCACTACCTTTGATTCATCAAGGTCGATCTATCTCCTGCAACAGGTACAACGTACTTGTTAGGTGACACTTTAAAAAATATGGGAAACGCGGCCTTGGGGTTAACTCTTTCTACCCCATCACCAAAATCCCCAAATTTTGCCCTTGTTTTCTGAAGACTGCAGTGCAGTGCAGGACACTGATCGTCCATGATAGTTCAAGGGTGATGCCAGAATAGCTTGGCGCCCATAGGCGCCAAGCTATTCTGGCATTACCCTTGAACTAACTTGGTCGATCCTTTCCTTGCTGTGGTGTGTCTGGGGTAGAATGAGTTAACTGAAATAAATCCGTGTCAGTTCATTTTCGTTGTAAATTTGCCATGGTTGAAAGACTTAAGTTTGCGTCCGTCGGCAGTCGGTGGAGGGGTTAAGGTTATTTATAGCGGTGATAAACTGCGCGCTCGGTCGCATGGCCACTCCTGTACACGCGCACACGTGCAGAAATGACTGCATTAGATTTCTGTTTACAATCGCGCATCAAAACACTGTGGTGGGTTGGTCGGTTTTTACCTGCCGTGACATACACGGAGCAAAACATGTCATACAGCCGAGAGCCAGTTTACAATCTGTGTGGTCTGTGATTTTGGACCTTACGGCTGAAAGCGCCTTACTACGATCAAGCTCTAGGCGACCACCTGTATATAGATGTGAGGAAGAACCCAACGAAAAAAGTAACATGCTTAGAAAAGACAATTACTGACAACAAAACTGTTGTAACTGTCTTTTCTAAGCGTGTTTCTTTCCTTAGTTTGGGTTTTTCTCTAAGTTTTACACGCTTGGCAGTCATGTTTTGGGGTACTGAATTGCATCTGCATATTAATTGCACGGTCGAAGCAGACCACCGTGTACTTTTGGTCGCCTAGTCTTCTTTCTGTAACATACCTTCTGCGATAATGAAGATAAGTATAGTGACTGATCTCTAAATTTGCTTGTTTGTTTATTTTGAAAAAAAAATGGTATTTACCCGAAATATTAATAAATTGTGTTGTAACTGTCTTTTTAAAGCGTGTTTCTTTCTCCGTTGGGGTTTTCTCTCTCTTAAACTTAATTAAATGGCCGTGTGAAAGGAACCCCCCTATCTACGGAGGCCACCTTTTGACAACCCTAAACCTGTATATAATCGCCTTACACACTGAGGTTACACAAATTGTAACTTGGAACATTGAGAGGCAAAAGGAGTGGAATCCGCCGTGGCCAGTTGCGTGAGTCCCCAGCAAGAGACTTGCGGGGGCTCATGATGATCTGTGTCTCTTGCAGTTGGGCTTCTTCTTTTTTTTTTTTTTTCTTTCTCGTCAGCGAAGCAGCCGCTTAGACATGCACATGCATGCACGCATTATAACAGGGATGGGCAGAGTAGCGGTGCATTTTACTTTGATGGTAGTCTTGTATCAAACACAATGATGGGTTAATCTGACTTTGAACTGTGCATGTACGGGTCAGCGTAGCGGGTAGGTATGTATAGGATGGAGCTGGTTTGTCCACCTTTGATAGTGTGACCCTTTGAATCGCATGGTCAAAGGGGTCGCACTTTGAATAAATGAACCCTTTGACTGTCGGTAGTGTTTTATGTCGAGATGATTCCACCTTTGTCTGTCGGTAGAGATGTGTTGTTGTTTTGTTTGTTTGTCTTTTTTATCGATGCGACTCAGTCCTGCAGGAGGTCACCGTCGTTATATTCAAATGAGGTAGGTGAGGCAGTGCAAGGACCGGTGTTTTTTTTTTGTTGTTGTTTTGTTTTAATCAAAATGTAGTAAAACTGTTGCCGCTAGGGTTTCACGTGAAAGAAAAACAGAAGATAGTGGTAGAAAACCCTTTAAAATAGAAACAAATAACGACGTTTCGGATCAAAGATCCTTCCTCAGGTGACATGGAAACAAACGTAGAACAGAAAAGAACACGACATAAAGAAAAGACGTCATCCTGTATAGAGAGAATTTAGAATGACGAAAAAAAAAACAAAAAAAAAAAAAACACACACACATAATGACGCAAATACACATGCACAAAACACGTACCACAAAACTTACGTCTATATACATACACGTCACTGCATACATTCGCATTCACTCGTGCCTGCTGCAGCTCACGCACATGCACACACACACACACACACACACACACACACACACACACACACACACACACCACACACACACACACACACACACACACACACACTCAAAGGTAGCATCCAGTATCAACAGTGAGGTCAAGTCTGGCACCAACTACCCATCAGGCCGAGCATACCCCTAGGGGCGAATGTTCAAGCCGCGCTTTTTTTGTTTTGTTTTTTAAATCTTCTGCCTTTTTGGGCAAATGCGGGGGCTCATGATGATCTATGTCTCTTGCTGGGGCCAATTTGTATCCATGGTCCTTGGGCGGTTGTGGCTTTTGGTCGTGGAACGAAGAAAGACTCAAGGAACAAAATACTAACTGATACTGATGCGTCCAGTGGGACTTGTGAAAAGTAGGTTGCTGCAGTGTTATCATTATCCTTCATTACCGTGAGGAGGAAGAGAATAAAAGAAATTGCCGGACAGACAGGTGTTAGACGGAAGTTACTAAACCGCTCTGTGATCTAAGCTTTCAACACAGCTATGAGCCAAACTGCTTTTAAATGAGATGTTCGTTTTGGAAAACACCCCCCCCCCCCCCCAAAAAAAAAAAAAAAAAAAAAAAAAAAAACAAAAAAAAAAAAAAACAACACAATACAAACAACAAACAAACAAAAACAAACAAAACAAAACAAACCCCCCCCCAAAAAAAAACCAAAACAAAACAAAACAAACACACAAAAAAAACCAAAAAACAAACAAACAAACAAACAAAAAACCAAGAAAACTAAATAATAATAATAATAATAATAATAATAAATAAATAAATAAATAAATTTATTAATTAAAAAAAACAAACATACAAATTAAAAGAATAACGTACTATGCATGCGCACAAACCAGTACGTACATCGACAGGAGTTTCGATGTATGAAAATCTTAAAAAGAAGAGGCTAATGACTTTTTTAAAATGTGTGATCTAGTCTGTGTTTTGCCGATTAGCAAGATGACTTTTTAACCCTTTGGCTGTTGGTAGCGCTTTTTGGAGAGGTGATTCCTGCAAGAATCACCTCGACAAAACGCGCTACCGACAGCCAAAGGGTTTTAAGCTTTGCAGTCTATACTACTCAAAGCGTACGGTATTGTCAGTTCTATTTCTAAATTCTAACGAACTCCGCCACGTGTACAACCACGGCTGTGAACCTACCCATGCGCCATCCTTGCCCCCCCCCCCCCCCCCCCCCCATCTGAGGTCACCAGCATGAGGTCACAACATATTCATCCAGCACATTACATGGCATTCGATACTTCAAGGTATGAGAAATCACACACTGACACACAGGGAAATACCGCTTTAGTTTCAGGTGGTAACAACCACTACACATAAATTACGCCTAAATAGAGATTCTACTCCAATCTGCAAGAGGCATAGATTCTCATCAGCCCCTGCAGCCGCAGGGGCTGATGAGAATCTACGCCTCTTGCTGACCCACAGTGACTCCAGCTGTTCCCTTAACCCTTATCATTCAGAATACACCAGTGTGTAAAATAAGTGTGACTAAAATAGTTCAAGGGTAGTGCCATTATAGCTTTGCGCCTCTAGCTTGCGCCAAGCTATTCTGGCACCACCCTTGAACTAAAGCCATTGGTCTATATCCTTATCTGTAAGTACTATAATGTAGCTTGCATAATTATGGCAGTGTACAAATTTGAAGCTTTTAGCCTCAGTATGATTTGGGTTAACTCATTCTACCCCATCACCGAAATCCCCAAATTTTACCGTTGTCCTCTGAAGACTGCATTGCAGTGCAGGACACAGCTCGACCATGATAGTTCAAGGGTGATGCCAGAATAGCTTGGCGCCCGTAGGCGCCAAGCTATTCTGGCATCACCCTTGAACTATCATGGTCGATCCTTATCTTGTTGTGGTGTGTCTGGGGTAGAATGAGTTAACAGAGGATATTATTTTATTTCAGGTTAAAGGATACAGCTGTAACGGCCACACAAACGATACGCAGATGTTGTCGACTGAGTAATTATTTTCAATAGACTCCTCCTGTTTAGCTGCAGTCGCAGGGCTCACCCCGGATAGGCTCCTCAGATTGAGGAATGGATGTGCGCAAGTTGATAAAACCGGCCGATCCCCACTTGTAATATCATAACAAAGAAAATTAAGCGGATACATGGAAGCGTGCTTTGCAATAGACAAGAGAAAAACAGGTTAATCAATTTACCGCCAATCGTCTTCAACAAGATAATGTTATTAACGCACAAGTGCTGGCAAAAAACAAAAACAAAAAAAAAACGTCACAGTGTAGACACGAACACATAATACGATTTACAATGCTTACGAAAGTGTTTCTATGAACCCCTTCACCGCCAGTGGATGTAGACTGTGTTGTCGAAATCATTGTAAAAAAAAGTTCAACGTAAAGGTGCCGAGCCGCCAAAGGAGCAGTGATGCAGAGTGGTTTTAGCAAGAAGCATAGATCCTCATGAGCCCCCGCAATTGCGGGGGCTCATGAGGATCTATACCTCTTGCTGTTGGTTGATGTTCATTTTTTTCTCGGCAGTGAAGGGTTTACAACAACAACAACAACAACAACAACAGCAACAGCTTTGGAATGGCGTATAACATAAAAAATAAAACATTCCTAATTCTGAATGCAGAGGGAAAAAGAATGACGCACAGATTACTACCGCTTGGCCGTGAATGAAACACTGTGCAAGAAACACAGATTCTCATGAGTCCCTGCGACGGCAGCTAGCGGTTCATGAGAATCTATGCCTCTTGCAGATAGAAGGACTGGCCGAGAGACTGGATCTGTATGAAATTTGTGACTCTCCTAACAGGGCGTTTTCCCATCCATTGATACAGTTCATGGCTAAAGAGTCGTTCCCTCGTTTTGAGTCAGATTTTGACATACCGATGACAGCTGGCAATGTGAGGAACAGGCCGGAGTGGGTCTCCGTTATTAATAGGCGCGTGTTAATTCTCGTAAGGCCTTCTGCCTGCAAGCGAACATGTGAATCTGTGTCAGTTTTTCCACAGATGTTATCATGCACGATGAGTTGTAAGCTGGTTAGTTCTGGGTTTAACGTCCACGGCACCGAAGTGATAATGGACGGCCTTGACGGGCGGGTTATGGCCGGGGACAGGGAAATCTATTGCCTATGGAGTACGACCTGAACACTGCTCAGTTCAGGCGCACTGCATCTGTGCCACTTTGATTTACCGGGACCTTTCAACGGACATGCTATGGAACAAGCCAGTCTGTTTTCCCCCCTGGATTGCGAGTGCAGCTACCGGGGCCGGAACGGGGACTCTAATTCACGACCAGGCGATTACCCTCGATCTCTTGCTCCGACGCTTAACCACCTGAGCTATTTCGGACTCTGCGATGACTTGTAGGTCGAGGGGGGGTGGGGGGGTGGGGGGGGGGTGTTTCCCCTTTTTGTCGTTTTTTCCCTGTTTCATAGTCAGCAGCCAGAACGTTTGGCTCATAATTATTTTATAATCGTCTGCCGAACACAGCATACGGCGTAAGGAGCGGATCGACCATGAAAAGTCAAGAATGGTAGCTTGGTGCCTACATACAGTGCGTACAAACAAAAACAAAAACAAAACAAACAAAATCGGGAAAGGAATACACCAGTTTCACTGCCACTGGACGCAGCCGATTGTATTTTTACTATTAGCTGAACGTCTTAGAGCCAAAGTCGTCCAAGGAACACGGATACGAAATGGCGTCAGCAAGAGGCATAGATCCTCATGAGCCCCCGCGAATGCGGGGGCTCATGAGGATCTATGTCTCTTGCAGATGGATCATTACGCTCACTTTTTTTCTCGGCAGTGAAGGAGTTAAGAAGGACTGACAAATGTCAAAGCTGTATCCGAAAAAACATACAAGATTGAAATTGTCTAGGGGCCAAGCCAATCGGGCACTACGCTTGATGTGTCTTGATCGATCGGTCTCGCTCTCAGCGAGCCCAGAAGTCGAGTAAAACGAAAGAGCGAAAACCGATGACGAGGTAACGCCACAGAGCAGTGTGTTCCCCTTCCGGCTGCTGAGTCAGGTGTTGGCCGGGGGACAAACACAGACCAAATCCAGAGGACTCCCTCAGTTTGAGGACATCGGTGAGCACAATCTATGCAAATCAAGAGTCATAGATTCTCATGAGCCACTGCAATTGCAGGGGCGCATCAGGATCTATGCCTCTTGCAGATTGATCGAGTGCCCTGAGCGATATTAAGGGACAGTCATGGTTTCTGATAGGGGGTTCCCCAACATTTTCCTGAGATAACGCAAAGACTGAAGAGGTGCTCTAGACCCTAGCTTAGTCACCTGTAGTTTGAAAAGTTTTTCTTTTTTTTGGGGGGTGGGGGGGGGGGAGGGGTGGCGGCGGGAGGAAGGGGAGGGGTGGGGTGCGGGGGGAGCTGCAGATGGGCGAAAGAGAGAGAAAGAATCAATGAATCAATGAATCTTTATTTTACAACGGTGAAGATATTAACACTGTCAGTGACTATGTCATTTTTCGTACCTGCCGTTGCTAAAACTACGACTAAGTACAAAATATACATAAAACAGGGACATTAAAGCACAGTGGTACAAAATATATAGTCCACTAAACACAAACACGCGCATAAGCCGCGCACAAACGCACTCACCACACACACACACACACACACACACACACACACACACACACACACACACACACACACACAAACACAAACACACACACACACACACACACGCACACACGCACGGTGCACACACACACACACACACACACACACACACATACACATGATTGTTAGAATATACACGTACATTCGTGTGTCTACGTTTAACTAGATATTATTATTTGAGTAATGTCAGATACCTATAAAGACTTGCCTTGAAACGAGATAATGTGAGAGAGAGAGAGAGAGAGAGAGAGAGAGAGAGAGAGAGAGAGAGAGAGAGAGAGAGAGAGAGAGAGAGAGAGAGAGAGAGAGAGAGAGAGAGAGAGAGAGAGAGAGAGAGAGGGTGTGAGGAGTAAGGTTGACAATATTTTGCAAACTAATTTAAACTCAATCTGCCCGAAGTACGAAATACCCACGTTTTGGAGTTATCCTGTGAGGACTGCATTACAATTCAAGAGACAGATCGACCATGATAGTTCAAGGGTGGTGGCAGAATAGCTCGAAAATAGGCGCCAAGATATTCTGCCACAACCCTTGAACTATTACGCTCGAGCCATACCTTGCTGTGGTGCGTCGCGGGCAGAATAAGTTAAAACAACGGATTTGTCTGGCGATGTAAAATCTTATTTAAAGTAGGAGACACTGCAAAAAGACGGGTTTGTTCTAAATAGCACGTCTGTTGAATTGGCACAGCTGAAGTGCACCTGCATTGATCAGGGTTCACTCAGGTCGTACTACATGGGCAAAGGCTGTCCATGTCGCCGCCTACAACACGCCCGTTAGGGCTGTCCACCATCAGGTGCCGTGGTTTTTCGCTTTAACTCATTCTACCCCAGACACACCAAAGAAAGATAAGGATCGACCATGATATTTCAAGGGTGATGCCAGAATAGCTTGGCGCCTATAGGCGCCAAGCTATTCTGGCATCACCCTTGAACTATCATGGTTGATCTGTGTCCTGCACTGTAATGCAGTCTTCAGAGGACAACGGCAAAATTTGGGGATTTCGGTGATGGGGTAGAATGAGTTGAAAAGTAAGACCGCGGAGCAGAAAGACGGGAGGTTACGTTTTTAGCGAACGACTCCTAACAGCGAACGAGAGCGAAGTCAGTGCGTACCATAACTGTGTACATAAGCATATGCAACACTCCGAACATCTTAGTGGCAGGGGCAGGACTAAGCTCACCTTGCTTAGTGGCTCGTGCAGGACTAAGCTCACTCATGCAACTCAGTGGCCCCAGGACTCTAATATGTTTGCATAGTTTAAGCGCTTTCACAATTACTCGTCCGTGGGTCTAAGATTATATGGCCAAAATACGCATGCACGTGATGATCTGATTAGGCTATTTAAAAGTCGTAAATTTACAACTGTTTTCACCTCGTGTAGAACGTGTCAGTCTCGGACCACGTCATTTCAATTTGCGTGCAATGTCAATGCCAGTGCGTAATTTGGAACACGACTAGTTCACAACGGGAACCCGAATACCCGATAATTATAACAACGCAGAGGTCACGGTAACGCAAGCCAACATGACACATGAGCTTCTGCACCTTCCGTGGATGCATGAGGATTTACGCCTCTGGCAGATGTTGGGCTTTTTAGCTGTGCTTTCGGTACAGATGTTTTCCACCTACTAATTCACACTGATGAAAATAGCAACACTCAGGCTGGTGCAGACTGTGCGTGGAGTGTTTAACCGACAGCTAAAAAAATCTGATTGGTTTTGTTTTAACCCAGTGGGCGCCAAACCGCTATTCTGGCACCACCCTTGAAATGGTCGTTTCTTTTTTGTTGTTGTTGTTGTTATACTGTGTGTTCGGCAGGGCTGAATCAGTCTAGCGACAAAGTACTGAAGCTGGATGAGTGGGGAAATGCATCCCCTTCCTCCCCAACACGTGTCCCCGCCACACTTGACAGCTAACATAAACACCAGCCGTCTCCATGAAGCAAGCCCGTCGAGTTTAATGAAACTAATGCGTGCCTGCCGGACGGACACCTTCCGCATTTAAAAAGCATAGATTCTCATACGCAGGTATAGAGGGGCGTTTGTTATATTTGTGCCAGAATTTACAGCTGTGCTCACTATAGTGAGGGAATCATTGCTGTTGAATCTGCGCTCTGCCTTGTAGGAAGCAGCAAAACTTTCTGAAATGAAGGAGGCACGAGGTAAGTGTCATGAGGGTTCATTTCAATTTACAGTTACTGCATCTAGAAATTATGCAGCTGTGTTCCTCAGACTGATTTTAAGTTTAGTACGTATGAAGACAGCATGAGAGGTGAAGAGATACCAACCAACCGGGGGATCGGTCCCCGGCTCTCACTGCGCACACTTTTCTCTCCTCTTATTGATACAATCTTTAATTTACAGGGAGAGTTTGGAATTTATTGTAAAATTTTAGACTGAGCCACGCAAGCTGATTAAAAAGTGTAAAATAAAGAGATGGTGGCCAGAGAAAAAGGCAAAATAAATAAATAAATGCGTCTCAACTTAAGCCTCATTCGGGAAAAAAATGCAAAAAAACTTCGCCCACAAGTACGATGTTTCAGACTAAAATGTTGTGCAGTTGTGAAACATAAGGGTACATCAGTCTTGAGATTTAACAAACAAGTGTATTTGAAACTGCCGTCGGCATATTTCAGCTTCAGGAATACAGGTGACTTAAATGACAGTACATTTACTTCTAAGTATCTCTTTATGCTCTTGAATCCTGCTTAGTACTTTTCGTTTCTTACGTCGATAACCAGGAAGGGGGACGCTCTTCTATAGACTGTGATTACAAACTGTCAGTATCACTCGCATCACACATCAATGGCGAACTCTACTTCTCTGTTACATTAACATGCATAGATAACGCCGTGTGTGCATGACCCTTCCTACGTTTGCTGTATGCCCTTTGGCAAATGGGAGGGGGCTGTTCTCAGTCTGTCTACTCCGACAGTGTCAGGGTATAATCATGGTTAGGTTTCAGTTGCGCGCCTTACTCCATGGATATATCCCAGCTGTGCATTCAACTCATGGCAAGTTGCTGGCTCGGACTTTGTCGCAAGACTGGAATGGGACATAGGTGAAAACCGGTGACTCGGCACGTTCAGCAGTGACCTAATTACTCACGAGAATGGAATTTTGAGTCACATGCTCACGCAGTCGCAGTGAGTCCTCTTTGTCTGAGCAGCGGCTGCCTAGGCCGGCCCCCGGCCGATTTTAGCCCGGCTATAGAGTCTAATGAGCACTACAGCCTGAGGGGCTCACGACAATCATAGTCTATGTCCCTTTCTGACAAAGATCATCCTCTCAGTGTGTTTTACGGCACAGCCTGAGAGAGAAAGAGATGGACGGACATGAATGAGTCACGTGCTCACGTGTATGTTAATCCGGGGACCCGCCGCCTACGTGAGAGGGGAGTCACTAGCACAGGTTGCTTTGGTGACAAACGTTGATATACCCCCTTGTGAGGCATAGGATATTTTTAAATATATGGTATAACCGGCGGTGACAGGTGTGATGAGTTACGACCATTGACGTAAAGGGTGACAAAATATTCATTGGCTGATACTGATTTATTATAGACGAAAACTTTCCCTGCACTACCATTGCGGTAAAACGCGTACGCCAGATCGACTTGGTCTCATTTTTGGCGTGTCAGTTTTGCCCGCCTGCGGAGATTGGACTAAACAACCCGGCCTTTGCGTGTCGGTAGCGGTTTTAGTCGCGATGATTCCCGTAGGAATCATCGCGACTAAAACCGCTACCAACACGCAATGGGTTAACTGCGAAACGTAGATAGTGACGGCTTACGAACTGAAATGTAAAAACACATGGCTCTGTAAGGATGTTGGGGGTTGGGGGGGGGGTTGGGTTGGGGGGGGGGGCTGTAAGCGTAAGTGGTATGAAATAATGCACACTGATTGTCTCTCTCGATTAGCGACCGCTTATCATTTGAAATGCAATGTACCTCTGTTTCGGTCTCATGCGCGTGTAAGCGCATGACTGAGAAGGAAACGGAGCTAAATCAAATTCCAAATCAGTCTTGTCACCAGTAGTGTCAACCACCGCCTGCAACTGCGTGCAAGACAATGACCTAACCAGAAAAAAGTAAGCGTATTCTCAAACTGGAGCTAGAACAAAAGATAACATACCAGACTAATGACATCACAGTGTTTCGGAACCAAATTTCGTTCTCTGTCCTCTGACAGAAAAGTGAAACCCCTGAAAGAAGTTTGCTGCGCCATTATTTGTCACGAAAAGCAGTATTATCACTGTAATACAATGAAAATCTCGCTTTTCACAAAAATGGACGTGCCGTCTGTCATTTGCCTTCCGGCAGAGCGGACATTAGGCTACTTATAAATATTTTCAAGATAAGCGTCACCTAAATTCTTCTCTTATCAGACTGTCAAAAATGGTGCTTGGCTTTACTTACTAACAGGCGCGTCATTTGTATATGGGAAGGTCCAACTTCCCAATGCGCAAAAGAAAGTCGGGGAGAAGTCGGGCGTCGGCCCAATGACCTTATGATTAGTACTGTGTGTTATTCTTTTAATCTGTGCGCAATACCGCATCAGTGACGCACCAAGACACGTCCGGCCTTTCCTGCAGGCTCACTGCAAAACTTCGAACTCAACCTGTAACCAGCGACGGAGAGTGGGGAGGGGAGACCGCGAGTTTTAGCTCATTCCGCAAGAGCCCACTGCATCAATAGCTGCGGAAGTGTTGTGTCACCGGCAACGCCTATACGACACTTCCGCAGCTATTGATGCGGGGGCTCTTGAATGAGTTAAAGCTTGATCGCTGTGTGATCTGCCTGAGCCACCACTCTCTAGCCCCTGTTACGCTACCGGTAGCTAGAGAGTTAACCCATTCAGCTCTGACGCACTACAGCAGGAGATGGGTCGACCATGATAAATCAAGGGCAATGCCAGATTAGCTTGGCGCCGCCGCCAAGCTAATCTGGCACTGCCCTTGAATTATCATGGTCGATCCATCTCCTGCAACAGGTGCACAGTCGTTAGATGACGCCTCCAAAATTGGGGAAATACGTGCGCCGGGCTGAATGAGTTAATAGATTTGCAAGGGAAAGGCCCCGCAGCTGTAAGTGTTTACTAAACACAATTGTAAACAACAGTCAGGATGGCCGAGCGGTCTAAGGCGCTGCGTTCAGGTCGCAGTCTGGTTCTCCAGGCGTGGGTTCGAATCCCACTTCTGACAATTTCTTTTCCATACTTTTCTCTCTCTATTTTTACCACCATGTACCGAACGGCATATATTATTCATTATATACTTTATGTTCGTTCGTTCGTTCGTTCGTTCGTTCATTCATTCATTCATTCATCTTTGTGGGAAGGAAGGGAGGCCATGTTGACATCAAAAGTCCCTGAAGGTAAATCTTTACCTTGACTCATTCTGTTTATAACGGTGAGTCAATAAAACTCTTACAGCTCTTAACGACTGTCACCCTTCCTCGCTGGGCCGACACAAAAAAAACGCGGACGCCCTAAACTCAAATTTAACAGCGTAAATGTAATTGAAACACATTTATTTTTTCTTTCTTTATGGCACTACCACGTGTGAAACGCCATAAAGATGAAAGCATTCTGTCCACGTTTTAAAATCAGGTGGATTAAGTGTGTATCTTCTCTTCTTTGTACGCCCAAATTAAAAGGTGTAAATGTAATTTGATCACACATTTTCCAGTTAATACCAACCGCACTAAAAACGTGGGCTGGTCTCTGAATTTGGACCTTACGGCATCCGGCCGTAAGGTCCAAAATCAGAGACCTGCACACTGACAAGATATCGACGTAAAAAGGCTCTATTTTGTAAAATTAGCCTGATGCTGAACCCACACGACGTGCTCCGTCTGAGGAGAGATAGAGGTAAATGAGATTGCAAACAAAGCAGCAAGATGCAGATATTCACTTAAAGCCCCACTGCAACGACAGCAGCCGTTCGTGAGAATCTAAGCCTGTGTGTCGACGGAAGTAACTGAGTGAATGGGGATCCAACATTGACTGAGACCGGAATCAATTGCAGTGTCTAGCTGTCACAGGTGTTGTGCTCGTAAAAAGCGCGCAAAACAGCCACAGTTTTAAATTGAACTCCGCTACACCTCCTCGGTTTCAATTAAACAGACGTACAGAGCGGCGTAGGAAATCCAGCGAGGGGGGGGGGTGAGGAGGGGGGGGGGGGGGAAGCAGGGAGCAATGACTCCCCTACCAGAAAGAAAATTTAGTGGTTGGGGGACGTGTCACAGTATTCCTCGGCCCTCCCTCCCCCTCCCCCTCTGCAATATCTTGGGAGAAACAAATCTGGTGAAAAAAGAGCTGGAGAAGAAAAAAAAATCATAAATATTTTGAAGTTTGATATTTTTCAGGTTGTAATACTATCAACACCACCCCACCCTCCCCAACGCCCTCACCCCCCCCCCCCCCCCCCCCCCCACACACACACACACACACTTCCCGCCTCACCCGTTGTTTCAATTTTCGGTGGAGCCGGCTGGACCACTGTGTCAATGAAAAGCGTCTTTCAGTCTCCGCCACTGACTAGTACATTGCAGTGAAATTTCCAGCAAGAGGCTTGCAGCAGGGGCTCATGAGGATCTAAGCCTCTTGCAGGTGAAAGTTTTTTTTCAGTATTGGGTCAGCAACAAAGGAAATGTTTTAAGAGAATTTAACGACACTGTCGTGTAAACAACCCCTCTCCTGGCGTTAGAGTTACATGATTTGCATTCCCCGCCTAGGGAACGTCCTTCCATTGTAGCATCATATGGCTTGTGACGGGTCGATATGCAGAGCTATCCCAATGCGCAAAAGGCCATAGAGCCGTCGTCGGCCGCCGTTGGCCCACGCACGACCGTGCGTGGGCCAACGGCGGCTGACGACGGCTCGATAGCTTTTGCGCACTGGCGGGATGTTTCTCACCAATGACATCTATAGGCAAAGGCGAGAGATGGCACACACATTATTTGAATTTGTGCTTTAAGTTTAGTTTTCGTCAGTTTCACGTCCAATGCTCTGATGCAGCCAGTGATTTGAGATAAACTCGATTTTATAATCATATTCTCCACCCATCGGCCCCACCCGCATGGGAAGAGAAGTGACTTTCATTTGCCTTACCTGGTCGTGGGTCTGAACCTCTACCCAGTCCCAGTACCCAGGATCGTAGAAGGCAGGTTTATCTTCTAACATGTCCTATTTGTTAAAGGGCCCCGCAGCAATCTCAACATTGACGAATATCAGTTTTCACCTGATATATATATACAAAGCCGAGGTAAAAGCTATTTATAGCACAACTCCTAGCCCATTATCAAAACTGAAAGTAGCTGGTAATCTGACACAACGGCCTTTGTGGGGATATATCACAGTCAAGTGACTTTATTAATCTGTCCGTGAGTTATGTCCGGGAATCAATGTAACAGGTTTGTACGGTCACCGCGGACGCATAGTTAGTTTAATTCATTCAGCCCAACGGCCGTATTTCCCAAATTTTGGAGGCTTCATCTAATGACTATGCACCAGTTGAGTTTAGAGGTTCTCATGTAATAACAAACGCGACAGTTACATTGATCTTCAGTTACGCCTAAACTGATCAGTGTTCAGGTCGTACTATCTATCTATCTATCTATCTATCTATCTATCTATCTATCTATCTATCTATCTATCTATCTATCTATCTATCTATCTATCTATCTATCTATCTATCTATCTCCCGTAGTCTTGCCAAGCGTAGGGGCACCACTGATGACTTGGCAACCAGCTCCCTCCATTCCTCTCTGTTCTCTGCCATTCTTAGCGTATCGCCCAGCCTCAGTCCTGTCCACTCTGAGATATTGTCCTCCCATCTTATCCTCTGTCTTCCTCTCCTTCGTCCTCCTTGCACAGTGCCTTGTAGGATTGTTTTGGCAAGCCCTGCTGAACGCGTGACATGCCCATACCACTTCAGTTTGCGTTTTTTCATAATAGCTAATAGGTCTTCATAGGTCCCAATGGCTTGCCTGATTCTGCTTCCCACTTCCTCGTTCGTGATGTGATCTCTGTATGACTTGAAATGCCAAACAGCCTTCGAAAACATCTCATTTCAGTGGCTTGTATCCTCCTTTCAAGGTCTGCTGTGAGGGTCCATGACTCACAGGCATACAAGAACACTGAGATGATTAAGGAGCGCATCAGTCTGATCTTGGAGCAGAGCGTGATGTTTCTGTCCTTCCATATGGTCTTCAATCTTTTCAGTGCTGCTGTTGTCTGCGCAATCCTGGACAGTATTTCTGGTTTTGATCCCTCATCTGTCACAAGGGCTCCTAAGTATTTGAATTTATCAACTGTTTCCAGTTTTTGGCTTCCAAACATGACGTTAGTGCCAATGCCACTGGTGTTATTAGTCATCAGTTTGGTCTTCTCAGCACTGATTTCCATCCCATACGCAATGGCTGTACTGTCCAGCTTTTCCACCAGCTGAGCTAGCCCGGTCGTACTACTGAAGCATTATAGTAGTTATCTTTTCCTAAACTTTTTTTTCTTTCGAATTTTGAGGGCAAGTCATAAATTGGGAAATATCCATACTGACATGGCTCAGTGTGTGAACTGTTAACCCTTTGGATGTCGGGAGCGCTGTTTGTCGAGGTGATTCCTGCAGGAATCGCCTCGACAAAAAGCGCTATCGACAACCAAAGGGTTAACCACAAGAACTCATCACGAGTTTGGTTGGGCAACCGCTAAAACAGAAACTAGACAATGAAAGTTTCATTTTCTCCAGTATTACGACCTTATGAAATGACATGTGTAAAGCAGAAAATGAAATCTCGCCTGTGGAGGGGTTGTTAGAACTAAAACGACGACGACCGCGATGACGACGACAACGAAATGATCTGTTCTTCCACCTGCAGTCATAAAACCCTGCGGCCTCCGTGAGAATCCCTTCTTTTTTTTTTTCTTGCTTAACTCATTCTACCCCAAGACCGAAATCCCAAAATTTTGCCGTTGTCCTCTGAAGACTGCATTGCAGTGCAGGACACAGATCGACCATGATAGTTCAAGGGTGATGCCAGAATAGCTTGGCGCCCATAGGCGCCAAGCTATTCTGGCATCACCCTTGAACTATCATGGTCGATCCTTATCTTGCTGTGGTGTGTCTGGGGTAGAATGAGTTATAGATTTTATTTAATGTCTGGCACTCATTTTCTTATATAATAATAATTTAATTACGGTATTTATAATGCGCTTATCTTATAATAATTATAACTCTAAGCGCGCACTCACAACTCGCACACGCATGCGCACGCTTTAGACAATGACTCACGTACCACAAATAGTGAAGATACATTAGGACGGTCAGCTTGGGCTGGGGAGTGTGGTGATATAGTGCTAGAACTGTTGAAAGAGATGAGTTTTGAGGGCGGACTGGAAGGAGGAGAGAGAGTGTTTCTGACGGAGAGAGAGTGGGAGAGTGTTCCAGGTGGTTGGACCGTATACTGAGAAAGAGCTGAGAAAGAAATATCTATATCTTCTGAGAGAAGGCAACTGGGGTTAACCCCCTCACTGCCGAGAAAAATTGGATAAGATCCACCTGCAAGAGACATAGATCCTCATGAGCCCCCGCAGTCGCGGGGGCTCAGCAGGATCTATGCCTCTTGCTGACGCCACTTGATAGTGTTACCCGTGTTCCTCCGACGCCTGGGGGGCGATGGTGTCAAATTACAAGATTTCAGAATACAGTATTCGTCCACTGGCAGTGAAGAGTTAAGGCGTGACTGTCCCGGGGGGAAACACTGGAGAGAGTAAACAATACCGAACGTATATAATTATTTTTACTGTGTACGCGCGTAATGCTGTAAATAATCAATGGCTGCTGTTGTAAAGTGAGATTACCCGTTCTGTAATTAAACACCAAATGACACGCCACCAATATGACGCGCGGCTGGATATGATAAATACTGTCTGCCACAGGCATAGATGCTCATGAGCCTCTGCAGCCGCAGGGACTCATGAGCATCTATGCCTCCTGCAGATGGTAGATGAGAATCTGCGCCTATTGCGCAAGGACGGCGGCTGGGTGGGGCAGGTAGCAAACATCGCACCTTCAGACGCACTTCAGTGACGCATTTGAAGTTCATGACCGTAAATATAGTGCACGCTGTTCGGCTGCTGGAATTGTTAATATCAAATTAGATTAACTGTTAAGGGCGCCACCTATTTGTACTCAACCTTCATGCTATAACGAACGATTAAAACGACACCTTTACTGATCAAAATGTATTAATACCAGACTTGTTTTAGCACAGAAGTACAGACACAAAGGATCCTCTTATTACATTATGTAACATTATGTATTACATGTATTATATTATGTAACCTACAAATAACCTCGACCCTGCCACTGGTCGCGTATTTTGATTCTGAAATCCTTGTTCGTTTAACGACCAAAAGCAACAATCGTCCAAGGAACATGGACATACATTGGTCTCAGCAATGTATGTCCTCTATACTAGCAAGAGGTATAGATCCTATTGCCTCTTGCTGAGACCAATGTATGTCCTCTATACTTGCAAGAGGTATAGACCAATGTATGTCCTCTATACTTGCAAGAGGTATAGACCAATGTATGTCCTCTATACTTGCAAGAGGTATAGATCCTCATGAGCGCGGACATTGCACGTGCCTCAGGCACAGTCCGGGGAGAGCGTAGGGTTAGTCCTTAGTCCCACCCACAAACTTCTTTGGTTATTGGAGGAGGGGAGGGGGCGGTCGACGCGATGGAAGATGATTCTTCACTGCGCCGACTGTCCCCCCTCGTCCATCAAAATTCTCCTGCGACTTCAACTATGGATGGATTCCCACCTCCTCTTACCGTCGACGAAGCTGCTCTCGACGGTGGGAGTGGGGATGGGGATGCCTCGATTAAAAACACTGTAGTCTCAGAAACAGCGGGGGGTGGCCCGCCCCCTTCCGCCGGCGACGGTATTTCTGCCGTCGGTGGGGGGGGGGGGGGGGGGGGGGGAGGGTCGGGAACCTCACCCTAGAACTCCTTTTAGGCAAGTGGTTAACAGGAAAACAAATAGACAACGTGCTAATCAAAACATGGTGGACTCGGGGGATGGCGGCGCTGGCGCCGCTGCCGAGGTGTGGTGCACTTATCCAGTCAGGGTCCATGACCGGGGGACGGGATCCTCCAGACTCCGGGATCATGGTACCCTTCAGCCCCACCTCTGTGAGGGTGCTGGGGTCGCCCCCTCCGAGATCACTCTGAGACAATTAGGTAGGGACGTTTGGATTGTCTCTTGTCCTAATGCTAGATCGCAGAAACTTTTAGCGTCAAAAAGGAACCTAGGTGGGGCGGAGGTCGAGTGTACCATCCCCACTCCAAGGGTTGTGGGGGTGGCCCACGGGATCCCCCTCGCTGAGGACGTAAACCAATTAAAAGAATCACTGACTAAACATGGATATAAGACTGATGTGACCAGGCTTACTAACAGGGATGGGACCCCCTCGAGGGCGATCAAGATAGACTTCTTTGATATCACTAAACTACAAGCCAGAATTAAAATAGGAGTTCATTACCTCCCGGTCGAGCCGTATGCCCCCCCTGTTCCACGCTGTACCAAATGCTGCAGGTTGGGACATACGACTCGAGCGTGTAGGGCAAAGCAGGCTGTGTGTGTCAGATGTGGCGGCCGTGACCATGTCCGGGGAGCCTGTCTTGACACCACAACACCAAAATGTGTAAACTGTGGTGGTGCACATAGTGCAGCCTACGAAAAATGCCCTCAGATAATCCTCCATAGAGAGGCTAATAGAATAAGGAATGATAATTATATACCATATAAGGAGGCCGTGAGGAGGGCCCAGATCAAAACTTCTAAGAAAAAAGATGAGGTCATAACCAAAGCTCAGCTACCGAGAGGTCTGGATGCCACAGCATGGACTCAGATTCCTGTTATTCGTTCACAGCCCTCTCACAACAAACCTGTTTCACAGCAAAAAAAAAAGAGTCAGATTCCATCGTACAGAGACATTTTAACTAATAATATGTCACAAGATAATAGGGCTAAAACAGGAGTAACAGTAGAGATTGAAAAATCACCCCCCCCCCCTTCCACCTCCACCTCCCTCGTTGATGGAGGAGGAGCATTCCCCACCCTCCCGAAGAACACTCAGATTCGGTGAGGTCCGACAAGCTGCTGATGCCCTGGGCTGAGAGAATTCATGATCAGGGACATCAGTAAGCAAGCTCAAACTTAGTAACGGCAGTGTCGGGGGGGGGGGGGGGGGGGAGTGTGCAGGGGATCGTGATGGCCATGCTCCAGTTTAACCAGCTGATCATGACTATCCTGGTTCCGCTGCTCACGAACCCTGATGTGATCTGACTGGATGATCATAATAAATCTCAGGATAATAGCGATAAGTTTCTTCCGCCGTCATGGGTGCGTTAGACAGTGAGAATCTAAATATCCTCCAATGGAACTGTCGTGCGGTTAGTTCAAGTATTCACTACTTAAACAATTATTTGGAGAAAAATGATTTTCATATAATCTGTTTGCAATCCCTATTAAGGACTAAAGCTAAATTACCTCTCATCAGGGGATATCATTATCTTCCTGTTACTGAGTCACATACTAAATTTAACGATAAAATTTATACAGATATATATATTAAAATAGGGATTGATCATATAATAATGCAATCGCCAGTTCCCTTGCATGAAATACACCCTATCTATAGTAGTTATATTCAAATAAAAAATAATATGCATAAAGATATTAACATTCTTAATCTTTATGCTCCTAAATCGGTTTCCCCAACAGGTCTGGAGTGGATGCGTGCCCTGCCGGGTGGTGGGTGGTTGGTTATCCACATCCACCACCCGTTATGGCACGCATAAATTCCCGACAATCGAAAAATAGCTCATAAACAGGCTGATGATATATCAAAATCAAATCTTCTTATTCTTAATAGTGGTGAATTTACTAGAATTCCCGATAGAACACAATCGCACCCATCGGCGGTGGATTTAGCTTTAGCATCCAATAATATTTTCTTAGATGTTTCTTGGACATTGGGGGATGACCCGATGGGGAGTGATCATCTGCCCATATCCGTGGAACTAAATCTTAAATCTCAATTAATTAATAATCTCCCCCATATTACTGGAAAATTTCAATATGAGAAAGCAAATTGGTCTACTTTTCAGAAAATCTTCAATCAAAATAAAGATAATATTGACGTTACTAACGCTGAAGTGTTAAATAATACTTTAATTAAGGTAATAATAAATGCTGCTGAGGCAGCAATTCCACGAAGCAGGGGAGCTCCACCCGACAAACCTTCCAATGTCTGGTGGAACGAGGAATGTGATAGGGCTGTGAAAGAAAAAAAGAAAGCATATAATAAATGGAAAAAAACTAGAAAGCCAGAAGACCATATGGCTATGAAAACGGCAAACATACAATGTAATAAAACTATCGCCCAGGCCAAACTTAAACGTCTAAATGACATGATTATTAAAGAAATTAATTCACCCACGGATATGGCCAGGGCTTGGAAAATTGTTAAAAAATTTAAAAATAGAAATAATCCTTCTCCTACTCCACTAGTTGTTAATAACTTAGTGTATTCTACCGACCAGGATAAAGCAGAAATTCTGGCGGAAACTTTTGCTAATATTTACACCACAGATAAATTTAACCCTGCTGCTAAAAATTTTAGAGCAGCAGAGGAAAATAAGTTAATATTTGATGATTCAGCTGCCCCTGAACCGGGAGATACTGCCATGATTAATCTTCCTCTTACTATGGAGGAATTAAACTCTGTCTTGTCCCAGGTTGGAACAACTAAAGTTTCCCCGGGACACGACAATATAACATATATTATGCTGAAAAACCTTCCCCTTGAAGGAAGGAAGCTACTACTAAGACTGTTTAACCAATGCTATGGAGAGGGCCAATTCCCATTGGCTTGGCAACATGGTTTGGTTATTCCTATCCCCAAACCAAAAAAAAAAAAAAAAAACCACGAAATTTAGTTAATTCGTACAGATCTATAACTTTGACACCGCATATAAGTAAAGTATTTGAGCGGCTAGTTAAGAACAGATTAGAATATTTTTTGGATAAAAACAATGTAATTCCTAATGTTCAAGCTGGTTTTCGAAAATATAGATCTGTATCTGACCAGCTATACACACTTTCATCATCAATTAAGCAGGCCTTTAAGAAAAAACAAAAGGTCATGGCCTGCTTTTTCGATGTCAAACGAGCATTTGACGTCGTTTGGCACAAAAAATTACTGTACAAGGTCAGTACACTTGGTTTAACTGGAAATATTTATAATTATCTAAAAAATTTCCTACAGCGAACCTTCCAGGTCAAATATGGGCAGGCCCTCTCTAAAACATATATAACTGATTGTGGAGTACCCCAAGGTACCTGTCTTGCTCCTACCTTATTTAATATTATGATGGCAGATCTCCCGGCTTACCTTAAAGCTAAATTAGATAAATATACTAATACTACTCTTAAAATTTCTCAGTATGCTGATGACATAGCCATATGGAAACCTGTTAAAACTATAAATTCTCATGAGAGAGAAATATCTCAAGAAAAAACCATTAAATTTCAGAAGGTTATTGATTCAGTGCAGAAATACTTAGAAAATAACGGATTTGAGTTAGCTCCGGAAAAAACTCAACTAATAATTTTTAGTACTAGGAAAGCCAAATTTAGCATACCAATATCTGTAAGTAATTTTAGCATGAAACACCTGATCACTCTGCTAACTCAAATAAAATTCCTGGGCGTACTATTCACGTCCACTTTAAACTGGACACCACATATTAATAGCCTTATTTGTAGAGCAAATAGGGCTGTAAACTTAATCAGATTACTTAAGCACGAGGTGTGGGGCAGGAGCACCAAGTTACTTCTGCACCTCCATCATGCACTGGTGCGCTCAAATCTCAATTATGGAGCAGAATGCCTCCTGTCGGCATCTAAACGAGTGCTCAAAATGCTGGAAGCAGCAGAAATGAGATCGCTAAAGTGCATTATGGAGGTACCAGATTTTAAATCAAATAAAGCGGTCTATGCCCTTACCAAAGTGCTTCCTTTGGAACAATTTCGTCTAAAATTCTGTGCGAATTATATTAACCGGATATTTAAGACTTCTAATAACGCCCAGGAAACGTTTAATAATGAAATTAACATGGATCGGCAGGAATTAGCCATCCATGCAATACAAAAAAGAAAGATTCAGCCATCCCTAACTTCATTGGTTCGCGAGGTCCATGGTAGGGCCGCTGTGACTCCCCAGACAATTAAACCGGTACCGCTAGCACCTTATCCACCCTGGACCCTCCTCGGGGCCACGATAATTATGGATATACCTAACATAAATAAAAAAAGTGACCTACATCTCCAGAGATTAACAACTCTGGAGTTTCTGGAAGCTCAGTATCCCCACTCGCTCACCGCATATACCGATGGGTCTATAAATGATGCCGGAGATGCGGGGAGCGGGGTGGTTATTCCCTCTCTATCTAAAACGATTAGTTACAGTTTAGGCAGCGGCTGGGCCATTTGCACGGTAGAGCTGGTGGCCATATTAATGGGCCTTGGTCACGTGCTGTCCCTCCCGCTGCAGATGTATCAGTTTTTAATTTGTACCGATTCTAAATCAGCATTACAGAGTATTCAAAATAATGACCGAGCTGGTAGACCTGACATTGTTTTAGAGATAAATTTACATATTAATCAACTCTGTGCTAGAGGGGTCAGTGTCGCTCTCCAGTGGGTCCCCGCCCATGTTGGTATATTGGGTAATGAGGCTGCGGATAGGGCCGCCCGGGCCGGTGCATCAGGTCTTCCGGGTGCCCAGCCCGTGCGGCTCTCGCATACTATTCTAGAGGCTAAAAATAATGTTAATAAAGTAATAAGCGAGATCAGTAACGAAAATAATCTATCATTGGCCGGAGACTGTCCGGGCGTCCTCGCCTATAGAATTAAGAAAAATCATGCTATTTACTACAAGCTGCCCTACGTAGATGGGGCAATTAATAGGATCTGTACTGGCGGCTGGCGGGCCAGGTTGGCTCGCCCGTCCTGCCTCTGCGGCGAGGGCTTCACTCCTGACCGTGCGGTCTTGGATTGTGTGGCCTTCGCCGCCGAATGTACAGATCTTAGAACTGCATATCCGGGAGCCTCGTCTCTACAGGCTATACTTGAAACTGCTGATGTTAACACTATTGCCAAGATAACAAACATTGTGAACCTTTCTATTTTTACAAAGTTAATATAAATAATATCTTATAGAAGTACAATAGTTCAATTCAGTATAGCGGTGAACATTGCTGGCCCTGATCCGCGTTTGTCTTGGTCTTATCTGGACCGTTAGTATGTACATATTTTTAGTAATTTTAACGATTGAAATTTTTATCAGGTGGTCCTGAAATTTTAATTTCCTTTTAAAATTTTTTGGTAATAAAATAGCGAATATATTGTGTATAGATGGACCGAAGTTTTCTGGGTGAGAGACTAAATCAAAATTTGTAGGTGAGATAACAATTTTTAACTACAGTTTTTAATACTTGATCTTTTCGTATGTGCAGCGTTAACTAAAGATTATAAAAGCTAGTCCCCGATCACTGTATAGTGCCAGCGGGACGTTAAAATGGAGATAATGAATGAATGAAAATATGTTTCCACAGTGTGGGACGGCTGTAGCGATGTTCACATAAACAGGTCAAACTCTCTATATAAAAGAGCTGCTAAAATGATAGATACGCGGCCCATCCCTACTACAGACAAATTTAGACATTTAAACATTCTCGGCCTCCGTCAGAAACTTATTTTCAACAAATGCATCCTCATGCATAAAATATTAAGTAATATGACACCGCATTAGCTAAACACCAAATTTATGCCACAGCAAGAACGCGAAGGGGCCTCAAGGAACAATACTTTACATCTTTAAAACTCAGTAGTTCATCATTTTCTGGACCGTTTGTATCGAAATCTATTCCTGCACATTTGAAGACTATAGCCTCACTTAGAATCTTTAAAGCGGCGAAATTTTTTGACTACCTGGTGAGCCAAACACTGGGCATTTATTTAAACAAAACTTGATGGTCAATACCATGTACCACATGTATTGATGTACAGTGTGTGTGTGTGTGTGTGTGTGTGTGTGTGTGTGTGCGTGCGTGTGTATGTGTGTGTGTTTGTGTGTGTGTCGTATGAAGATGAATGTTGAGTGTTATTATTATTTTTGTATGTATGATGTTGTTAGACTGAGCTTCATTGTTGTATTTTTCTGTTTTGATATATATATATATATATATATATATATATATATATATATATATATATATATATATAAAATTTTTTTTTCAATTCTGAGAATGCTGTGCTAATGCCATGGAATTCCAGGCTGGTAAGCTTGCATTGTGTCATCAGGACGTCAGCTGCCTTTTTTTGTGACTGCATCGCTCACTAGTTCTAGTTCTAGAAAGAGAGGGTAGTGGGAGAAAAGGAATGACAGACCTATTATATTGAGCCTTCCACTGAACACCTACTACATAAAGCAGTAGGAACTACCCCCAGGCGCCCCGCCATCAAGGCGCTGGAGAATATCCAGACCTCCTCCACCCCCCCCCCCCCCCCCCACCTCTGAGGGGGGATTCTAGAAAATATTCCCAAACAGATATTGGACCTGCTGAGTAGACTTAAGTTTAAGGTTTTGCCGCATACGACCGGTTTCGCCCCAAGGGGAGGGAGTGGGGTAGGGAGGGGGGGGGGGGGGCTCTTCAGGTAGGCATACGGCGTAACCTGAATTGGTTGGTTAGTTCGGGTTTAACGTCCACAGCACCGAGGTGATGATGGACGGCCCTGACAGGCGGGTTATGGGGGACAGGGAAATCTATTGCCTATGGAGTACAACCGGAACACTGATCAACTCAGGCGCAATCCAACTGTGCCACTTTGATTTACCAGGACCTTTCTACTGACATGCTATTGAACAAATCCGTTTTTTCCCCCTGGATTGTGAGTCCAGCTACCGAGGCCGGGACGGGATTCGAACCCACGACCCGGCGATTCCCTTCGCTCTCCTGCTCCGACATTTAACCGCCTGAGCGATTTCGGACTCGTAACCTGAATTCATTCATTATCTCCAATTTAACGTCCCACTGGCACCATACAGTGATCGTAACCTGAATTTTCATTATCTCCAATTTAACGTCCCACTGGCACTATACAGTGATCGGCGTAACCTGAAATTGCAAACACAACGCATGTACTAGAAGCCGCCTCCAGAATTTACTGGTGGCACCGCCAGCACAGCGCGGATTGCATCCCTAAAGCTGTATGAGGTGTTGCAGTGGAAGAAGACTGACTAATTTTGAAAAGGCAACACCTAGGCAATTTTGTGGTGCAATTATTCTTTACTTTTAACAAAGGTGTCTCCCAAAGCCAAAAAAATGCACTCAATCAGATTAGCTCAAAGGGACGTAATTTTTCATTCAATTCTGAGAATGCTGTGCTAATGCCATGGAATTCCAGGCTGGTAAGCTTGCATTGTGTCATCAGGACATCAGCTGCCCTTTTTGTGCATCGCTCACTAGTTCTAGAAAGAGAGGATAGTGGGAGAAAAGGAATGACAGACCTATCATTTTAAGCCTTCCACTGAACGCCTACTACATAAAGCAGTACTGACTACCCCCAGGCGCCCCGCCATCCGCTAGAGAATATCCAGACCCCCCCCCCCCCCCGAAAAATTATATATTTCATTGTTTTAAATTGTTGTTGCCTGAAATATATTGTCTTTTCCCTTATTTTATGTTGTCGATGTTAGCAACGGCCAGTTTGAATCTGTCAAAACTTTTTACCGTTGATAATTAAAGTTTCATCATCATCATCATCATCATCATCATCATCTCTCTCTCTCTCTCTCTCTCTCTCTCTCTCTCTCTGATGATACAAGCCCGCTAACACAAAACGATCGAGTACATACTGCATACTTACCGCCGCAAACCACCCAGTCAGCTGAGGAGAGACAGACAGAGCAGAGGCCCCAGAAGGCAGAAAAAGCAGACGGAGAAAAGGCAAGTGAAGAGACTTTTCAATGTCACGCCATTGTTTATGCCAACACCGCCAAATGACAAGCAACCAAGAGCAGGCGCCACACAACACACTCCGAGCGGCACGAGAGTCCTGTCTGACCTAGATATGATGCAGGCAAACATGACAGCCATATTGTATACTATCCGTGCGGGTTGATGGACTGTGGTGATGCAAACAGACACAGTGACAACTGATGACGCAGATTTGCAATGTGCTGAAAATGAGACTCTCAGAATCGATATGACAGTCAAACCCATGAATTTTATGCAAGAATACGTGTCTGGACTTACTGATAGGTCACATCAGCGTCGTCTGCGGGACAACACTAGAAACCGAACATTCTGGTCGGTGAACCTATGGCCCTGTTAAAACGTTTGTCTGCCGCGAGTGTTGTGATATTGTTGTCGTGACTGATTTCAGTGAGAGGAGACAGACCTGCATCAAGTTTTGGTTTTTCAAACCGTCACTGAGGACCCCCGCCACATGCTGCAGAACGAACTTGTGTACCCTCAAAGCCTCAACTGAGATGTGGAACGAGGTGGACAGAGATAAGTACAAGGAGAAGTTGGAGCGGGCAGAGACTGACATGCACAGGGTGATGAAACTTGTGCGATCTTGGGTGATAAGACGTTAACTCATGCAACTCCGACATGCCACAGCAAGACATGGACCGAGAGTGATAGTTCAAGGGTTGTGCCAGAATAGCTTGGCGCCTATAGTTCAAGGGTTGTGCCAGAATAGCTTGGCGCCCATAGGCGCCAAGCTATTCTGGCACAACCCTTGAACTATCAATCTCGATCTGTTTCCAGAAGTGTAATACAGTCTTCAGGGGGCAATTTCAGAATTTGCGGATTTCGGTCCTGGAGCAGAATGTGTTAATTTCATGGCAGATGTCGCACTTATGTGTGGTTGATGGACGTTATTATTCCCAGTGACCTGTGCCACGGATGCTGAACTATGACCAGACGAATGACTGTCGGTTGTCCGTGTCTTGTGTTTTTGTTTTCGGGTTTGAATCCATCGTTCGTGGATCAGTATATGTCAAAATGCCTGCCCCCACGACCCTTGTCTATGGGCCCAGATGCCCACTTTGACTTTAAACATAACACTGCTGAAAATCGTAAATGTCAAACATTTTCTTTTTATCCATACATTTGCTAACTGAACGTCTATTGTATTGGCAGTGTGGCTATAAGCTACTGTGTCTGCGTATGATGCTGCAGATTAATGCTATGCGCCAATTTATTTCCTTTGCTTTTGCTTCGGCGGCACTTACAAATTCTCCAACGCCATTAAAAAAAAAAGTCAGCTATCGTGTTTCTTAATTTGTTTTCCTGCATTTTTATCTTTTTCTTTGTCTGGTGCGTTTGTTTTCCTGTCAAGTTTTATTTTATACGGGACAGCTTGTAAGACAGGCATAGAGTTGCATGATAGCTTTATAATAATAATAATAATAATGCTTACTTATATAGCGCTTATTCTTAAATAAGCTCTAAGCGCTTTACAAATAAAGAGTGGGAGTGGAGAGGGTCATAAAACCAGAGAAACAACGGATTCTGCAATACACACGCGCACACACACACACACAGGTACATAATGACAAAGAACTGAGCTACATTGGGGTATCGAACAGGTGGGTCTTTAGGGCAGATTTAAAGGCAGTGAATGAGGAAGAATGTCTAATGTCTATAGGTATTTTATCCTGCAATAAAAGATTTATCATCATCATCATCATCATCATCTTTGTCTGTCTGTCTGTCTGTCTGTCTGTCTGTCTGTCTGTCTGTCTGTCTCTCTCTCTCTCTCTCTCTCTCTCTTCCCCACCCGGGTCTGCCCTGGGGGACTTGGGTGGGGTTAGGTATTTTTTAGTTCCCAGGGTCACCCTGGTCAGCCCCACAGGGTGGGTTTTTCTCTCTATTCTGGGGCATGTGTTTCTGTCTACCCTTTGTCCATTCACCTGTATTTGCCTTTTTAAAACTCTCCCTACTGTCTGCACTGCCTGTAGCTCTTGATATTGGATGTGTGTTGCTAAATGGTCTTAGCTTTATTTAGGCCCCATGTGTTAGGTTTATTTAATGTATTTGACCGGCTGGCGACATACATTCAATGTTCTTTTTTTTTTTTTTTTTTTTTTTTTTTTTTTCACAAGCAGTGCAGGCACGTCCTGAGAAAGCCTTGTTGCTGTCGGGACGTTAAGCAATGTACAATCAATCAATCAATCAATCTCTCTCTCTCTCTCTCTCTCTCTCTCAAACGGCAGGTTTGAAAAATGGCTATGTCTGTGACGATGTCAATGCCTCAACCGTTGATAAATAAAGCTTCATTGAATCATCATTGAATCTCTCTCTCTCTCTCTCTCTACGTCTCTGTCTCCAGTCTCTCTGTCTCTCTTTTCTCGGTCTGTCTGTCTGCCTGTCTCTCTGTCTCTGTCTCTCTCTGTGTGTGTGTCTCTCTCTCTCTGTCTGTCTGTCTCTGTCTGTCTGTCTCTGTCTGTCTCTGTCTGTCTCTCTCTCTCTCTCTCAGATTAACGGGCAACCCTAGTCACGATTCAGCCCAGGCCATGCAGATCGGCATTGCCCAACTACTGCTGCCTTTCCTACCGAAGTACTAATTGTGGGTTACTCACTCGTAATGCGTATGAGCGTTGCTTGTGAGTATCCTATACACTATCCCTTAGTCTTGATAATTGGAAATACTAATTATCGGTTACTCATTTGCAGCGCGCATGCGACTATCTGGTAATAATCCATTATCCATATCTCTCATTTGTCTTGATAAAAACCGAAAGAGTAATTATTGGTTACTCATACGCGGCGCGCATGCGCGTTGCTTATGACATCTGATAATTATGTAATGTTAGTTGTGTGCACACGAAGAGACGTTAACCGCGTTACATAAGGAAGTTTGAACGGTGCCTTTATCTCAGATTACAACTCGACTCTTCATTATAGCTTGTGACTATCATCAGACTTTTCCTATCGGAATATTTCATTTTGCCTTTTAATGTCGTTAGTGTGTATGTACGGACGCGTCTCTTGACAAGATTAGACTGTTGGCCAGTGGTGACTGTTGCAGGCTGTGTTACTAGTGACATTGTCCACAGGTTTTGGTGTACAATGCAACAACACAGCACTATACACATGATAAAAGCCACACGTCTTACAGCTTGTGGACTAACGTGATTGTGACTTAATTGTTGAAAAGCGCAAAGCATGACTTAGTTTGTGCGCTGTGCCACATCTGTCATTATAAGAATCAGAGGTCACTTAAAGTTCTCTGCACTTAAAGCACTGGGCGAGTGGTGAATTGTCTTTTCCGCTGGCTCTGTGGTATTGACTGTGCAGCCTCGTTGCTTGACATTATTAGCGCAAAACTGGACATTATCTAGTTTGCAGCGAAAATGCGCTATTGCTTTAATTTGTTTTCTTCCACTGTCAGGTTATCAAATTATTTTGTGTAGTTCTGTGTGACGGTTCACCTTTACCTGTCCGGTTTGCACTGTGTGTATGATACTGTGTGTGTGTGTGTGTGTGTGTGTGCGTGCGTGCGTGTGTGTGTGTGTGTGTGTGTGTGTGTGTGTGTATGTGTGTGTGTGTGTGTGTGTTTGTATTGTGAAACAGTTTACATTCTTTTTGTGTTATAGTCTCTTATGCCTGTGCTAGCCTCAATGGCGAAAGCGAGCAAAAGGGAATGTACCTTACGTGTAGGTCATCTTAACGCGTTTCATCTTTACAATAAGATACCTGACTTTTAGCTTGTTTTTTTCACGATCCCACACCGACACCGTTTCACTTGTTTGGCATCACTGAGGCACGCTTGAGCTCAAAAATCAGTGATGAAGCCACCAGTATCCCTAACTTTTCAGTAATTAGAAGAGATCCTTCCTACCCAGGCAAAGCAGGCATTGATGTCTACATCCACCAGTCTATTCAACACTTAGTCCGTTGACAGCAAGATATAGAAACCGTACTGAGATTTTGAGTGCGTGTGGATTAAAGTAAAACGTCTTTTTTTTGGCTCCATCATACGCAGTCTTCTTGTACCGTAACCCGGCGGCTGACTTTAGTCACCGACGATTTCACCTTAACTTAGATAAAGTCTGTAAAGTAAACTCCGACATCATTCTAATGAGCGATTTCAATATCAATTTACTGAAACCCCACACCGCATGGGAAACAACAACTTCCTTATTTGAGCTGGTACAGCTGGTCCAGTCACCCGCTAGGATTACTGTTGCAGCGTCCACTCTCATAGACCATATTTATACCAATAACCCTAAATCTGTGACTGACGTTTCTCTTCCCGACTTGAGCATTAGCGATCATTTCCCTCTAGTGTGTAACTGGGCTGCGCAAATTCCTAAGTCTAAAAAGAAAGGTCATTTATCACATAACGTATTGCTCTTTTGAACATTTTAATCAAAACGCATTTTTACATGATCTTCGTAATGCTTGCTTTGACGCAGTAACCGAGTCCAACGACCCAGAGGTTGGTTAGTTCGGGGTTTAACGTCCACGGCATCGAAGTCATAATGGACGGCCCTGACGGACGGGTTATGGGGACAGGGAAATCTATTGCCTATGGAGCACGACCTGAACACTGATCAATTCAGTAGCACTGAAACTGTGCCAGTTTGATTTACCAGGACCTTTCAACGGACATGCTATGGAACAAGCCCGTATTCAGTTTTTCCCTGCATTGCGAGTCCAGCTACCGGGGCCGGAACGGGGACTCGAACCCACGACCCGGCGATTCCCTTTGCTCTCTTGCTCCGACGCTTAACCAAAGAAGTACCCAACGGAGAAAGAAACACGCTTAGAAAAGACGGGTACAACACAATTTATTAATATTTCGGGTAAATACCCTTTGTCAAAATAGACAAACAAACAAACATAGAGATTAGCCGCTACTTATCTTCAATGGCAGAAGGAATGTGGCAACTGAAGGAGGTGACGTAAAAATCTTTTTACGTCACCTCCTTCAGTTGCCACATTCCTTCTGCCATTGAAGATAAGTAGCGGCTAATCTCTATGTTTGTTTGTTTGTCTATTTTGACAAAGGGTATTTACCCGAAATATTAATAAATTGTGTTGTACCCGTCTTTTCTAAGCGTGTTTCTTTCTCCGTTGGGTACTTCTTTGCATATTACACGCTTGGCAGTCACCTTTTTGGTCTGGATCGACGCTTAACCGCCTATTTCGGACTCCTACCCAGAGGTTGCTCTCTCTGCATGGTACAACATTTTCCTTGGGGTACTCAACAAACACGCACCCCTCGGGGAGAGAGGCGTGTCAAAAGCGCGGTGCTATCCCCATGGATTACAAAAGAACTGATGCAGGCCATGGGGTTTAGGAACACCCTCAGGAGAGAAATGAAGTTTGACGAGTGTAAAAAGCATCGTAAACGCGTCAAGTATATGTCACGCGAAACGAGAAAAACATTTGTAAGAAATACTGTTAAGAATAACAAAGACGGGGCAGCTATTTGGCGCGTCCTGAATTCCCTTACCCGAGGCACTAGTGCATCCACGGTAACCACTAATGATCTATCCGCTGACATGTTTAATAATCACTTACTATCTGTTGCTGAAGTTTTCTCAACACAAGGCAATGTCAATGATAAGTGTTCCGATGTTTTTATTTGACTACTGCAATCAGAAAACTGTGTCTCCTTTTAGCATTCCATCGATTGCAATACATGAAGTAGGTAAATTCATAAGTAGTCTCGCGAACAAGAAGTCGTCAGGCCCTGATGACATAAATCCTAAAGTTATGAAAGTATCTCTACCTTACATTGTTGAATCGCTGACATACATTTACAACATGTGTCTCCTTCAGTGTGTATTTCATACACACCTTAAATTTGCAAAAGTAATTCCACTACCGAAATCCAAGGACAGGGGAAATCTGAATAATTATGGACCGATTTTTTGTTACTGTCCGTGTTAAGCAAACCTCTGGAGTGACATGTACACAAACATTTGTCTCAGTATTTAGAGACAAATAATATACTTCATCCCTTCCAGTCTGGGTTTCGTCCGAAGTATTCCTGTCATACAGCGCTAAGCAGACTTGCAGATAAATGGTTATCTTACGTAAACAATTCTCAATTGACGGGTGTTTATATCTTGACTTTAAGAAGGCGTCTGATCTCGTTAACCACGACACTCTGATAAGCAAACTGAGTCATTATTTTAAACAAAACGTCTCAGCAGTTCCTTCTTTAGTTCATATCTAAAGGGAAGAAAGCAAAAGGTTGTAGTTAATGGATCACACTCTGAACTGAAGGAGGTTAAGTTTGGAGTACCACAAGGGTCGGTGTTAGCGCCTCTGCTATTTTGTTTATACATCAACGACCTACCTCTTCACCTAACGTCCGAATCTATCGAATGTGACTTGTTTGCTGACGATACTTCAATCCACACGGCAAATAAAACCTTTATGTGGTTGCAGAAAATCTAAAACAGAGCTTTGATGAGGTGTCCGCCTGGTGTGAACGTAACTCAGTGAGTATCCGTCCAGCAAAATCTAAGTCAATGGTAATTGCGACACGCCAAAAACACCAACTAAATCCCATTTTACTTGATTTGTCCTTCGCAGGCAATAATATTGCCTCCTTGGAATTATAGATGATCAGCTCAAGTGGCAGGCACACACATATAACGTGTATAAAACTGTTTCAAGAAACATTTTCATGCTGTCCAAACTGAAGCTCTTCACTGACTTTGAAACCAGAAAATTATTTTATTATGCACATATTCAAGTCTCACATTAATTATGCTTCGACGGTGTGGGATGGCTGCAGAGATGTACATGGAAAAAGACTTAACTCCTTTCACAGACGAGCAGCGAAATTAATTTTACCCGATCCTACTTTGACAACGGATGATAAGATTCGCAAAGCGGGACTTCTTTCTCTCAAGAATCAGTTTGCATTTAACAAAGGTGTTCTCCTGTTCAAGATTCGGAATAAGAATGCTCCAGAATATCTAACCCAGCTGCTGGTCCGGTTTCAGTCCAACTATGGCGATACGAAAAGCGATTCATTTCTCTGTCTCTGTCTGTCTGTCTGTCTGTCTGTGTGAAGCTCATCACTGAACAGCATGAAGTTTCAAAATTGGTAACCAATGCTTTTACCTCTGAAAAAAAAACTTTAGACCCGTAATCGCATATGGGTAGGTAACGGTGAATCGCTCAGCAGTCAGGATGGCCGAGCGGTCCAAGGCGCTGCGTTCAGGTCGCAGTCTGGTTCTCCAGACGTGGCTTCGAATCCCACTTCTGACAAACTTTTTTTTTCTGTTTAGATTCCATATTTTACCGTGCTGATTTTCTGCCTTTTGTTCGTTTGTTAATCTATGTATAATTTATCCGTTGTTTTATTTATAATTCATTAATCTGTTTATTTAGAATACATTGTAAACGTTCAGTCTGCGCTGTTCATTGTTCTTTCCTTTCGGTGGAGTGTTAGGAGCGGTGGAATTGGAATCTCCCTCCCTCCCTCCGTCAAGATTTTCTTATTTTCATACTGACATACAGTTTACTGCCGTTGTCTCTTACGCTGCAATTATCGCATCTTGTTTTCAAGCCCATCTATGTTTGTTTGTTTGTGTGTGTGTGTGTGTGTGTGTGTGTGTGTGTGTGTGTGTGTGTGTGTGTGTGTGTGTGTGTGTGTGTGTGCGTGCGTGCGTGCGTGCGCGCGCGCGCGTGCGTGCGTGCGTGCGTGCGTGCGTGCGTGCGTGTGTGTGTGTGTGTGTGTTGTTTTTTTCCCCGGGTTTTCTGGCTGTAAAGACCAGACATGTTAGTGTTATTAGTCTGCTGTTGTTTATCCTGTGCGTCTTTGCCACGCCCATCCATAACAACTGAGACAACACAGCCTTCTCGCGCGCCAAGCTAATGCGACTATGATACTACCCCTAAACTATCACGGCTGAACCATCTCCCACAGCTGCAAGGACATAATGAAAACAAAGGACTTTGCACCAAAATAATTTATCCTTGGAAAATACAGTGTCGTTATTATAATCGTTTATAGTCGATGCCCCGGGGGTTACGGAAGTCGTTATCTACGTGTGAATGATTTTTTCTTCATTTTTTTTTTAAATCGCGTATTAGTTTCTAGGTATTATTGCTGGATAGCCACGCCGATGTCATTAACTATTTACCGCAACACGTAAAATGTAGCGTCGCGAAGTGACGCCCGCACTGTCTCGGTTTTCCTTTGTCTGCAATCAGCATACAACCAAGCCAAGTACGACACACACTCAGCTCTGCCTCGGTCCATTAGTTCTTTGGGTGTGGGTAGCGCATTTTGTAGAGGTGATTTCTGCAGGAATCCCCTCGACAAAGTGCGCTACCCACACCCAAAGGGCATCGTCTATGTTATCGCCGATAACGAACATCAGAGGAACCATACGATGTGTGCTTTCGGCGGTGAAACTGATGATCAGTCGATATTTAGGCCTTGTATGCACGCTTTCAACGCAGAGTACTTCGTATTTGGAGTTATGTACCGGCTTAATGTATACACACGACTTTATTGTACCGCACGGTTTTATTGAGGCACGAATTTCTCACGTTTAGTGTTTGACAGTGCTTCTTCTTCTTCTTCTTCTCGAACGCCGTCACACTTGGAGTTTGGCTCTCAAAATGAAATCTGTGGTCTTCTGTAGTGCCTCCACAGGCCCGTACAGTTTCTCTTGTAGAGTGGCGGGCTTCGGCCATATCTCCTCCCCCAGCGGCTGGTGGTTCCCACAGTCCTGGAGGATGTGCTCTGTGGTCTGCTCTGCTTCTCCACAAGGGCACAGGGGAGATGGCACGAGGTGGAAGCGTCTGTGCAGGTGGAAATTGAGTCGGTTGTGCCCGGTCCTCAGACGAAAGATGGTCACCTGCTCTTGTCTGGACAGCTGATGGTAACTGTCTATGGGCCGTTGTGGTGGTCTGTACACAGACTTAATGATGGTCTTCATCTCTGTGAAGCTGACTCCATTTTCATCTTGTTCTTTCTCTGCGCCCGCTTTTGCCATTCTGTCAGCTTCTTCATTGCCGTAGATGCCACAGTGTGAAGGGATCCACTGCAGCACCAGTCTGGTGCACTTGATGTTTTGCAGTGCCTCTTGTAGACGTGGACAGTGCTTCTAAAAACCGGAGTCTTTTCAACCTGCTGTGCTTTCGGCCGTCAACGAATTTTTTTCGACTGCAAGAGCAGCGCAGATCCTCATGAGAGTACTGTTTCCAGTGCTTAGTGCTTAACCCTTTTCATCCTGAGACACTAGTGCTTGAAATAAATTTGACTGTGATACTGATAGTTCAAGGGTGGTGGCAGAATAGCTTGGCGCCTTAGGCGCCAAGCTATTCTGGCTGTGACCCTTGAATCAAAATTATTGATCTGTCTTGTAATATGTCACGCAGCCTTCATATAACGATAAAGAGAATTTTAAAAAAGAAAGTAAATCAGCATCCGGGTGTAATGGGTTAACAAAGATCTTCATAAGCCCCGAGCCCACTGCAGGGAGTCATGAGGATCTATGCCATTTGGTATACTATAGTACTAGAAACTCTTTCATATTCGAACAACAAAGCCACTACTACTCCGGTACTCTCCTACCATCTGCAAGAGGCACAGGTCCTGCTCATAAGGCCTTGCAATTTGCAGGGGCTTATAAAAGTCTATGCCTATTGCGCATTATATTCTGCTTTTCAAGCTAAGAAGGCAGTTGTGGTTTAAACTGAAGAGTGTGAAGTGACAACGGAATACGAAGAACCACTTAAACGCAAGACAGAGTGCTAGTGTATCGATTTAGTTAAGAAAATAAAAAAGAATTATTAATAAAGGAATTATTCATGACCGTGTGGCAGAGTACGTAATGCACAATGAAAACCTCCCCATTAGGGGACGAAATCAAGTGAAGGTATAAAAGTAATTTAAAAAAAAAAAAAACGAACAAGGAAAATTGAAATCAAGTGAAGGTATAAAAGTAATTAACATTTTTTTTTTTAAATGAACAAGGAAAATTGAACATCACCCATCTACAAGAAGCATAAATCCTCATGAGCCCCCGCAGTCGCCGCGAGGGCGCATGAGGATCTATGCCTCTTGCTGAGACCGAATTGTAACCATGTAGTTCTTTCACGCCGCTTGAGGCGGTTTTGGTCGTCACTGATACGAGTAAGTGAAGAAAGATTTACTGAGAAACAAAATATGTCATATGCCGCCTAGTGCCGGTCAGACTGAGTAAGTGTAACTGAAAGTAGAAAGTTTGGTTTCAGAATATTTCTCCCATACTGACAAAAGATAATTTTTTATTCTATTTGGAATCAAAGCTGTAACCGCTCTGCCTTCTATTGCCTCGGGCTGTTTGTGAAGCCTAGCCCGGCCGTAGCCGGCTGACTGGCTCCCGGCCATGGCCGGAGGCCCGGCGAGACCGCTTATCGTGATTAGACCCGTCATCATATATAAGTAGGTAACGCACAATTTTTTAACAGTCAGGATGGCCGAGCGGTCCAAGGCGCTGCGTTCAGGTCGCAGTCTGGTTCTCCAGGCGTGGGTTCGAATCCCACTTCTGACAAACTTTTTTTTTTTTCTTTTTCGATTTCACATTTTACAGTGCTTATTTTCTGGATTTCGTTTGTTAGTCTATGTTTTTTGTTTTATTATTTTAAAAATAATTTTTATCCGTTGTTTAATTTTTAATTCATTGATTTATGTAATTTGAATAAACTATTTATTGTGTTCGCGTAATCAAAGTTTACTATAACCGGTGCCTTAGTAACATGCTAACGTAAACTGAAGTCAGTTCTAATCATAACTGACTTGCAGACCTTCTTCTGCAATGATGACGCGATCAGACGATTGTTTAAGCTCTGGGAAACCAGCAAGGCGTGATGATGGCCCAATTTATATTTGACAGCTTACATAATCGTGCATTTAGCATCTTTAGCTTTGATAATCGTTCCGTTGTCTTTAACCCGATAACCCCTTCACTGTTGAGGAAAACTGAACATCACCCATCTGCAAGAGGCATACATCCTCATGAGCCCCCGCAGTCGCGGGGGCCCATGAGGATCTATGCCCCTCTTGCTGAGACCGAATTGTCACATGTTCCTTTGACGGTTGGGGCTTTTGGTCAGTCGTCGAGTGAAAAAAGATCAGTTTTAAGAAACAAAATATTCCTCCAGTGTCGGGCAGAGAAGGGGTTAAACCTTCGCAGAGAGCACCCAGGGTGTGTAAAATGTATGAAATGGCCAATTCATTGCCAAATAAACGCGTGCCTCTTGAGCGTAGTCCTGCGCGAGCCACTAAGCAAAGTGTTCCGCCACATGAGCGAGCTTATTCCTGCGCCAGCCACTAAGCTTAGTGGCTGGTGCAGGAATAAGCTCGCTCATGCAAACCGGCCCCTGCAGCAGAACACCTTGTTTATTGGCTTGCGCAGGAGTAAGCTCACTCATGCAACCGAGCCAGCACTGAACCGCCAAAAGAACACGGACGAAGTCCTACGTGGTGGGAGCAAGAGACACAGAACATCATGAGCCCCCGCATTCCCGGGGGCTCATGATGTTCTGTGTCTCTTGCAATTGCTGCATGGTGCTTTTTGCCTCTGGCGGTCGGGCGATGTTCGACAGCGACTGATGGAGCTAACGAGTGTGATCCTCACGAGGCGTCGCGCGCCGTATCGTTGTGCAACAAAGTACAGGTCGTTCCCACCGGAAAGAAAGAAACAATTGAGGACAAGCGATCATATTGTCTGGTTGTTGTCACTCTCACTCGCCAGCGCCGGATCAATCAGTTTTAAGGGGGGGGGGGAGGTGGAGAACGACAATATAAAAACTGTATACTGTTCAGGAGTGGATCAGTTACCTCGGGGGTGGCGGTGGGGGGGGGGGGGATCCAAATTTTTGTTTTGGACCTTCAACCTCATACTAAAGGCCTCCCCGACGCTAGACCGTGCTTCCAGGGTCCAAAGAAATCGAAAAGCGGGGTGGGAAGGGGTGGGGTATGGGGTGGGGAGAGGGTGGGGGGGGGGGGGGTAGAGAGAGAGAAAAGGCGCGTTCTTCCAAGGTCCGAAGAAATCGAAAAGCAGGGGGTGGGGGGTGGGGGTGGGTGGGTAGGGAAACAAAAGGCGCGTGCTTCCATGGTCCAATGGAATCGAAAAGCGGGGGGAGGGGGGGGGGGCAGGGGGGGGGGAGGGGGGGAGGAGAGGGGGAGGTGGGGGGTGGTGCTTATAGTTACAGTGTCCGAAAGAAACTAAAAGCGGGGGAGGGGGGGGTGCTGCAATAAAATTAAACCACCCCCCTACTTCTCGGACCGTGTTGTGGCCTGGTAGTGAATGTTTCTCTCGTCTTTTTTTTTTTTTAAGACGAGGGGGGGTGGGGGGGTCTGTAGTATCAAAGCACCCCCCCTCCCTGGATCCGGCCCTGCTCGCACATCCGGTTATTATAATTACGATATGAGAAAACAATTACCACAATCCTCCCCCTCCCCATGGTCCTATTACTGATTAGGAGGAAGTCTTTGCCTAGTATTGTTCACAGTTTGCCTTGCGGCTCGCGGCGACTCGTTCGTTCAAGTTCGAGTATCTGGGAGAGTCAGTCCCTCAACTGATAAGTCTTCATCTGCAAGAGACGCAGATTTTCGTGAGCCCGGCCCTGCTGCGCAGCGACTCACGAAAATCTGCGTCTCTTGCTATCGGGGACGAGTTTCAATAGCATTTATGTTGGTTCGTCGTAGAGAGAAGCTTTCTCATCCGGCTGTAGGGTTTTCCCATGCTCAGACCGCGACCAGGATCATTTCATCATTGTCATAACCACTTAGCCTTCCTCGCGGTTAACCCACTTAGCCCCGAGGTCCCATTTCTTACAATTTTGGAGGTGTTGCCTAATGATTATGTGCCAGTTGTCGGAGATGGATTGACCATGATAACTGTAGTGCCAGATTAGCTTGGCTCCTGTTGTAGGGACTCGGGGCTAAAAGGTTAACCCGTTTGCTGCCAGTGGACTCAGACCTTAAACTCACGATATCGTCAAAGTCCAGGAGCCCCAGCCATAAAAAGACCGGAACATAGACACAATGTGGTTTGAGCAAGAAGCATCCCAGTAGGCTAAGGTTATCGGGCACTGGCCCACCGCGGCCGTCGTTGGCCCGAAGACGTTTTGCCATTGGGGATAGATCTTCGTCAGCCCTCGCAACGGCGACAACGCCGCTATGCAACACTTTTGCAGCTATTGATGCGGGGTTGTGTTGTAATTCTTAAATTGTCCTTCTGTTTCTGTTTTAGTTGGGATTTTCGTTTCTGCACGCCATATGCGATTTATAATTACACAACGTAGAGAAGTATTGCCGCGGTATGTGTGTAGGTGGGAGGTCTGTAGGCCTACAGGGAGAAGTATGAATGGGGGGAGGTCGGTCTGTAGGTGTGCTGCGGGTTGAGAGGGAGACGGGGGGGGGGGGGGAGGAGGGAGATATCGTTGGTCATGGTGGGAGGAAAGAACAGGAACGGCCGAGATGGGGGTATCATAGTCAGCTGTAAAGTGATGATGCTAATATTACAGAACTGAGAATCATTACTTGCTTGTGATCGCTTAGCGCTTCTGTGTCAGATATGATAGTGGGCAATTGGGGCGTGGGAAACCTGCTGCCGTGAGACAGTCGGGATGGCCAAATGGCTGCTAATTGTCTGCTGGATCACCTTATTTAAACAACCCTTCGCTTCCGGAGCACAACAGACAATACCCCAATGCAAGAGGCAGTTGCGGGGGCGCATGCGGATCTACGCCTCTTGCTGGCCCCACTTTGAATCCATGTGTCCATGGACGGGTACACTTCAGAAATACAATCTGAGTCCACTGGCAGTGAAGGAGTTACTCTTGTTTACTTTCAGCTCCGATGAGGGAAATGGATGGACCTTGATGATCAGGAAAAACCCAGTGATTAACCCTTTGGGTCCGGGTCAGTGTCAGTAACTCTGATCAGACGAGGTGATTCCTGTAGGACCCGTCTATGGCTGTCAGTAGCGCTTTCTGTCGAAGTCATTCCTACATTCATTACGAAAATCACACCAACAAATTAACCCATTCAACCCATACGCACTACAGCAGGAGATGGGTCGACCATGATAATTCAAGGGTAGTGCCAGATCAGCTTGGCGCCTGTCGGCGCCAAGCTCATCTGGCACTGCCCTTGAATTATCACGGTCGATCCATCTCCTGCAACTGGTGCATAGTCAAAGATGACGCCGCCAAAATTGGGGAAATACGGCCGTCGGGCTGAATGGGTTAATGTGATTGCCAAACGTGTAAAATACAAAGAAAATCCCAACAAAGAAAGAAACACTTGAAGAATGGACAGTTACAACGCAATTATGCTGTAACTGCCATTTTTAAGCGTGTCTCTTTCATTCTCTTACACTCATTACGCCGTCCTGTTGAGATGCCCAAACGTGGAAATACATTGTACTCTGAAAACCGCCTACATCAGTTTCAGTCCACGAGACAGACCGACCATAACCGTTTCATTTACCCTTTGGCTGTCGGTAGCGCCTTTTGTCGCGATGATTCCTGCAGAAATCATCGCGACAAAAAGCCGGATACCGACAGCCGAAGGGTTCACCCCTTCACCGCGGAAACACAGCAAACAGCTTCCAAATGTAAGAGACAAAAAATCCTGAAAAATCATTAGATCCCGCATTCACAGTCACATGGTGAAAATGACGCTCCCGAAGATGCTCGCTAGCGTGAATTTTCCATGAACTGGTAAAAAATAAAGGGCCCTCAAACATGACTAATCTTATCTAAACACAGATTCTTTGCCGGGGCGTGTAAGAGTGTATAAAACAAGAGTTGGGTGTTAAAGTACCATTACACATGCATCTGGAGACACATTTCAGCACCATTTGTGTTTGTAATGCCTTGTCGATACACATAATGAACATTAACAGCAGTTTGGACACGCAGCAAAACCGCACTAGTTTATTCTGCGCTGCCGTTAGCGTGTCAATCTATTTGCACACAAACCAAGGGGAATCACTCAGCGCTGGACAGACAAACAGTTAGATCCCCTGCCCCCGCCTATTAGGCACCCATTCGCCAGCCCACAGAGAAATACGCAGGTATAGAATAAGACGATCATTTGCATTCTCTAAAAGAATGCATTAGGTCTCTTATATAACCCATGTCTTTCTCCGGAACTTAGGAAGTAGGCAGGAGAAACATACATACACAAACACGAAGGTGCACTACTATATGTGGTCGAGTAAATACCCTGATTTCCCACAGTAGATGCACATAACATTACACAACAATGTAACGATATAACGATACAAATTTGCCTCGAGTTAGACTCACAAACCAGATAGGTGAGGCTAGCGCTGGCAGAACTGTACACAAACCAAGGGGAATCACTCAGCGCTGGACAGACAAACAGTTAGATCCCCTGCCCCCGCCTATCAGGCACCCAATCGCCAGCCCACAGAGAAATACGCAGGTATAGAATAAGACGATCATTTGCATTCTCTAAAAGAATGCATCAGGTCTCTTATATAACCCATGCATCTATTTGCAGCTGTTTCTCGTATTAAAAGCGTTATATTTCTAGAACATAGTGGAGTCATTGTCAGGTTACTTGATATAAAGACAGCGTGTGCTGAACTGGATTGACCTGTGTCTAAATGAACCATAACTAGACCTGTGTGTAGCGTTTCGTAACCATCTGTTGCAGAAGTGTATCTTTGAAAAATTACGGCGGTAGTGGGCCTTTAATACACAGTGTGAAGAGTTGACTCCAACGGGTCTTTGTTTCTTTGCAAACAGTTAAGTACGAAGCTAATAATTATGGTCGCAGACAGCGTAGTCGCAGATCAACTCATTCTAGACGTGCCGCCTCTGGATACGCGGCTTATGCCGCGTATCCGGAGGCGGCACGTCTCGAATGAGTTTAATCCCTTCGTTGCCATTGATCACGAATTGAGGGACTGAAACGACTGCATGCTGACAAACATTCGCGTGACGGCGATCACAAATGCAAATAATATGACCAACAATAGGCCTAAAGAACATATGACTGCCAGGAGATATAATTCCTCATGAGCCCCCGCGACTGTGGCCGACTACCCCTTGAACTGATACATGGTCGATCCATCTTTCGCTGGGTCACTCGTTGTAAACAACTCTTACCTCCTTTAGACTACTCAGTAAGCACTGGGGAGCAAAGAGTCTCACAAAGTCACATCAGTGCTTAACCCTTTTCATCTTGATACAATACTGCTAAAAATAAAGTTGACTTTAATAGTTCAAGGGTAGTACCAAAATGGCTTGGCGCCTTAGACCCTTGAACTAAAATAGCGGCTGATCTATCTCTTAATCGGTAATGTAGTCTTTATAGGGCAATAAGCACATTAAAAAAAATCAGCCTCAGGAACGTTAATGGGTTAACCGGTAAGCAAACGCGAAGACATCTTCCATCAAATCAGCATAGATGTAAAAATTAAAGCAATAGGCCTGCGCATATTTCCACGAGTCCCTGCGCCTTCAAGGTCTCCCGACAACCTACATGTATGTCTCTTCGCAGATGCCAAAACTGACACGCCGGGGGCTGGCGAACCGGCACAGGTACTCGGATTTAGCTTTTTGACCCAGTTGACTCCGGCACAGTTTAAACCTCAGTCCATGTCGGGGTCAGGGTCAGTGTTTAGGGTTGCCGGGTTAGGGTAAGGCGATATCTCCTCAGATTCGTGTCGGCTTTTTAGGGTGCTGATGCAATGCTAGGAGCCGCCGCGACTGATGGGGAGCCCGGCCGAAGACCTAGTAAGCAAAACTCAAGCGGTCGGCCAGACAATAGCTGCTGTGGCCCGTGCACGTTAGTGCGCGGGCCACAGCGGCGGCTGAGTCGGCCCGAAGGCCTTTTCACTTCAAGTTCAATTTAGTGTCGAATACGTTTGCTAAGCTGGCGCGCGATACATTGTGACCGTCGTGCAAGCTACTCAATCCCGGATAACTTTCTCAGGATGAGGAACAACTGGAGTTGCTGTCAAGAGACATAAATTCACATGAGCCCCTGCGTTGCAGGGGCTCATGTGAATCTATGCTTCTTGCAGACGGAAGTTGATGGGTGATGGACAGTGTCACACACAGACTGACTGAAAGCAACAAGTGTCATTTCGAGTGGGATAGGGGCGTTCTCGGTGATGCAGGGGTATTAGACTCGGAGTGGTTAGAGCGCATCCCGAAATCAGACTTGACTGACAGTAATTTCACGCCACGCCACCCCGGCTATTTATTCGTGGTATATAACGATAAGCAACAACAGCAACTCCAGTTGTTCCTCCAGTTGTTGAACACAACCAGGGAAGAACCAGTCTTGCTTGCTGGCACCCCGTTGGAGGAGGTGGAGTCCTTCACCTATCTCGGGAGCATCATAGACAAAAAAGGCGGCACTGATGCAGATGTCAGAGCACGAATCGGTAAAGCCAGAGCAGCCTTTCTCCAGTTGAAAAAAGTGTGGAGTTCCAGAGAGCTGTCACAACACACCAAAGTCCGGATTTTCAACTCCAATGTAAAAGCAGTTCTCCTATATGGAGCAGAGACATGGAGATTGACAAAAACCACAGTCAACAGAGTACAGACCTTCATGAACAGTTGCCTTAGAAGAATTTTGAAAATCCACTGGCCAGAGAAGATCAGCAACGTCAGACTCTGGGAGAGAACAGAGCAAATAACAGCAGAGAATGAAATTGGGCGAAGAAGATGGGGATGGATCGGTCACAGTCTGAGAAAGCCAGCTTCCAGTATCACTAGGCAGGCATTGTCATGGAACCCCCAGGGAAAGAGGAAAAGAGGTAGGCCGAGAAACTCCTGGCGTCGAGACCTCCAAGCAGACATCAAGAGACTGGGAACCACCTGGAGTAGAATCGAAGGAGAAGCACAGGACAGGAGTTGCTGGAGGTCTCTCGTCGACGGCCTATACCCGGGTAGGGGTGACAGGCGTAAGTAAGTAATATAACGATAAGGGCCCATCTCCGATTTTAAATTCCGATTTGCACTGTATCAGATCTGTTAAGTAATTTCTGCACCTTTTAACGTCATTATCATGCCTGTTATACAGAACTCTTAGCGCCATGCACAGGCATGGGATATGATCGTTGGTAAAATGAACCACTTCTTTACCACGAGTAAAGTAAGTAGGAAATGTGTTGCTTTATACTGCCTGTGTTATATAGAGGTGGAAGACTTCGCAACTATCATCTCATGCCTGTGGACAGCGGCAGGCTATTTAATCTTGGTACCGCCCTTGAACTATAATAATTATTTGTTGATCAATCCGTCTTTTTGTCATAATGTATCAGGATTGATTAGGTTAACGAGAGCAACGCTCTCAATTTCACTTAAAGCGTGCTTTAACACCTTCACAGCCGAGAGAAAAAAAAAGAACACGATCTAATATCAAGAGACATAGATCGTCATGAGTCCCTGCAGTTGCGCGGGCTCATGAGAAGCTATGCCTCTTCAGTGCTGCCACCTCTTTGCATTCACGTTCTTTAGACGGCTGGGATTCTGAGTTTAGTGTTGAACGATCAAAGATTTTTTTTTTTTTTTAAATCTGAGGACGACTGGCAGGCCAGTACTATGCATCCGCGGTGACCCTACGACCCTATTGAACTGATTGCTGGGCATAACTGCATGTTTCACTTAAGGACAGATTAACTCATTGTACCCCAGACACACCACAGCAAGATAAGGATCGACCATGATAGTTCAAGGGTGATGCCAGAATAGCTTGGCGCCTACGGGCGCCAAGCTATTCTGGCATCACCCTTGAACTATCATGGTCGATCTGTGTCCTGCACTGCAATGCAGTCTTCAGAGGACAACGGCAAAATTTTGGGATTTCGGTGTTGGGGTAGAATGAGTTAATTAAGACAGCTGACTGTGATATAACCCCACAAAGGCCGTTATGTTAGATCGCCAGCGACTGTCAGTTTAGCTCAAGGGCCAGGAGTTGTGCTATAAATAGCTCATTTTTTTACCTCGGCTCTGATGCTTGGTGGAGTTGAGCGGAGCATACGTTCCAAAACAAAAAAAAAGAAGCGGTAAACGGACAAAAAAAATGATATAATCACGCAGTTATGAACGACTGAAATAATAACCGTAGTCACTCGTTAGGAGGCATTATAACACGTATATATATAACGTTTTGCCTTCTTTGACACATGTATTGATATATTGTATAACAAGCAAATTCATGATCGATCTGTGTCCTGCACTGCAATGCAGTCTTCAGAGGACAACGGCAACATTTAAGGATTTTGGTGTTGGGGTACAATGAGTTAGAATGAAGAGCTCCGTTGACCCCCAGCTGAGAGACCAGCAAGCAGGATTCAGGAAGAACCGATCATGTACAGACCAGATCGCCACTCTCCGCAACATCGTGGAACAGTCTCTGGAGTGGAGCTCCCCGCTGTACGTCAACTTTGTTGATTATGAGAAAGCATTTGACAGTGTGGACCGAGAGACTCTGTGGAAACTCCTACGACACTACGCTACGGTGTACCCACAAAGCTCGTCCGTCTGATCAAGAGCAGCTACGACGGCATGACATGTCGCGTGATCCACGAAGGGCAGTTCACCAGGGAGCTCCAGGTCAGAACCGGTGTCAGGCAGGGGTGTCTGCTGTCTCCGTTCCTCTTCCTACTGGCCATAGACTGGGTCATGAAGATGACCACAGAGCACAGACGAAGTGGAATACAGTGGACACTGTGGACACAGCTTGACGACCTCGATTTTGCAGACGACTTGGCATTACTGTCCCACACTCATCAACAAATGCAGGACAAGACCACGAGGCTTGCTGACATCTCGTCCCAAGTGGGCCTCACCATTCACAAACAGAAAACAAAGACAATGAGGCTGAACGCAACCAGGGAAGAACCAGTCTTGCTTGCTGGCACCCCGTTGGAGGAGGTGGAGTCCTTCACCTATCTCGGGAGCATCATAGACAAAAAAGGCGGCACTGATGCAGATGTCAGAGCACGAATCGGTAAAGCCAGAGCAGCCTTTCTCCAGTTGAAAAAAGTGTGGAGCTCCAGAGAGCTGTCACAACACACCAAAGTCCGGATTTTCAACTCCAATGTAAAAGCAGTTCTCTTATATGGAGCAGAGACTTGGAGATTGACAAAAACCACAGTCAACAGAGTACAGACCTTCATGAACAGTTGCCTTAGAAGAATTTTGAAAATCCACTGGCCAGAGAAGATCAGCAACGTCAGACTCTGGGAGAGAACAGAGCAGATAACAGCAGAGAATGAAATTGGGCGAAGAAGATGGGGATGGATCGGTCACAGTCTGAGAAAGCCAGTTTCCAGTATCACTAGGCAGGCATTGTCATGGAACCCCCAGGGAAAGAGGAAAAGAGGTAGGCCGAGAAACTCCTGGCGTCGAGACCTCCAAGCAGACATCAAGAGACTGGGAACCACCTGGAGTAGAATCGAAGGAGAAGCACAGGACAGGAGTTGCTGGAGGTCTCTCGTCGACGGCCTATACCCGGGTAGGGGTGACAGGCGTAAGTAAAAGTAAGTAAGTAGAATGAGTTAACAGAGGCTCAGAATGGACAATGGACAGAATCTTACAATGGACAGAAATCGAAACCAAAGTATCACTAGGTGACTGCCACGCGTTTAAAACGCAAAAGAAAAATCCCCAAGAGTAAAGAAACACGCTTTGAAAGAACACGTGCAACAGTTTATAAAAAAAAAAATTAGTTAAAAAATTTTGCCATGATAAACTGCATTGTACTTGTGCTCTCAGTCTAAGCTTGTCAGCTTCTTTCCGTGCGGATTAACTCATTCATCCGAGAGGTGCCGCGGTTCTCCACGTATCCGTAGGCAGCACGTCTCGAATGAGTAAAACTCGTGAATCAACTATGTTGTACTTGTCCTTTCTAAGCGAGTTTTTTTTTTTTTTTTTTAAATTCTTTGTTGGGATTTTCTTTACAGGGGGTAGGACGGCTAATTCAGGACTGAAATACTGAGAGAAGACGGTAACCGTATAAAGCGTGTACCCATATGACCTCCAGCGCACCAAAAGACACAGTCACAAGGAACCGTTGAGTCACTCAGTGGAATTGCCTAGGCCGTTAGTACCATACAAAACAGTTCTAACTCAGACTCAGAAATGCCTAATCATTCAGATTCGCTGGAATGTGAACTCGCGCTATTCTCTGTTTCTGTCCCTTTTTTTCCAGCAGAGCGGTTTGTTTATAATTGCTGTGAACTCGTCTGATACACTATGGAAGGCAGTCGGTGAATCAGCTCGCGCTGCTTCTTCCACGCACAGACCAGCATAATGATAGAGGCAGGCAAGAGGCATGATTCTCATTAGCTTTCGCATCTGCGGGCGTCATGAGGACCTATGTTTATTTCCAGACATGAGGTGCGTATCAGTGAGTGTATCTAGTACAGTGGAATAGTGGCCCTTTCTACAGATGGGAAAAGGCATAGAACCTCACGAGTCCGTCACTCAAGTTACAGGACCGTGACCCATGAGAATCTGTGCCCACGTTTTGCTTTTTCAGTTCACACAATTTTAATTGTGTGAACTGAAAAAGCCACGGGTGTCTGGTGTTGGGCTGAGTGGGGGAGGGGGTGGGGGGATGCGCTATTGTGGTTTGCATTGAGTTTCAGCCGTTTCTTTTGTTTTTCAGTAACTGATTTTCCCCTCTTTCGCTCTGGTAAAGCCAGAGTCGGGTTCACTACGGAATATACTTTGATCTGCTGAGGCACATATACGGGCGGGTTTAAAGCCAGGTTAGAAATTTAAGATATATACTGACATGGGCTTGGACAGGGCTGTTATTCGGTTGAGGGCTCAGGGGCAGTACAAGGCTAGGGCCAGCCTTGATGGCTTTCAGCGGAACTGCCGTCAGATGGTACGGCAGAAGATTCTCCGTTTCGTCTGATGTGCACAGAGACAAATGAACCTATCAAGAAACATTCATGCCACCGTTACCGCATACTTTCACGAGGATAAATATATTCTTGTTTTTACATCAGACGGAGAGCATTTACTGTTTAGCAATGTTCGCCTATAACCAGAGAAAAACTCCCCAAGAGGCATAGATCTTCATGAGTTCCGCGCAGAGTGCGAGGGCTTGTGAGAAGCTAAATGTATTTCTGAGTCGAATTACCTTCATGCTGCTATGTTTACGTAGTTTAATCGGGTTGTGGTGGTGAAAAGAACACAGGCAAAACGTTGACAGATGCAAGAGTCACATAATTGTGCTCATACGCGTCTAGGAGTAGGCGCGGTCATAAGAATATGTATGCATCTTGCTGGCTATGCTGCTATGTTTACGCAGCCGGGATAAAATTGCGACCACCGAGCCCAACACCAGACACCCATGGCTGTCAACATGCGCGATTCGACGCCGTCCCGGCTCTGCGTCGTCGATGCTCATGCTCATGCTCATAGGTTCACGACAGTGCAAACTCGAGTCTGGAGACTAATACAGTCCAAACAATACACGGTCTGGCTCATTTGGGAGTCGTTTGTCTTATTATCCCCCACGTGGCCATATTAATTGTACCGGCCGTACAGACGATTCCGACGCTGACCCAGTGTAACTAAGACTGACTGAGGAAGCTCATCGTACCGAAGCCGATCTTTTGATGTAGATGATCGTCTTGTTCTATACCTGCGTATTTCTCTGTGGGCTGGCGATTAGGTGCCTGATAGGCGCGGGCAGGGGATCTAACTGTTTGTCCAGCGCTGAGTAATTCCCCTTGGTATGTGTACGATCTTTTGAGCTTTAGCGTGCTGGTTACGTCCTGATGCGCTTTTGCTCCAGTAGCTTGTTGATCTCTTCATTGTTCTGATCAAACCAATCCTGGTGTACTCTCTGCTTGGGTCCAAGCACGTCTTTGGCAGACTCCGTCACCGTCCCCTTGAACTGGTCACGGTTCCACATTTCAGTTGGGTTGCCAGTCAACGGTCCATAGGCAGTTAGCAGGTCATCAAGGTGGGACTGGAAGTTTTCCTTGACGTCCGGGCACTTCAGCTTGGCCAGGTTGAATGGAGGTCGGGTGAGCTTCGGCCTCTTCCTGTGTGCTGGTGCAATGTGCAAGTTGAGGACAGACCGCACCAACCGATGGTCGGTCCAGCACTCGGCTCCTCTCATGGCTCTGGTGATTCTGACATCACGAGTATCCCGCTGGCGGACAATGACATAGTCTATGAGATGTCACTGCTTGGACCTGGGATACATCCATGTTGTCTTGTACTTACTAGCCAGCCTGAAGAGGGTGTTGGTGATGGCGAGTCCATTCTCAGCGCACAATGTCAGCAGCAGCAGGTCATTGCTGTTCATCTTGCCCAGCCCGTGTGGGCCCATCACTCCTTCCCAGCATTCACATTCGCGCCCAAGGTTGTGTTCTTGCCCCCGTGATGTTCAACCTGTTCTTCACGTGTGTCCTGACCCATGCAGTACGCGACCTTGAGAAGGGAGTGTACCTGAAGTACAGACTAGACGGCTCTCTCTTCGACCTCCGTCGAGTGAACGCCAGGACCAAGACCATCGAGAGACTGATCCTTGAGGCGCTGTTTGCCGATGACTGTGCGCTGATGCCCCCGTGATGTTCAACCTGTTCTTCACGTGTGTCCTGAACCATGCAGTACGCGACCTTGAGAAGGGAGTTTACCTGAAGTACAGACTAGACGGCTCTCTCTTCGACCTCCGTCGACTGAACGCCAGGACCAAGACCATCGAGAGACTGATCCTTGAGGCGTTGTTTGCCGATGACTGTGCGCTGATGGCGCACAAGGAGTCTGACCTCCAGACCATCGTCAACAGGTTCTCGGAAGCCTCTCGACTGTTTGGCCTCACCATCAGTCTCAACAAGACCGAGGTCCTACACCAACCGGCCCCAGGCACAAGAGCCCCCCCCCCCCCTCCCCCACCCCCAAGTGTACATCGAAGGCACTGAGCTGAAGACTGTCGACCAGTTCAGGTACCTTGGGAGCATCATCTCTTCTGACGGTACTATCGACAAGGAAATCGCAGCTCGCATCAGCAAAGCCAGCCAAGCCCTGGGTCGCCTGCGCACTCGTGTGTTGAATAACAACAACGTCAAGCTTTCCACCAAGATCAAAGTCTACAAGGCAGTAGTTTTCCCCAGCCTCCTCTACAGCTGTGAGTCATGGACGCTGTACAGAAAGCACCTCAAGCAGCTTGAACATTCTCACATGAGATCCCTGCGCTCACTCATGGGCATCAAATGGCAACACAAGGTGACAAACCTGGAAGTCCTGGACAATGCTGGCTTAGTGAGTGTTGAAGCCTTGATCTTAAAGACACAACTCCGCTGGACAGGTCATGTCATACGCATGGATGATTCTCGCATGCCACGCCAACTCCTGTATAGTGCACTCTCAACAGGCCACAGAAAGCAAGGACGGTCAAAGAAACGCTTCAAAGACTGCATAAAAGACAGCCCCAAGCACTGCGTCTTCCCGGTAAAGGAACTTGAAGCACAAGCACAAGACAGATCAGGCTGGCGTGCCGCCACCAGGAAAGCCTGCACGCTCTTTGAACACAATCGGCGCGAACGGATCACCAGTGCCAGAGCTCGCAGAAAGACAGCGTCGACTCTCCCCACAGCTACGTTCCAGTGCCCCCATTGCCCTCGCAGGTGTTGCTCCAGGATTGCCAGGGCTTGGCCAGCCATACCCGCACGCACAAATAGAAGTCATGCACAATGACGACATCATCGGTTTGGATGGTCTACCCATTACGTCCTGATAACCCTTAACCCATTCAGCCTGGCGGCCGTATTTCCCAAATTTTGGAGGCGTCATCTAATGACTATGCACCATTTGCAGAAGATGGATCGACCATGGATCGACCTATCTGCGCCAAGCTAATCTGGCACTACCCTTGAATTATCATGGTCGACCCATCTCCTGCTGTAGGGCGTCAGAGCTGAATGGGTTAAGGCAGGAGCGGATGTGGATAGAGAGTGGGGGTTCCAGGGGTTTTGAAACCAACCCCTACACCCAAATTCTGTAAAATGCTATATAATAAAGTCCCTTTTTGGGAGGTTGCCGCCTCCCCTCCCCCTCCTTTCCTGTTTGATTTTCGGCGCCTTCTCCCCCCCCCCCCCCCCCCCCCCCCCCCGCCCTCCCCTCTCCTCCCCCCCCCCCCCCACCTCCTCCGGCCACTGGAAGCACAGTCTAGCGTCGAGAGGCCTTTTGTGTCGTTGAAGGTCCAACAAAACAAAAAAATTGGAAGCGCACCCCGTCGAAGTAACTAATTCGGCTGTCGGTGGCGATTTGAACCAGGTGATTGCTGTATCTTTCGGCTGTCGGTAGTGATTTTGCTTGAGGTGAATCGCTACAGACAGCCAAAGGTGCCTTAAAAAGTATCGCAACCGGCAGCCATAAGGTTAACACTTTCCAAACCCTCGACAGGCATCCATTAAGACGGTGTACCAGCTGAGGGAGATAGATCGATTATATACACACATCCATACACACGTTGTAACACAAGTGAACAAAAGTATACCGGCGCCGAGCAAAAGAAAGGCTACATCGTTGGAATCATTGGAAACACTTGTTTCTGAGTATGCCGATCATGTTGCATTTCTTTCGCTCTTCAGTATAGATAATACACCTACTACATATCGACCGTGCTCGCATGGAACCTCGTAATTGACATTTTGTCCAGATATCATATCAGTTTTGATGCGGTGGCCTCCTTGGATATTTTTCAGAACTTCCTTTGACATTTTTCAGGATGAGTGGTACTGTTTACAGTACTAGTGGGTGCTTGCACCACAAGGTTAACTCATTCAAGGGAACCCGCATCAATAGCAGCTGCGGAAGTGTCGTATAGCGTTGTTTCGGCAACGCTATACGACACATCCGCAGATATTGATGCGGGGCGCCTTGAATGTGTCAACACCATTACTCGTAATGGAACAGAATTACGACTGACAGGCGCAATACCGACCAAGCAACAGAAGTACAGGGTTAATCCAACACGCTTCATTGGCCCCGCACGCACCGTCTGTAGCCACAGCCGCCAAGCTTCAATGCGTCGGCGTACATTTCTGACATCGATCACTGTTGACACCGTGATGCAGCCACTCACTGGTTTAATTTAATGCAGTAATGTCGATACTGAAACAACTGTTACATGTCACATTACGTTCATGATGACACATGGCTGTTGTTTGGTCAAGGAATGAATGAAAACTGGTATTAATTTTTTTGGAATCAAGGACAAAAAACAAAACAAAACAACTTGTGGACTTGTAACTGATGGGGTAGGGATCGGGGTGCAACTAAAAAGGATGAACATAGGCTTTGAATTAAAGAGACCTACCCCTAATGCAAACTCGAAGTGTCATCTTCATAATGTTCTTAGTATGTAGTACAGTAATGCTGGACAAAACGGGTAATTTAACGCATTCAAGACGTGCCGCCTCCGGATACGCGGCTTTAAGCCGCGTATCCGGAGGCGGCACGTCTGGAATGAGTGAACCCATCAAGTTTGAATCAGTGTGGTAAATTGAATGACTTTTCTTCTCTTATTCTCCTTTTACACAGAAGAGTCAGCTCTTCCGTTGAGCGCAAGGGGCAGTAGAAAACCTCTGTTAACATGTACTTACTCCCATAAATTGGGTTTAAAAAAAAGAGTGGAAAAGACAACTTTGATAAGCCGTGGTATCAGTCGACAGATTTTAGCTATTCAAGCCTGCCATAGAGCAGATGGCAGAGGAGTCATGCTTTCGTATTACATCGGGCCGCTTCCAAACAGTGTTTCCAATAGATGAATAGATATCTATAACTTTGCGATCCGGCTTCCATTCAACAGAATGGGATAGGATGGATGGCAGGCCTGCTGGCACATTTTGTGATTTGACTTTCCCTGAAAATGCACTGCACACTCAATGTCCCATTAATCGGTAATGTTTTTCACCGTCTAATCTGTCGGCACGAGTCTTGATTTTACACTTAGATTAAGAAATTAGGGATTATCCGCTAATCCACCGTGCAGGGGACGGGGGGGGGGGGGGGGGGGTAATTCTCTTTGTATAATCCACTCGGCACCCCAGCGCAATAATCCACAATGTGGATTAATAACGCCTTCAGTGCCGGGACAGTGGGCGCAACCACCCAAATGCAAGAGGCATAGATCCTCATGTGCCCCTGAAGTGGCAGGGGCACATGAGGATCTAAGGCTCTTGCGTGCGCAATTTATAGTCGTGTGCATGAGGAGATCAAACTGCGGCGGTTTCAGAGACGCACCAGAGCGCAACACACAGAGCACTACCCAAAGGCAAGAGGCACTGATCCTCCTGTGCCCTTGCAGTCGCAGGGGCTCCTGAGGATCTACGCTTCTTGCTGGCGCCAATTTATACCCAGGTCCGTCAGGTGATCACGCTGTTATGGTTTCAGAGACACAAACGTGGATTTACAGATTGATATTTTAACTAGCACTCGAGCCGCAGAATATGCAGAGTTAACAGTTCAGTCCCGAATTACTCTCTCGCTTCATTAACTGTGTGGTCAGCTAAGTGGGCCCGCTGATCCCTCCTACTAATCCGCGGCACACGAGTATGAGAGGATTATCAGCTTTTTATGATAATCCCTGTGCTTGTCGGTTGGTTGATCGGGTGGACGAGTCCATCTGGCACGTGGCTTCAGCTGTGGCATAATAGTTAACTCCTTAACCCTTTTCATTCCAGTATCACTAGGCAGGCATTGTCATGGAACCCCCAGGGAAAGAGGAAAAGAGGCAGGCCGAGAAACACCTGGCGTCGAGACCTCCAAGCAGACATCAAGAGACTGGGAACCACCTGGAGTAAAATCGAAGGAGAAGCACAGGACAGGAGTCGCTGGAGGTCTCTCGTCGACGGCCTATACCCGGGGAGGGGTGCCAGGCGTAAGTAAGTAAGTAAGTAACCCTTTTCATCCTGATACACCCATTGCTTCAAATAAATTTGGTTGATAGTTCAAGGGTGGTGCCAGCATAGCTTGGCGCCTCAGGCGCCAAGCTATGCTGGCACCACCCTTAAACTAAAATAGTTTATCTATATCCTAATCAGTAATGTAGCGTTTGTAGGACAATAAGCAGATTTTACCAAATCAGCCTCAGTATGTAATGGGTTAAATATCGAGGAAACATGAACACAATCCAACTGCAAGGGACATAGCTCCTCATGAACCCCCTGCAGTTGCTGGGGCTCATTTAGGATCCATATGCCTCTTGCTGACACCACTTTGCATCCACGTTTCTTGGACTGATGGCTGGGGCTCTTCGATCGGCGCTGAATTTAAAAAAAAAGATGTCAGACACACAGTCTGCGTCCATTGGTAGCGAAGGGGTTAACCTCTCTCTCTGTGTGTGTGTGTGTGTGTGTGTGTGTGTGTGTGTGTTGGGTTTGACAATGAGTATACTGTATTACCCTATGAGCCATATACAGTCATGCATTTTAAAAACACGACAAAACAACAACAACAACAACAACAAAATGAAAAATGCAAGCCAGACCAAAAAGGTGACTGCCAAACGTGTAAAATGCAAAGAAGTACCCAACGGAGAAAGAAACACGCTTAGAAAGACGGTTACAACACACAATTTATTAATATTTCGGGTAAATACCCTTTGTCAAAATAGACAAACGAGAGATCAGTCACTACTTATCTTCATTCGCAGAAGGAATGTGGCAACTCTAGAGTTGCCACATTCCTTCTGCGAATGAAGATAAGTGCCGCCAATGCGCAAAGGCCATCGGGCCGACGTCGGCCGCCGATGGCCCGCACACGGCGCGGGCCGACGTCGGCCCGATGGCCTTTAGCGCATTCGGGGTGGGAGGTTGTCTTTAGTAGAACACAAAGACTCGATTAAGGTTTGTGTCGTGGGACTATCAATACGCACGCTTCTGGTAAAGACTGAAACCCACACTCGTCTAAATGTTTATTTTTCAAACTTTGTGCCAATCGTGTTCTGATAGGTTTCACAGACTGGAGTGAGGTTTAAAAACGTTTCAACTATTTTTCAAGCGTGTGGTTGAGTTTAGTGCTTTTAGACTGAGGTGTGGAGCTAATCAGATACTACCTTTGAGTTGTCACGGCCTCTCTATAGATCTGTTACATGGTGCACGAGCAACCCGGTTGAAAGGAGACTGACAGCGCGAGGTTGATGAGTGATTAGCTTGGCGCCTTCAGGCGCCAAGCTAATCAGTCACTACTCTCGCGCTCGACCTATCATAGTCGCCACATCTCTCGCAGCTTGTATGCAGTGCCGATATCAGGTGAGTCAGTCTAAAACGTGACAGACTGGGGTTCACATGTGAAATGGACACTGTTAAGCAAAACTGAATAAATAAAGAAATAAATACAGTGACATGAACAGGAAAGTGTCAATGAAAGTGACCGCAAATACCTGTTGTACAAATGGAATACAGTGTCAGTGGCACATTAACTCAGTTCTTTTCTCTCTCCTTTTTTTTTTCTCCTCTGCAGGTAGTCCCGAAAAATCCTTGGGTTTGCTGCGTGTGTTCGCAATTAAATCACCTTCGACGTCTTCAACATCCAGCGACAACTGACGGAGAAAGATATGCATACACGTTCAAGTGGTAGTGCCTGAATAGCGTGGTGACTATTGACACGCGCCAAGCTAAGCAGACACTACCCGTGGCAGACGCTGAAAGCTGTAAAGATATTGCTTAAAGATATCGAGTTAGACAGTTGGATCTGGAAGCGAAAGGAGTACACTGGGCGCTTTTCTAACGACTGAGCGCCCTCGAGATCATCACGTACACTGATAACAATGCAAGACATTTGGAACTTTACCGGACGGTAGCTGTTGGAAGACAATAACCTGAACGCAGCCTGACCTGAACCGTATATGCTGTCGGGTGGAAAGCACGGGTATGAATTATTAACTGCTTCGCTGTCGAGAAAAAAAAGAAAAGAATACAATCCAACAGCAAGAAGCATAGATCCTACTGAGCCCCCGCAGTTGCGGGGGCTCAGGAGGATCTATGCTTCTTGGTAGCGATATTTTGACTGTATCCTCGTGTCGTCTTTGACGGAAGGAGATATTTAGCGCTGAATTGACGCTTGCCTTCAAACACAACTTGTGACCACAAACAGTGCTCTTTGGCACTCGACCTTTGCATGGGGAAGATTTCCTTTCGCCTTGACTCGGCCTATAAAAAAGTTGAACGGAAAATACCAGGACAGAAGTGTCGTAACACCGCCTTTGCCTCAAGACTCGAGCTTTCTCCATCTTAATTTTCGGAACAGCTATTGAATAAATTCAAACATACTACAAGGTGCGCTAGCTAACTCGTGCTCCGCAGCAAATAACGCGTGCTCCTCGTGTTCCCATTTGGTATAGTCCAATGGCTGATTTCTAGAGTCACTGACGTTAGCGGGTTATCATTTTCGTTCTAAAATATTTTGTTCTATAAAATTTTCCAAGATTTTACTAACGTTTTGTGGTGTGTTTTTTCCCCGATGACTCTCCCTAAAGGGTCACCACGGGTTGCGGCGCGTGAGCCCTTTGTTTACTGGAATATGACTGCATGCAGTTCATATGAGTACCGCTTCCCAACGGCTGGGCCACCATGTCATAGACTGGATATACGCACGTTCTACGTGTATAGCTCTTTCCCATTTGTAATAAGGAAGTTAAGCACGAGTATCCTCCCTTTGCTACACCGAGTTCCGGCAAGATGGAAGCAGACATAGAACGCATGAACGTGAAACAATTAAAAGATTTTCTTCGAAAACATGGACAACTTGTCAGTGGAAAAAAAAGAAGAATTAGTGCGCAGAGCAAGAGGCACATTTCTGCTGCGAAAAGATGTTGAGGATGCTGTCGATGATGCTGTGGAAAGAAATGATGCAGGTCAGTAAACAGTTGACTCCACTGACCACTGCCATATGATATATTATAAATATTTCATATTTGTCAGCATGTGCTTCTTGTGCTTTGGACTCTGTTTATAAATTACATTATTGTCATATGTGTGTGTGTGTGTAAAATTTGATCTGCGATTTAGTAGTTTTGTAATATAAGTAAAATCAATTATCCCTGATTTCTTATATAAATAAAGTATTCTACATGGCATAAAGTACATGAAATTGTTAATATTAAAAAAAAATTCATAAACTTTATTTAAAAAAATCAATGTCTGTTTACTTGAGTACCTATGCATTTTTGTAGCGCTATCAAACGTACTTCGAGGAGTCCCCTTTATTATTATTTAATTTAATTTTTTTTTTTTACAAAATGCTGAGTGCTAACTACTAGCATCTATTTCATTGTCATAGTCAGAGTTCCTTTCAAATAATGAGTATGAAGTTAAAAATGATGTAACATGAGATGATATGATTTAAAAAAAAAAATATATATATATATATATAAAAAGAGAGTGCTATAGGCAACAAGTAGAGGTTTCTAGTAGTTGTTGCATTTTTTTAAAATCGCATATTCAAATTAAACTAATGCAGGCTGTAAAATAGATACCAACATAATCAATATTATATAATATAATATTACTAATTATTTATTTGTTATAAGACTTCTAAAATTACAACTGAGTGTCATTATTATTAGTAATAACACCACAGATGTGTTGTTTAAAACATTTACTGTCAATTTTCATTCATACAGTATTTTTGCTTATTTTACGGATTGGCCACTATTTATCTTGAAAATGAAGTGGTGGTGTGGGTGACACCTTCTTTGACCTGTTGCATCGGGGCGATGGCATTGCTGGACTACTACAGTACTAGTACTACTAATACTAATACTATAGACTAGAGGAAATCTCAAAGTGTGATTAATAAATAAAGCTTCATTAAAGAAGACTAAATAAAGCTTCAGTAAATAAAAACACAAGTAATAATTCAAATAATTTACTAACCGTAGAGAGTTTAAAAGTTCGATTCGGGAAAACAGATGGGAACATCATCACCAAATACAGGTCCACGTTTTCCAACAAAATGTTCCGAGCAAACAAGTGGATATTTGACCGTGTTATAATCTTGTCGGATCAAACGTAAGCGCTGCTCCCAAGCTCTTTTAAGTTGCTTGTTTGCTGGACAGCTATGTAGCTTGACAACTCTTCCGTCAATAATTTTTCCTCGGTGGTTATGGCAAATAACACAGTAATGTTTTCCACCTCCACATACTTTTGCCGATCTAGCCTTTAATGCTGACGCCATGGTCGAAACAGCAGCCGGAACTCAGTGAGCGTTCTCCTACGCTAAAGAGCAGCGAAAGATAACCCGTACTTGATGAGAAGTGAGACTGTCCTATACCTACACACTGGTTGTCGCTCTCGATTAGCTACGCTGATTTAGCGCAGCGAATCGACAGAGACAACTAGTGTGGTATCCCCTTTGTTTATTTAAAGTCCGTGGGTGCTGTGCCAGTCACTAATGAGCTGCCCGATCTCGCACTAGCAGAGAAACGAGTCAATGACTGCACACTATATTTTTTTCTTTCCAGGAGGAGTGTCGCAGCAGGTGGTCAGAGCTTGCTTATTAACCCTTTGCGTGTCGGTAGCGGTTTTTGTCGCGATGATTCCTGCAGGAATCATCGCGACGAAAACCGCTACCGACACCCAAATGGTTAATTCGTGTGACATGTTCCCTTTTTCTCTTCCCTCCCCCCCCCCCCCCCCCCCTAAGTGAGTCTGATCTGCCAAAGCCGGCTGACTCTTCCGGCATAGGTTCTCATGTGCCCCTTGCAGTGAAGCAGGTCGACCCTTCCGCCTGCGAAAGTCACATAGATTCTCATGAGCCACCGCAGCCTGAGGGGCTCATGAGGATCTTTGTCTCTAGCTGTGAAGGAGTATGTCCTGGGTGTTGTCTTTACTGTTGCCCTCAGACACCATGAAGAGGTGACATTTTCTGTCCTGCCACTGATCTGGAAAGCTGCCTAACCGGGCCTGGCCACCGACTTTTGTTGTCACTGTCCGTTTAACCTCATTTACTGCCGAGTAAACCTGAGCGGGATCCAACTGCAAGAGGGGGCCCATGAGAATCTATGTCTCTTGGTTGGTTGGTTAGTTCGGGTTTAACGTCCACAGCACCGAGGTGATCATGGACGGCCCTGACGGGCGGGTTATGGGGGACAGGGAAATCTATTGCCTATGGAGTACAACCTGAAAACTGATCAACTCAGGCGCACTCCAACTGTGCCACTTTGATTACCAGGACCTTTCAACGGACATGCTATAGAACAAATCCGTTTTCCCCCCTGGATTGTGAGTCCAGCTACCGGGGCCGGGACGGGATTCGAACCCACGACCCGGCGATTCCCTTCGCTCTCCTGCTCCGACGTTTAACCGCCTGAGCGATTTCGGACCCTACTATGTCTCTTGCTGACACCACTCTTTATATGTGTTTATTTGGGCGGCTTGGGGTCGTTGGTGTTTAATTAACCCATGACATCCTGAGGCTGAATTAAAGAAAAATTGCTTATCGTCCTATGAAGGTTACATTACTGATTAGGTGACAGATCGACGATTTTAGTTCAAGGGTAGTGCCAGAATAGCTTGGCGCCTCAGGCTAACTATCAGTCAAATTTATTTCTTGCAATAGTGTATCAACTCATTCTACCCCAACACCGAAATCCCCAAATTTTGCCGTTGTCCTCTGAAGACTGCAGTGCAGTGCAGGACACAGATCGACCATGATAGTTCAAGGGTGATGCCAGAATAGCTTGGCGCCCATAGGCGCCAAGCTATTCTGACATCACCCTTGAACTATCATGGTCGATCCATGTCTTGCTGTGGCGTGTCTGGGGTAGAATGAGTTAAGATGAAAAGGGTTAAGAACGATTTCAGAGGCAAAATGTGCGTAGTGTGTCAGTGAAAGAGTTAAACTTTGATTGGAGACCAACCCTTAGTGCCCCACAGCGAGGTCCATTCATATAAAATGGCACAGATGTTCATGGGCTGTTTCATCTGTGACAAGGTTTGTGGGGATTATGCTTCTCGTCGGAAGCTGGTTTGCTCAGGTAGTAGAGCGTTCGTCTCTCGTCCGAAAGGCTGCGTATTCGAAGCCCAGCTGGGGTCAAAATTTGTTCAGACCCTATTCACTCGATGCTATTTGGTGGGCAAATGAAGTTAACGGTGGGGTAGGAAGACATTTTTCACTTCTGTGAAAAATACGGGGGACGCTAACCCAGGTCGACAACAGATAATTCCAGTTCGTAAGGTTACGAAACAACAGTCGTGTCAAAATTAAGTGTGTTTCTTTAGCCACAAAACAGCTTGGGTTTAAACATTCTCATTGCTCATAAATTTGCGGCTGTTTGAACTAACCTGATTCACGACAGCGACCAGTTTTCTGGCCTCCATCCTCTGAAAGTGTGAAAACGAAGTTCTGTACCCCAGCGTGTCTAGACCTACACGCCTGTGGATAAAAGATAAACTGACCAAGGTACTAAATCAACAGCTCTGGTCATTTGGAACAATCAGTTATGATCATGGTTATCAGTCTACCGTGTACATTTGACAAGGCCTGTTTTGAAAAAAAAAACCCGTCTCGTTAGCCTGAAATGAACTTTTGACCAGGTCAGTTCGGGTGTCAACTTCTGCACACTGAATAATCGTTAGAACTCATCTGGATACACTAGCACGATGTTGATGACGATGTTATCAACGCCTTCAAGAAAAAATGAGCTTCACCCAACTGCAAGAGGCATAGATCCTCATGAGCCCCCGTAGTTGCGGGGCTCATGAGAATCTATACCTCTTGCTGAAACCACTTTGAATCCACGTTCCTTTGACGACAGTGGCTCTGGGACACTGAGTTTACAATGATCGCAAAAACATAATATGAGTCCACTGGCAGTGAAAACGTGATGGTGATAGCCCTAGTCGTGCAACATGAACTCTGTGTAGTTTATCTTCCAACCTGCAAGAGGCATAGATTCGCATAAGCCCCTGCAGGCTGCAGGGGCTTATGAGAATCTATGTCTCTTGCTGCAATGCATCTGCTCCATTTGCATCCTCAGTTTGAGGGAAATTTCCTGGGTTGAGTGTACGGTTTGTGTGCGGGATGTGGAAGTCTTGACCTGACAGGACCCTGGACGTTCTGTTGCCATTATATCCACCCCACGCAGAGAAAATGATATCATGGAGTTTTCTCGACACTCACAAATCAAAGTAAATTGCTTTGATGCTGACCAGGGGAGCGTTTGATTAGTCATGCATCTTTGTATAAACTGCCGTTGGTTAGTTCGGGGTTTAACGTCCACGGCACCGGAGTGATAATGGACGGCACTAATAGGGCCCGGGAAGTTCCCCGCGTTGACTAAGAGCGTCGGCTGCCGCGCCGCCATCTTCTGAAGACACGCTCGCCTGGCGATAGACTTCAGATAGTAGCGAAGTAGTGTTTCAACACGTTTTTCTTCATGTTTCTTCCTCTTTGGAAACAATCAAAAACAGATTCTGGTTAGCAGTTTCCTACGGTGATGGCAAGACTTGCTGTTATTGCCTATAGCACCTCGGGACTTTCCTGACATTGTCCTGACAGCGATTTCCCGATGAGCGCATGAGTCGTGTATCCTCTCAAGATGGCCGCTACGACTAGCGTGATGACGTCAGCTTCCCAAGCCCTATAGGAGGGTTATGAGGGGACAAGGACAGTTATTGCCTATGGAGTACGACCCGAACACTGATCAGTTCGGCCGCACTGCAACTGCGCCACTTTGATTTACCAGGACTTTTGACGGACATGGTATCTGAACAAACCCGTCGTTTTGCCTGAACAGTAAATTGTCGTTCTCACCTCGCAAATATTTAGTTTGCCGAGGCAAAAAGACGGACTTATTGTATATAGTCTCTCCGTTGGTTGAAAGGTCCTGGCAAACCAAAGTAGGCCATTTGCAGTGCGCATACATTGTTCAGTGTTCAGGTTGTACTCCATAGGCAATAGCTGTCTTTGTTTCCCCCCCCCCCTCCACCCCTCCCCCTCCATAGCATAACCCGCCCGTTATGGCCGTCCTTTATTACTCCGGTGCCGTGGACCTTAACTCATTGTGCCCGAGGTATACGACTTACTTACTTACTTACGCCTGTCACCCCTACCCGGGTATAGGCCGTCGACGAGAGACCTCCAGCAACTCCTGTCCTGTGCTTCTCATTCGATTCTACTCCAGGTGGTTCCCAGTCTCTTGACGTCTGCTTGGAGGTCTCGACGCCAGGAGTTTCTCGGCCTTCCTCTTTTCCTCTTTCCCTGGGGGTTCCATGACAATGCCTGCCTAGTGATACTGGAAGCTGGCTTTCTCAGACTGTGACCGATCCATCCCCATCTTCTTCGCCCAATTTCATTCTCTGCTGTTATCTGCTCTGTTCTCTCCCAGAGTCTGACATTGCTGATCTTCTCTGGCCAGTGGATTTTCAAAATTCTTCTAAGGCAACTGTTTATGAAGGTCTGCACTCTGTCTACGAAATACCCACATTTTGCAGTTATCCTTTGAGGACTGCATTACAATTCAGGAGACAGATCGATCATGATAGTTCAAGGGTCGTGGCAGAATAGCTTGGTGCCTATAGGCGCCAAGCTATTCTGCCACCACCCGTGAACAGCATCATGATCAAATCATATGTTGCTGTGGTGTGTCGCGGGCAGAAAGAGTTCAACCTCAAACTAATCGCAATCGTTTCTTCTTCTACTGCAATACAAGTCCAGCTCAATAGAACGCGCACTAGTGTGTCGCGAAATCGGATGAAACGTGGACAGTTCTGCCATGTGATTGCAAAAGACATCAAGTCCATTTCTGTGAAAAGCAAGATTTTCATTGCATTACTATGACAATCTCGCTTTTCACAAAACGTGGACTTGCTGCCTTTCGCCTTCACAGGGCGAAGTTCGCCCTCTTGCTCCCAAGCACCGTCTGCAAAACGTGCATATGATGGACAGTTAACTCGTTCAAAGGCGCTCCGCATCAATAGCTGCAAAAGTATCGTATAGCGTTGCCAGCGGTAACGCTATACGACACTTCCGCAGCTATTGATGCGGGACTCCTTGGCTTGAAGAACAAATGGATCGATCAACTATTGTTTGGTTCTTTACGGTCTTAGTAGCGTCCAGGTAAACGGACAAGGTCAGTGATCTATCTACACATACGGTCTGCATCCATCCCCACTGTCCAGAAATGGACGGAGTATCGTTTCACAGCATCACAATACGGAGGACGTCTGGGTGACAGGTCAAATCATGATCACACAACTGGTTAATGCAACGCTGCACAGCGTCTGTTAACCCATAACATCCTGAGGCTGATTTTATTAAAAATAATTTGCTTATTTTTCTAGTGAAGGCTACATTACAAATTAGGAGGTATGACAGCCATTTTCGTTCAAAGGTTGGTGTCAGAATAGCTTGACGCCTCAGGCGCCAAGCTATTCCGGCACCACCCTTGAACTATCATATTTTATTTTATTTCAAGCAGTAGTATATCACGAGAAAAGGGTTAAACAAAGGGGCATCTCTACACAGCAGCGGTCACATCAGATTAGTTTTCACACATCCAGTCACGTGCCCAGCCAGCAATAATGGCCTTTGTGCCAAGTAATTTAAAAAATCTTGTATTAACACTGTGTTGAAATTGTATAATCGTCGTACCTCTCGCTGATCCTGCTAAAAATAATTTTTTTTTTTTTTTTACATGCGCCGAGGATGCCTACTGGCAAATTGGGACAACTCTTTCGTCGCTTAAAACGACAAGAGAGTTGTTCCGCTTCGCCAGGATAGTGTTAGTTAAAGTGCGAATTAAAAGTCAGGCATTCCCTCATCACACACTCTAATAATAATAATAATAATAATAATAATAATAATAATAATAAATATTATTAATATTATTATTATTATTATTATTATTATTATTATTATTCCTTTATGTATCACACAACGGACAACGAATAACTACATAACGGGACCGGATGGGCTTAGTCCATAAACTTACAAAAGTAGATTTTTCACGGATTTCAACCTACAGCATCTCGGCCAGCCATCTAGCCAATAAAGTCTGAAGTTCAGTAATCTGTATCCGTTACCATCGATTACAAAAGGATGTAACATTCGCACCTCAAACCGCCTTAATGTTCCAGCAACCCGTTTACTAGACACGAGGTCAACCATCTGGTCGACAAAATCTGCTCGTCAGCAGTCCGTATCTGTCTCCAACGGTACCAGAATGGGGTAACAGTCACACCTCAAACTGCATCCGCTAATAAGATGATTTCATATACTGTTTCACGGTTTGAACGACAGAATGCTGGTCACGTCAGAGTCACGCGGCTTAAACGTGTAGTCTAGTTAGTAACAAATCATAATGCTTGATATAGTTTTCATGGTGTGAACGAGAGAATGTCGGACAATCACGCCACGTGGCTATATTATTTACGCTTAGACCCGCCCGGTGCGCAAAAGGTCATCGGGACAAAGTCGGCCTGAGTTGACCTGTGGACGTTAACTCATTGTACCCGAGGTACGAAACACCCACCGTTTGAAGTTATCCTCTGAGGACTGCATCACCGGCAATTCAGGAGACAGATCGACTATGATAGTTTAAGGGCGGTGCCAGAACAGCTTGGCGCCTATTGGCGCCAAGATATTCTGTCACCACCCTTGAGCTATCATGGTCTAGCCATATCTTGCTGTGGTGTGTCGGGTTGTGAATGAGTTAATGGGGCAAAACTCACCCAACACCATAGTGGCAGAACATCCACTTTACAAGCCTTCTTTAGCCAATGTTTAACTTTAGAAAGTCCTTAACTCATTCCGCCCCGACGCACCACACCAAGACATGGATCGAGCATGATAGTTCAAGGGTGGTGCCAGAATAGCTTGGCGCCCTTAGGCGCCAAGCTATTCTGGCACCACCCTTGAACTGTTCTGCTCGATCTGTCCCCAGGCTAGAATTGTAAAACAGTCGGCCTTCAGACGGCAACTTCAAAATTTGGGGATTACGGTGCTGGAGTAGAATGTATTAAAATGTCAAACCAGCGATTTCTGCTTGGCGTTTTCTTATGATCAGAGATATAATGCCAGAACATTTAGGCCAGTGATATGCACATAAAATCATTCAATGAGTTGCCATAAACCAGGACACGATCCATTATAAGGGCAAAGGAAACGTGCAACCTTTTGCCTGTCGGTGGAGCTTGTTGTTGAGCTGACTCCTGTAGGAATCGCCTCAACAAAGATCGCTACCGGTACCAAAAAAGTTAACCGGGTTAGTAGAATTATTTGTCAGTACCCCTGTGTCTTGTCTGTCCGAAACGCCATGCATGGCTAATAATAACCCATACAGCCGCTCCCTTAACCCCTTAACTGTCAGTGACCGAGAAGTGCTCGGGGACCATCACATTTCAAAGCCCGATAACCACGCTTCACATCCTTGGAACACAGATATAAATTGGACCAGCAAGAGGCACAGACCCGCATGAGCCCCCGCGAACGCGGGGGCTCATGCGGGTCTATGCCTCTTGCAGCTGAGCTGTGTTTGGTTTGAAAAGGTTAATCAAAACTGACGACTCATTCAGTCTGAGGATTAAACGAGGCTTACCTGTGCTAGCACGCTGTGTGACTCCGCGCGAATCGTGGGAGAAATGCTGTCACACGCCGTAAGAGTTTGAACAGATCCGGCGACAATAACAGATATCAACCGATATACACTGACGAGCAGAAGAAATGTGATGGCGGAGGAGGAACCAGCTTCCTGCAGAACACGAAATCAAAAAGAGGAAGCGGAGATGAATAGTACACACCTTGCGAAAACCAACCACAAACATCACCAGACAGACCCTGTCGTGGAATCCACAAGCTCTAAAGCAAAAGGGGGAGACCCAAAAACACCTGGAGAAGAGACTGGAGGAGAGAGGCCTCGGGGAGAGAAGCCGACACCAAACAGATGGAGGTACACCTGGAAAGCGCTGTAGAAAATTGCCCACGACCGTGGACGCTGGAGAAAAATTGTCAATGGCCTATACTTCAAGAGGGGCAACGGGCCTAAGTAAGTAAGTAAGAAGAAATGCGACATTTCAGGAACCATCGGAAACACAAAAGTGTTTCCGATGGTTCCGAAAACGCCGCATTTCTTTTGCTCGTCAATATACACGTAGACTGAAAAAGTCGATCACTGCAGTCCACGCGAACTCCGTCAATCCGCGTGTAAAAGTGCAAATGATTCAGAGCCGTTGCTTGACTTGTTTCGCCGATTCCAGCTCTGTCCAGTTCTGCCCAAAAGCGTGTTATACAGATAATGCTGAGACTGAATGTGAGGGTCCATTTTATGTTATTTTAAAAATGTGTATCCACCCACCTACCCCCCCCCCTCCACCGGCACCACACCCCCAACACACACACACACACCACCACCACCACCACCACCAGCACCAACACCACCTCTCACCACTGACTCCCTCGTCGTTCGATATCCTTCAGGCCATGCCGAAATCTTCCCTCGCCACTAATGTTGTATAAACGTAAGTTGATTGTTTAGCTCAATGTGTCTAGTCGGTCACACAGTTATTAACTCATTTAACCCCATGGTCGCATTTCCAAAATTTTGGAGGTGTCATATAAAGACTATGTACTAGTTGCAAGCTAATCTGGCACCACCGGCCTTGATTTATCAAGGTCGACCAATCTCCTGTTGTAGGGTGTTGGAGTTAAGTGGGTTAAATGTAAACACAAATTGAATTTCTGAGTGAACATTAGAGCTGTTCTTTATTGGACGAACTTTTGATCCGCAAACCTAGATCGGAGAAGATCGGCGATCTTTTGGTTTGTTTCTTAATTGAGGTTGAACGAACCTAGGCGAACTTCAGCAAACCAGGTATGCCATGGTTCTCTTTCTTAACTGAAGTGCTTGATTCGGCGTACTTACTGTCTGCGAAGGTGTTCAAAATGGCTGCCGCTATGCCGCTTCGCGATTTGGACGATTTTTGTTTTTGTACTCCTTGCAGTAGCGACCCCACAAACAGCGTTGCGCCTCCCACAAATCAATAAAAATAGGTCTTGTTCTTCGCACGAGTGAAATATCGCCGTCCGCCATAGTTGTTTAAATCGGTGACTATCTTCTTATCTACAACGCAGAAGAGGGTAAAAGTTTTGACCAATCAGAGAAAAGGTTCGCCTTGGATTGCTCAACACGTTGAGGGAACTTTTTTTGACAGCGAACTATGGTTTGCCGAGGTTCGTGAACTACTTCGAACTAGGTTCGCCGTATCTTTAGATCGTCCAATTAAGAACCAACCTGGTTCGCCCGAGATCGTGAACCCTAGAACATCAGAGTTCGCGAACTAAAGTTCGTTTAATTAAGAATAAGCTTTAGTCTCCGATGAGTTTCTTGTGTTTCTGACGTTGCATTATTAACCCATTCAGTCATGACGCACTACAGCAGGAGATGGCTCGACCATGATAATTCAAGGGTAGTGCCAGTTTAGTTTGGCGCCGATAGGCGCCAACATAAACTGGCACTGCCCTTGATTTATCATGGTCGAGCCATCTCCTGTAACTGGTGCATAGTCATTAGATGACGCCTCCAAAATTAGGGAAGTACGGGCGTCGGGAGGATGAATGAGTTAATGGTAGGCTTGTCACAGCTTCAAACTGAGGTGGTTCCGTGGACATAAATTGATAATTTCTCAAAAATACGAAACTTTCAGGCGCCTTTATCAGGCCTGGGAATCCTGAATCTAGATCTAAATCGTGCGAAATGTCGACGCTACGTACGAAGCGTGGAAACTTTGCACGCTTCAGTTTTTCGTCGTAGAGAATGTCCCGACTTGCCGTCTGTCACGAGTACTTATTAACCCTTTGGATGTCGGTAGCGGTTTTAGCCGCGATGATTCCTTCTTGTGAGAGCATGAGTGTATTAATCATAGGAAAGATCCAATATTCATTTGTGTTATTTTGGATAAGAATTACGTACCTTTTTAGTAGGATTCATTTTCTTTTGCTTGAAGGATTGCGATCGACTTCTGTTGTGTAGCTAAAATGGCGCGTCTTTTCGTTACATTGTTGCCGAAGTCCGACCTCGTTTGACCTAGAACGTTCTGGAAAAGGCGCGATTATTCTAGTGACCTCATAACGTCGACGGTGCCCTTGTACAGAATCTGTCTGTCTCCGGCCTGACTGTAGCTGATGTCACTGAGTGGCTCCGCACTTTGCCACCAATGCCCCACATCCGCCGTGTGACGACGCATGTTGGTATCAACAGCTGCAAAGTGGGCGCCGTCAGCAAGCAGTCCTGGGACCAGCTCTTCCGTTTCCTACGCTCAGCCTTTCCCAGCGCCGCTGTGTACATATCCTGCATTATTCCAGGTGGAACTGAACATTACCTGGCAAAGGCTGTGTTTGCTTCCAACGACAATCTCAGGGCTGTGTGTGAGCAGGTCAAGATCCCCTACATCGACCATGTCCCCCGTTTCTTGACAGCTAATCTTGCGCCGCGTCAGACTCTGTTCCAGAGAGACAGAAGTCACCTGACAGAGGAAGGCACCAAGCGACTGGCACTCGCCATCAGGTTCGCCGGAGCAGCACGCCGCTCACCGGGATACGATGTGCCGAAAACGGATCGTCATGCGCCTACCAACCCTCAAAATCGAGGACCACAGCACTACCAGAATCAGGCTTCTGGCAGGGGCACAGGATGGGGACAAGCAAATGGAGGAAACAATTTCAAAGTCCATACCCATCCCAACCATTCCCACCCCAACCATGCCCACATCAACGCCCACCCCCACAACAACCAAACCCCTCCCAGCCAAGCTAATTCCAACCACGTTCAAGCCCATTTTCAACAGTCTCAAATTTGCCAAGCCCATTCTGCTCAAACCCAGTTCAACATGTCTGACAATGCCAGTTACAACTCTGCCCAGCCTGGTTACCCCCCGACATTCTGTCCCCAGCAAGGTCACGCCGGGCAGTTCACTCCGTCAGAACGCGAATTTCCGCGCATTCCACCCTCCGACCAAGGCTCTAACAGCGCCCTTCACGCCCTCGCCACCGCTAATCCCACACCGACCAGAGGGTGGGAGAGCCCTGCCATTACACCCGGATTAGACGCAACGCAGAGGATGCGCATGCTTGCGCAGCTCCTACAGCCATTCATTCAGGGCTTTACCGGCTAATAATCTCATTAACCCTCCTGTGCATGCAACCACCGGTGCTGCAAACAGTACATGCTGCAAACAGTACATGCTGCAAACAGTACCGATGGATGCATGAACAGGAGGATTAATTGTCCATTGTTGGGTTAATAGGTGGTGTCTACTATTAACTGATTAGCTGCGATATCAACTGACAAGTTAACCGCAGCCTTTCCTACAGGGATTTATCTGCCACTAACTTGCTTAACCCCGTTGTGCATGCAACCACCGATGCTGCAAACAGCACCGGTGGATGCATGAACAAAAGGGTTAATTTTCATTTGTTGAACTAGTTCATCACTGATTTACTGACGCTTTAATTAGACGTTTATATTTGGTGATTGTGAACACGAGCACGGCAAGCTGACTGCTATTGTTACAGATGTAACTTGTTCTTACCGTAAATCAGTTAGAGTGACTACCAACGTTATTGTCTGCATCCACTGTGCTGTTTATTGATTACTTTGGTTCTACCTTCTAGCCGCGTTGGTCATAAACTGATGTGACAGTAACATTGAGTGTTACCACCAGAGACTGTGTTAGTTTACACTGTAAAGATTGTGCTCATTTAAGAAAGACTTAATTTTCAGCCTCTTTCGTGTCTTTACAGTGAGACAGACTATTAGCTTGAGTGATTTAATTAAAATTGTACTGGAACGACAAAGAAGGGAACTTAGTGACAGCCGAACATACAGGTGTTCCATGCGGCGTTTCAAGTTGCGTTACTTTTTTCTTGTGGTTCAGTCACTCCCGCAGCGAGTTTTTTTGAGAGCTCAGTAGCTTAACGGCTACTTGTTCTCTGGAGGACTTTTATTCAATTACGTGGCCTTTTATCGTTTTATAGTTTTATAGTATTTTTTATTTCCGTGTTTTTCTGTATTCAATTGTTTCTTCATTGTTTATCTTGTGCACTCTGTATTTTGTAATAAGTCCAAGCGAATTTTCCATCAAAGGTGCAGTTATGAGAATAGGGCACCTCAATGTGTTTCATTTGTACAACAAACTAGCCGACATATCTGTATATATTAACGATCCTACACCGTTCCACCTGTTTGGACTCAGTGAGACGCGTCTGAGTTCCTGTGTAAGCGATGCAGCAATCAGTATCCCCAATTTTTCAGTTATTAGACGAGACCCCTTGTCTCCCGGTCAAACTGGCATCGCTGTCTATATTCATAATTCTATCCAGCATTTAGTTCATCGACGCGTCGACCTAGAAATGATGGGGGTGGAGTGCGTATGGGTCGAAGTCAAGTGTCCGAAATCAAAACCGGTATTAATTGGGTTCTTATATAGAAATCCCGCCTCAACTTTTGAGTGGTACGATCAGTTTAGTCATAACCTTGACAGAGCTTTAAAAAAGAAGGCCGACATTCTTCTATTGGGCGATTTTAATATAGATTTACTTAAGCCGCACCCCGCCTGGGGCTCAACGTCATCTCTGTTTGGCTTAGTACAGTTAGTGAAATCACCCACCAGAATTACTCCAACTACTTCCACGCTTATTGACCACATATATACTAATAAACCCAAAGCCGTCTCTGACGTTGATGTCTCAAATCTTAGTGTTAGTGATCATTATCCTGTGGCTTGCTCCTGGTCTTCTAAACTCCCTAAACCAAAAAAGAACGGCCATACAACTATAACGTATAGGACATTCAAACACTTCAGGAAAGACGAATTTCTATTTGATCTAGAAAATACTCCTTTTAATGACGTGCTCCTGTCCTATGATCCTAATACCGCCCTCAGTATTTGGTACTCTCTTTTCCTAAATGTACTTAATAAACATGCTCCTCTACGCGAGAGGAGGGTAAAATCTAACACTCTTCCTCCCTGGCTTACTCCGGAAATCATGCAGGCGATGGCGCTTAGAAACGATCTACGTAGCAATAAAATGTTCACTGAATATAAGCAACAGCGTAACCGTGTTAAATACATGATCAGAGAGGCAAGAAAAAAGTTAGTTCGTGACACGGTTAAAGACAGCAAAGATACCTCTACTATATGGCGCCTTCTAAACACACTTACTAGGGGGTCTCCAAGTACCGCAACTACCATTCCCACTAATCTTACTGCTGATACATTCAATGACCATTTTCTTTCGATTGCCAAATCTCTAATATCGCCAAGCCAGGATAACACTTATCACCGTTCAAATTTGCTGTCTGAGTTTTGTCAACAAAGAACAATGGGCACAGCCCCCTTCAACATCCCTATGTTAGCTGTTCATGAAGTGGGTTTACTTATAAGTAACCTTCCAAATAAAAAGTCCTCGGGGCCTGATGACATCAGCCCGAAAATACTTAAACTGTCTCTCCCATACATTGTAGAATCCTTAACTTATATTTATAATCTCTGTATCCAGCATAACACTTTTCCTAACGAACTTAAATATGCCAAAGTAATTCCACTTCCAAAAACAAAAGATCGTTCTGATCCTAATAATTATCGGCCTATTTCTTTATTATCTGTTTTGTCCAAACCACTGGAAAGGCACGTTCATAAACACCTGCTTGCTTACCTAGAAAACCGTAAGCTCTTCCACCCTTTCCAATCCGGATTTCGTCCGCAGCATTCATGCCACACAGCACTTACACGCCTTGTTGACACATGGCTCAAGGGTATGAATAAGTCACAGTTAACAGGAGTAGTCTATCTGGATTTTAAGAATGCTTTTGATCTGATTAACCATACTATTCTGACTGCTAAGCTTCACACATACCTCAATAACGGAGACGCAGTTGCTTTTTTCACATCTTACCTTACTAAAAGAAAACAAAAGGTTCTTGTTCATGGCTCATACTCCTCTCTCAAAGATGTAAGCTTCGGTGTGCCCCAAGGGTCTGTACTGGGTCCTCTACTGTTTTGCTTATTTATCAATGATTTGCCTCTACATATTACTTGCCAAGATGTACAATGCGACCTTTTTGCTGACGACACCTCAGTTCATACTACTAGTAAAGATATACAGGTAATTTCCGACAACCTACAACAAAGTCTTCATGAAGTATCAGCTTGGTGTATAAACAATTCTATGGTTGTTCATCCAGCCAAAACGAAATCGATGGTAGTCGCCACGCGCCAAAAACAGCAGATAATGCCTCTATTACTTAACCTTTCACTTAAAGGTAGTCAGGTAGAACAGGTAAATGAACATCGAGTACTGGGGATTAAAATCGACAGTCAGCTAAAATGGCAAGCTCATACAGACGCCTTATGCAAAATAGTAGCCAAAAATCTCTTTATGTTATCAAAACTGAAATATTATACTGATTCAGATACCCGTAAACTATTTTATAACGCTCACATACGTTCTTATATCGATTACGCGTCATCGGTATGGGATGGGTGTAGTGAGGTCCATTTAAAGAGACTCAATTCCCTACACAGACGAGCGGCCAAAATAATCTGCCCTGATCAACACCTTAGCACTGAAGAAAAGCTCTCAAAAGCAGGTCTCCTGCCACTTCAAGATCATTTTAAATATAACAAAGCAATCTTTATGTTCAAAGTGTGGAAACGCAAAACACCTGAGTACATCTCCACTTTGTTCCGTAAGTCTGAGTCCAAGCTTGGAAACATCAGAAAGCTTTTCATAGTCCCAAAACCAAGGATCGATCTATATAAAACTAGCTTATCCTTCTCAGGGGCACTTATCTGGAATGCCCTTCCAGACCATGTAAAATCCGCCTCCTCGCTAGCCTGTTTTAAAAAGGGTCTCTTCAAATATTTTGTGGATCACTCGTAGGGATGACTCAACCACTTGTATTATATGTTTCTTTTTATGCTGGGTCCAATTTATTCCCAATTAAGTCTGTTATCCTTTTCAATTATCATTTGGACTACTTAGCTCTGTCTATGTGTGAAGGGGGGTGGGTGGGGTGGGGGGTGTCTGTGAGTCTATGAGTATGTCTGTCTATGTGAATAGTGTTGTCATCGCTTTGCAAGTATTATGTTTACTTATATGTATGTATATTTGTAGTTAGTCTTGTAGTTGTTAGCAACGGCAGGTTTGTAAAATGGCTGTGTCGATGACGATGTCAATGCCTAAACCGTTGTAAAATAAAGTTTCATTGATTCATTGATAACGTCAAAGTTGTTGGTTACATGTCGTAACTTTGTATCGAATGTGCCTCCATGTTAGTCGGAAACTGTAGTTACTTCTCGAGTATTCTTTTTAATGATTATTTATAAGTTTTGGTTACGTTTTCGTTTTTGATTGGTTGTGTTGTGTGAATTTGCTGGAATATTCTGGAAATCTGTAATAGTATAAAAGAGCGTGTTAGGAAATATATGCGTACGTTGTATGAGAGACGTAGTGTGTCAAAAGTGTTGATGCATTGTCGAGGAGACAGTGTATCAGTATTGGTGCATTTGTGGATGCATTGTGCAATAAAATATTGTTGGAACTGTTACTCTGGTGTGGTCTACAACCTTGTGCCACCTGCGACGCGGAGTTGCAGACGAGTAAAGTTTCTTTACAAGAACCCTACTTGTGTGCTTCGAGCACTATCACCTACCAACCCTCCCTCTTTTTTCATGAGTATCAAACAGAATGCACTATCGAGGGGCATAAATTCTCTTGCGCCCCTGCAGATGCTGCAGGGGGCTCATGAGAATCTACGTCTCTTGAAGTTGGTTGGTATGAACGAGGGACTGCACCGGACACAGCTAATAATCACCTATTCAACGTTGCATCAGTTTGGCCGTAACTATTCGGTAAGCCACAGTAACCGAGTTTCACAGCTTATACAAGCATGTAGATCAGTGCAGGCCAGATGGACTGAGACCAAGTTGTTTACATCACATGTACTGTGGAACAGCACGAAAACAAGCAAATATTCCACAAAAACAACACATAAAAACACGTGTGTCAGAGTTTCTTGATTTTTTTTTAAAAACTCATTCAGCCCGACACACGTATTTCCCAAACTTTGTAGGCCTCATCTAACGACTATGCACCTGCTGCAGGAGATGGATTGACCATGATAATTCAACGGTAGTGGCACACTAACCTTGAATTATCATGGTCGACCCATCTTTTGCTATAGTGCGTCAGAGCTGAATGGGTTAATATAATTTGCGTCATGTTCTACGTTCTTTTTTTCTCTTTTCTTTTTCTAGTGATCATTTCTTTTTATAATAATAACAATAACAACAACAACAACAATTATTATTATTATTAATTTATTTGACTTTTCTGACTTTGTCATGTTGTAGTGCATTTTTGTCAGCTGTATTCAGCTTTTATGTTTGTCTAATTTGACCTTGATATCTCGTTACAGTGACGTAGGAAGATTTTCGGGGATACGGCTCAGCCTCTTAAAAAATATAAACGTCGGGAAGTGAAAGGGTGGAGGAATTTAAACAAAACGTATGTGATCATTACGTATTGTGCAGTGGTAGCTTGTCCAATATGCTTGAGGAAAACAGCACAATTTCGCATCATTCTTGTTCCCACTTTTGCAAAACTATGACTGACACCATCTATTACTTCTGCTGTATGGAGCTACTGACCTGAAAATTAGTCTGGAGGAGTTTAGTGGATTGATTGATGAGTTCGGGGTTTAACCCTTATCATTCGGAATACGCCCGTGTGTAAAATAAGTTTGACTAAAGTAGTTCAAGGGTAGTGCCAGAATAGCTGGTACCACCCTTGAACTAAAGTCATTGGTCTATAGCCTTATCTGTAAGTACTATGTAGATTGCATATGGCAGTGTACAAATTTGAAGCTTTTAGCCTCAGTATGATATGGGTTAACGTCCACAGCACCGGAGTGGTAATGGACGGCTCTAAGGGGCGTGCTATGGGGGGGGGGGGGAGGGGGGGGGGGAGAGACAGGGACAGCTTTTGTCTATGGCTACGAAGTATGACCTGAGTACTCATTGCCGCTGTGGCAATTTGATGTATCCATGACCTTTCAGCGGACAAGCATGTCTTATTTTTAAACCCTGGATTGCGAGCCCAAATGCCGGCTGTTCCCTTTGCTCTCTTCCGCTCCAACGCTTAACCCATTACATACTGAGGTTGATTTTTTAAAATAGAATTTTCTTATTGTCCCATGAAGGCTACATTACAGAGTAGGAGATTGCTAAACCATTTTCGTTCAAGGGTGGTGCCAGAATAGCTTGGCGCCTCAAGCGCCAAGCTATTCTGGCACCACCCTTTAACTATCACGGTCAAATTTATTTCAAGCAATAGTGTATCAGGATGAAAAGGGTTAACCGCTTGAGCTGCGTCGGATTCTCAGTTATGAGTATGGCCCACGTATACGTTTTTAAAGTAGGGGGTTTATGGAGGTATGGCCGGCCAAGTCAATCACAGAGGTATGGTCAAAGAATACACTTTCGATACCATACCCAGCTTAACTAACCCCTTCACTGCAGGAACACTGCAAACAACACCCAAATGCAAGAGACATAGATCCTCATGAGCCCCCGCAGTTGCGGGGGCTCATGACAATCTATGCCTCTTGCTGACGCCTCCTTGTATCCATGTTCCTTGGGATCTGGATCTTTTTCCCGTTAACACAGATGATAGAATCACAATCTGCGACCAGTGGCAGAGACGGGGTTAAGGCCATGCCATATCCTCCTCACCCCACTCTCCTCCTACAGGCGGTTCCTACGCCACTGTTTATATAGTGATTTGTTTTTATGTTCTGTGTTAACTGCAAGGCGTCTTAGTCTAGCTTGTCCTCATACAACAGGAAATCTGGGCCAAGCTATACTCAGAATAGTTGCGCTTGGCACGAGCTACAGACAGAAATATCCACAAAAAGCTCGAAAATGATGTTTTGGCACTAACCGAATATACACACGTGTGTGGTTAATACCTGCACTAGACCTCTCTCTCTCTCTCTCTCTCTCTCTCTCTCTCTCTCTCTCTCTCTCTCCTCTCTCTCTCTCCTCTCTCTCTCTCTCTCTCTCTCTCTCTCTCTCTCTCTCAGTCTCTTTCTCTCTCTCTCTCTCTCTCTCTCACTCTCTCTCTCTCTCTCTCTCTCTCTCTCTCTCTCTCTCTCCTCTCTCTCTCTCTCTCTCTCCTCTCTCTCTCTCTCTCTCTCTCTCTCTCTCTCTTGTCGTGTTGCTTTTTTTAAAATAATAAAATTACTTCATTGGTTTGTTATTATTGTTGTTACAATGTATCATACTTTTATAGTAGATGTAGCAAGGACATGACTGAAAAGAAGACTCTGTGCCTAAATTATTTAAGCCTGGAAAATAAAGTGTCATATGTCGTCATCGTTATCTGAAGTCTCCTAAAGTCTCCTGGAATCCACTTCTTCCAAAACCCTCTACGCCACCATGAACACACTCCTAGGCACTTCTAAAGACTCTCCTCTTCCCAACACACACAGCAAAGAAGAACTTCCGTCCGCTTTCTCCTCCTATTTCTCCGACAAAATCCAAACTCTGTGCAACACACTCGACACTCTGCCTTCTCCGCCTTGCCTCCCTAACCCCCCCTTTTCCGGCACTCCCCTCTCGTCCTTCCGCCCCGTCTCTCAGGATGAAGTCCTCAAGACCATAAAGTCCATGCCTTTCAAAACCTGCGAACTAGACCCTTTTCTACCCCACCCGGGTCTGCCCTGGGGGACTTGGGTGGGGTTAGGTATTTTTTAGTTCCCAGGGTCACCCTGGTCAGCCCCACAGGGTGGGTTTTTCTCTCTATTCTGGGGCATGTGTTTCTGTCTACCCTTTGTCCATTCACCTGTATTTGCCTTTTTAAAACTCTCCCTACTGTCTGCACTGCCTGTAGCTCTTGATATTGGATGTGTGTTGCTAAATGGTCTTAGCTTTATTTAGGCCCCATGTGTTAGGTTTATTTAACGTATTTGACCGGCTGGCGACATACATTCAATGTTCTGTTTTTTTTTTTGTTTTTTTTTCACAAGCAGTGCAGGCACGTCCTGAGAAAGCCTTGTTGCTGTCGGGACGTTAAGCAATGTACAATCAATCAATCTCCCAGCTTCTCTCTACCGGGACGGCCTCCCAAAACTTTTGCCCTTCATTACCGACATCATCAACACATCTCTAGAGAATACCTCCGTCCCCGATATCTTCAAGTCCGCCATCGTCCGTCCTCTCCTAAAAAAAACACAACCTCGACCCAAACGAACTCAAGAACTACCGCCCAGTCTCCAATCTCTCTTTCCTGTCCAAGCTTCTTGAGAAGGTTGTCCTCAACCAACTCAATCTCCCGCCGACAACAACCTTCTCAGTCCCTTCCAGTCTGCCTATCGCAAACATCACAGCACTGAAACAGCCCTTCTACAAATCCTAAACGACCTGCTTCTCTCCACTGACTCGGGCAACATCTCCCTTCTTACGCTACTCGATCTCTCTGCCGCCTTTGACACTATAGACCACTCTATCCTCCTCCACCGCCTTCACCACTCCTTTGGCATCACTGACTCTGCCCACTCCTGGTTTCTCTCCGACCTCTCCGACAGACAGCAGTCCGTCACCATCGACGGAGTCTCCTCCAACCCAGTCACGCTCTCCTGCGGCGTTCCACAGGGGTCCGTCCTGGACCCGGTCCTTTTCACACTCTACACCTCTCCCCTGTCCAACGGCATCCAGTCTCACCACATACACCACCACCTCTACGCTGACGACTCACAACTACTAGACAAAGACAAACTCGACAACACTCAGACACTACTGACTCGCACGGCTGACTGCTATGAAGACGTGAAAAACTGGATGACGGCAAACAAGCTCAAACTGAACGACGACAAAACGGAAGCCATGCTGGTAGGCACTCGCCAGAAACTTTCCCAGCTCTCTCCCTCTCTCCACCTTCAACTCGACAGCACCCCCATCTCCCTCTCTGACTCAGTCAAGAACCTTGGCGGTATCCTCGATTCCTCTCTTTCCATGACCAGCTTCGTCTCCGCCACGGCCCAGGCATGTTATTTCCACCTCCGCCGCATCAGTCAGATCAGAAAATACCTCACTACCGAAGCTGCCACCAAACTCGCTGTCTCTCTCATCTTATCTCGCATCGACTACTGCAACTCTCTCCTTTCCGGCCTTCCTCACTCCACCACTCTCACTCTCCATCGCGTGCAGAACAATGCTGCCCGCCTCGTCCTTAGAAAGAAAAAATCCGACCACATCACTCCCCTGCTCAAGCTCCTTCACTGGCTCCCCATCCCCCAACGCATCCAAATACAAGATTCTGTCTCTCTGCTACAAATCCCTGAACAACTACGCTCCTACCTATCTCTCCAACTTACTTCACCCCTACACTCCTTCCCGCTCCCTCCGCTCCGCCTCCGACCCTCTCCGCCTCCTCATCCCCCGCACCAAACTCAGCACTTTCGGCCCCCGCTCCTTCTCAGTATACGGGCCATCCACCTGGAACACTCTCCCACTCTCTCTCCGTCAGAAACACTCTCTCTCCTCCTTCCAGTCCGCCCTCAAAACTCACCTCTTTCAACAGTTCTAGCACTACATCACCACACTCCCCACCCCAAGCTGACCGTCGTAATGTATTTTCACTATTTGTGGTACGTGCGTCATTGTCTAAAGCGTGCGCATGCGTGTGCGAGTTGTGAGTGCGCGCTTAGAGTTATAATTATTATAAGATAAGCGCATTATAAATACGTAATTATTATTATTATTAAGTCTACGAAGACGTAGGCAACTTGAAATAGATTGGAAAAATTGAAGCACTAGTAAGAGGCAGAGCTGTGCATAATACACCTATGATCGTAAATCCGGTTGACCCGGCTAAGCACTACGAAGAAGTCTCCAAGCTCCAGGCTCCAAGTTAATCAGGCATATAATCAGGTTGCGGCGAAAGTGACTAATTCCTGTCAGTGTGGTTTAGTTGTAAGAACATACACACATACCAAAGCAAAGTTCTCGACGGAAAAGCGCAAACTGTTCCATCTCCGTCGGCGTCTCCATACAAGATAAATTAACATATGCTGGTCTGTGATTTTTTTACCTTACGGCCCTTAGCCGTAAGTTCCAAAATCACAGACCAGCACCCCCTAAAATGATGACAACACATTCCAACAACCAGTGAACCACTCCTCTCGGCTTGCCACAAGCGTAATGAAAACAGCACCGATAACGACTTTTTTTTTTATAACCCAACATTGGGAGTCATTTACAATGGTTGTGTGCCACATGTTGGGTTTGGGTCGACAGGGGCAGTTCAAGAGTAGTGTCAGATTAGTTTGGCGCATTCCACGTAAAAGCAAGTCATGCAGTAAACAAAACAAACAAACAACAAACAAAACAAACAAAAAAAAGGGGGGGGGGGGCAAGGGGATGGGCAGGGGGGAAAATGGTATATGTTAAAGTCGTGAAAAGCGATTAGCCGTACACATGCATTATGCGTTCTTGTGACTCTTGCCAGACCCTTTGTTTAAGTGACATGTGATTGTGAAGCTTTCGCCACAAATACGTAACGGTTCAAATCTTAATGTTCGTGATGCGAGGTTGGTAAAACAAACTTTTGTGAAGCCGGTGTAGTAACAACGCCCCCATCCCCCCGCCCCCACCCCCACTCCCCCTTTCATACCCCCTTCCCCAACCTACCTCCCACGCGGATCCTTCTTTGTCGTCCCATTCCATTACGTTGACACCTTGGCATGATGATATGTGCGATAGTTGCTCCCTGCCGGGCGGCTGGCACTATTTCCTCCCTTGCAAGAGGAGTTTGCTCCCTTGCCAGTCAGTCCGTACTATGATGGATGCATGCGTCTGCACTAAGAGGCATAGATTCTCCGAACTGCAGAGGTTCATGGGAATCTTGCTGGTTACACTTAGCACACTGCAAAAGACGGAAACCTGTGAGATGGTCGATCATCTTCCCGCACCTTACGTTCTAGCAGTGAAAAACTTTTGAAAGTACCGAAAATAAATACAAAGTCCTTTAGTCAAAGATATTTTTGTTTCCAGGCCCCAGTCATTTGGAATTCCCTTCCGAAGCACATTCGCGATGCCCCCAACAGTCATTTCTTTCAAAAGTCAGCTCAAAACACATCTTTTCCAATCTTACTACTCTGTCTTACCAAATTCCATTCTTTCTTCTGTTTCACAGTAACAGCATGATGACCCTGTGCCAGTTCATGTTGCGATGGTTGCTTCTGCTTTGGGCGTGCTGTTAATTTTTTAATTGTATTGTCATATTATGATGTGTGTTGTCTATTGATTTGTGTTTAATCATTTTGATTTGCATTGTGCAGCGCTTAGAGCCTGTTCTGCAGAGAGTTAATAATAATAATAATAATAATATAGTAATAATAATAATAATAATAATAATTGTTATTATTATTATTATTATCTGGTCTATATGAGACACGCCGAAAGTTTTGTCCATTTTGACAGAAAAAACAATAACACCAGATGACCGTTGGTGTTGTTGTTTTTCAGCCGGAACTGATGGACAAATCTTTCGGTGTGTCTCATATAGAGCAGATGACCGTTGGTGTTGCTGTTCTTCAGCCGGAATAGACAAATCTTTCCGTGTGTCTCATACAGAGCAGATGATCGGGGTTTAAGGCTGCGACTGGCACCAATGAAAGGTATGGTCCCTTGTGAGAGGTATTTCCCCCTTGCGTGCCGACATCTTGTTATTTGTAACGGGCGATTACCCTGCCAAGCGGGCGGGCCGCACACAGAATGTCGCATATTTTTTTTGCATACATCAGTCAAAGTTATCACCCCCCCCCCCCCCCCCGCCCGTCCCCCCCGCCCTCCCCCCCCCCGCCCCCTCCCCCCCCCCCCGCCTACCCCTCCGCCCCCCCCCCCTTCCTGTACATCGTGTTACTTCTCCTGATGCAACTTAACCCATTACATCATGATCCTGAGGTTGATTGGTTTTTTTTCTTTCTCAGATTAATGAGTTGTCCTACGAAGACTAAGTTGCAGTTGATGCAATTTATTGATCGTGATAGTTCAATGGTGGTGCCAGGACAGCTTGGCGCCTAAGGGCGCCAAGCTGTTCTGGCAGCACCCTTGAACTATCTCGGTCAAATTTATCTCTTGTTAGAGTGCATCCGGACTTAAAGGTTTCATCAACACATTCAGTTACATCAGAATTGCACGAATGGGCTTAGCTGGAATCCTATGCAGGCCACTACGCAATGTGTGCTGCCGTAATGTTGCATATAATTAATGGCGTTCGCATGAAGTTTCGAAAGTGACTTTTTGGCACGAAATCATGTTTTGATGCAGTTGTCTCTTTGGATATGTTTTCCATTTTCTGATACGAAATCCTCGAACTTGCAGATCCACAGGAAATTCTCACAACCGTCTTGTGAAGAAAAGCCTCGATCACACATTGTGACCAACATGTAAACAGCATTTGTCATTTTTCTCGAGACCCCAAATTTGTTACTTGTAGGCCATTTGACATCGGAGCGCACAACGTTTTTTTTTTTTTTTTTTTTTTTTTTTTTACAAATTTCTCCGAAAATTGTACCACTTTAACTCATTCAGCCACGACACACCACAACAAGACAGACATGGATAACATGGATCGAGCATGATAGTTCAAGGGTGGTGCCCGAATAGTTTTGCGCCCATAGGCGCCAAGCTATTCTGGCACCACCCATGAACTATCACGCTCGATCTGTCTGTAGAACTGTAATACAGTCCTTCAGAGGGAATCTTTAAAATTTGGGGATATCGGTGTTGGGGTAGAATGGGTTAAGAACAAATACTGAGTGCAAATTGACCCAATATGGGCTATTTTTCCTAAGATTTGATGATTTTGCTGTACAGTCGTAAAATTTTGGTGATCAGACAAGAACAAGCCATTTTCAATACCCTAATAGAGCCTCGGCAGATTTCAGTATCGAGGTCAAGCGTGTAAGAGACCTCTTGTATGCCTGCGCCGTTTCGGGTTTAATCGTGGCAATTCAAGTGAAAACGGATCTTTCTATACTGGGCTGAATACATCTGGGGCACATTTAGGGATGTAAATTCAGTCATTTCATGAAAAAAAAAATAAAAAAATTTACGACTGTACAACAAAACTGACACAGTGTTTGAGTTCCTTGACAGTGAATTGCATTAGGTCAACTGGCACTGAATGTTGTTCTAATATTGTTATAGAAAATTGATTCTTTGCGAAGATATTTGCGAGAAACGTTATGCGCTCCGATGTCAAACGACCTGTATGAGGTTGCATGCGAACACAATCGATAATTTCTTCATAACTAAGCAAGGGGAGCATATTATTCTGTACACGAGTTACTTCCTCTGATGCAACTGGGTACTGTTGGTAGACACTATCTGGGGCAGTTGGTTACACTGACGTGTAATGGCAATGGGTTCTCTGTGCCTGTGCATTCATAGAATACATGTAGGGGAAAAGAAAGTGTAGACCCACACTCTTCGATAGCGAAAATCAGTGCGCCAAGAAAGCAATGGTGAACACACCGTAAACTGACATTCATAGTCACAACCATCACATTTCTTTTAACCCATTTAGCCCTGACGCACTACAGCAGGAGATGAGTCGACCATGATAATTCAAGGGCGGTACCAGATTAGCTTAACTCCGCCGAGGTGTACCCTAAAGGTTACCTTGCCGGTCCCAAGCCCGGATAAAGGAGGAGGGTTGGGCGTAGGGCTGGCAACCCTACCCGGCCGGAAAACGCTTCCTGCTACAGAAACGCCAACAGAAAATCAACAAGAAAACTCTGCCATGGGAAGAGAAAAAAAAAGACCATGAAGATGACCTAGAACCAACTGGAAAGGAGAGCCCGGGACAGAGACTCTTGGAGATCCTTTGTAGGCGGCCTATGCCCCAGTAGGGGTGCGGCAAGGCATAAGTAAGTAAGTAAGTAAGCCAGATTAGCTTGGCGCCTGTCGGCGCCAAGCTAATCTGGCACTGCCCTTGAATTATCATGGTCGACTCATCTCCTGCAACTGGTGCATAGTCATTAGATGACGCCTCCAAACTTTGGGAAATACGGCCGTCGGGCTGAATGAGTTAAACCAATTTCCGCCTTGGATCACCTTTTGACTGACGCAATCTAAGTGCTTTGTTTGTTAGCTTGTTTGTTTGTTTCTTTTAATTTGTTTGTTTGTTTGTTCAATCCTTTGTTTGTTTGTTGTTGTTTGTTTCGTTTTATTCGTGTGTTTGTTTGTTCGTTTTCATTGATTTGTTCCTTTGTTTGTTTGTTCGTCCGTTCATTTGTTCGTTTGTTTGATTGTTTACTAGTTTATTTGTTTGTATGTATCTTTGTTTGTTTGTCCGTTCGATAATTCGTTGTTTTTGTTTTTTTTATCGATCTTACATTATTTGAGTAGAGTTTGGGTCGGCAATGGTGTATGACTGTGATTATGAACATAGTTATCACATCATTATCAAGTAGAGGCGTATTATTCTGCTGGCCCGTTGCTTGTTGGTACCATCAGCTTGTAGAACTGTCAGCACCTCGTGCAGCAGCCACACACAGTGGAATGCATCACGTGTGGAGCGTCTGTACGGTGCAGGCGTGGGCACAGTTGCGAGCTAGGTCTGAAAGAATGCCCGGAACTGTCAGCATGTCCCACTTGGCATCGCCCTCGCCACTTCTACTCATATGCAAGACTCCAGGCACGTATGCCCTTTTCGATGCCAGAGCCAAGCGACACATATTTGTGGGTTTTTTTTGTTGGTATTATTTCATCTGATGAGCACAGCAGAAATGTGACTTGAAATGAACCGTGATATCTCAAGGGTGGTGACTGATTAGCTTGGCGCCTGGAAGGCGCCAACCTAATCAGGCACCCACAAACCAGATAGGTGAGGCTAGCGCTGGCAGAATTGTATACAAACCAAGGGGAATCACAGCGCTGGACAGACAAACAGTTAGATCAGATTAGATTAGACAAACAGTTAATCAGGCACCACCCTTGAGCTTTCACGGTCGATCCGTCTTTCGCGTTTGGCGACGGAAGGCAAGAGATTCTTCTTGGTCCAACTGTCAACCCTTGATATCTGAGACAGGAACGTTTTTCACGTGAGCGTTTACAGTCTGCGCGATGCCATAGATTTACTTCAGCTTCTTCTTTTGTTCCTGGGGTAAGTCCTATTTACATCTATGACGCTAACACGAAGAATAACAAGATTTCAGTGTCGGCCTGCAGGCAACTTTGGCAGCATTGTAGTACCGCGTCCTCTTCCCCGCTGTTTATCACACACATTAACAGGAGGTGACAGCCAGACACATATTAATGCCGCGTAAAAGTGCAGACCCTCGCACTGACTGTTCTTCAGATCTATCTGCGGACACCATCCGGTCTGCGAGAGGCACACAGAATCTCATGTGCAGCTGCAGCAGGAGGGTCTCATAGAAATCTAAGCCCCTTTTGCTTGCAGGGACCGACTTCAGAATAAATTCAAAGGTGGAACTGATTGATCATCCACCACCTTCGCCACGGGCCAGTTGCATGAGTGAGCTTAGTCCTGCGCCAGGCACCAAGCGGCAAGGTGCTCCGCTACAGCGGAGCATCTTACTTAGTGGCTGGCGCTGGACTAAGCTCGCTCATGCAGCTGAGCACCTAACCCTTCCCTCAGTGCCAACGTACGTACATGTTCGTTTTTCTTGTTTCTGAACTCTGTGCTCACTGAACGACCAAAAGCCACAATGACTGGCCGAAGACTGACATTGACGCAACTGAAGTGATCTCAGCAAGGGGCATAGATCCTCATGAGCCCCCGCAGTCGCAGTGTGCGTCGTTTTCGCCTGCGCATTGAGTTATATTATAAATATGAGAAATGCGCCATATAAATACCATGTATTATTATTATTATTATTATTATTATTATTATTATTATCTATGCCTCTTGCAGTTAGATCGCGTTCACTTTTTTTCTCTGCAGCGAAGGGGTTAAAGGAGACGGGTCGTCGTGGGTCCGCGCAGTTGGTATTATTTTGATCAACTAAGGCAGCGTCATTCTTCGGGGACCGTGTCTTTCAAAATCAGTGCTGAGTCCGACATTTCTGCTGATGCCCGATACAACTCAGTCTATGCGCGCGCGCGTGTGTGTGTGTGTGTGTGTGTGTGTGTGTGTGTGTGTTTGTGTGCGTGCGTGCGTGCGTGCGTACATTCGTGTGTGTGTGTGTGTGTGTGTGTGTGTGTGTGTGTGTGTGTGTGTGTGTGTGTGTGTGTGTTCACTAAAGATTTCAGTCATTTTGAGAGCTGTCTTGTGCTATTGGACAGGAGACTTTTCAAGGGCGGGTGGAAAGTGTATGTGCCTTTCCGAAACTGAGCCGAGTTCCCATCTTGCGCGGATTGAACTGAACTGAAATGAACTAAACTTTGCTTTGCTTTTAAGCACACACAAGCATCGCAATTATGTGCTAAATGCATCCATCATTTCTCAGCCGTTTTAGAGGATGAATTCAATATCAAAGATTGTATCAGTTATCTCACATTGATCTTGTTCGTCTACTTGCCGCGATGGCATGTTGACGGGTAAATGGATGTCTACTGAGTGACACTTATTTAATTATTTTTCAAACTACATTTCCTTACATGTATTGAATGTAACGGCATAGAGTGTCGTTTATTATAATATCTAGGCATGAATAGCTATAAATCGGTGATCTTATCAGTGAATAAATCTTCTGACTCATTCAAGGCGCTCCGCATCAATAGCTGCGTAGTGTCGTATAGCGTCGCCGGCGGAAACGCTTTACGACACTACGCAGCTATTGATCCGGAGCGACTTGAATGAGCTTTCATGTTTGCATTAGCTGTAAGTGCGTGTTGCTTATAAATCACTCTTTCTCCAGTGAATTATATTAGCCTTGGATACATGTTTGTGGTGTGCTGGTTCTGTGATTCTGGGCCTAGCGACTCAGAGCCGTGAGGTGGAAAATTACAGACCAACACTCATAATGTTTGCTACTGCTATCGCCGTCATGTCTATAGCGATGAATACGCGTAGTTCCGTTTACCCCCCCCCCCCCTTTCCCCTCCCCCCTCCCCTCCCCCCCCCCCCCAACCTACTCCCCTGCCAGTTGACTGAGTGTTTTTTTTTTTTTTTTTATCTTTTGTTGATTCAAAAAGCTTCAATTGTCATATGCCAGCTACATTGTAGTACTTACAGATACGGATACAAGCTTTAGTTCAAGGGTGGTGCCAGAATAGCTTGGCGCCTAGAGGCGCCAAGCTATTCTGGCACCACCCTTGAACTGTTTTAGTCAAACTTATTTCAGGCACTGGTGCATTCCGAATGATAAGGGTTCAACGCCAAAAAGACGCGTCCGCAAGTCCAAAAAACATGGATACAGAGTGGGACTCGGCAAAGGCAAAGACCCTCATGATACCTCTTTCGGCAGGATGATGTTCGCTCTTTTGTTGCAGTGAAGGGGTTGGTGTAACTGCCGAGCAAAAAGTGAACACTACGATCCGCCTACAAGAAGCATATATAGATCCTCGAAAAGCTCTCACGCAGTTGAAGGTGGGTGGGGAGGGGGGGGGGTGGGTGGGGGCGGATGGGGCATGAAAATCTATGCCTCTTTGCTGACACTAATTTGAATCCATTTTCCTTGGACGGTTGGGAGTGGAGTGGGCCTTATATTCACAAAGACGGATTTCAAAAACAGAATCTGCCTTCGTTGGTTGAGAAGGAATTAATAACCTAACACTAACAGTGATATAATCTTGTCATTGCAACTCATCTTGCAAAATCAGCATGAGCTGCCGTGGCCCGCATGTTTTGATGTTACCATTCACTCTACCTCGAATGACTGTCATGCAGTAAACTTTGAATTAATGGACAAACCTTTGTATACAATGAAAAGGCAGACTTTTTGTGTTGTTTGCAAATGCAGGAAGACCGGAATAATTCGCAAACATCCTTTCTGTGGCTGTCGGCAGCGCTTAGTTTTGTCGAGGTGATTCCTGAAGGAATGTTCATGAATCACCTCGACAAAAAGAGCTGCCGACAGCCAAAGGGTTAAACAATGCAAATGGCTAAGTTATACTGAGTGCAGTTTGTTAATTAATTCAGACAAACTGCTGAGGCCAAATTTTGTGTAGTTTATCAGCTAATTCAGCGAGGAAACATCTGTAATGGGTGGCGCACTCGGTCAATCCTTTGATCTGCCAAAGATAAGCGCATGCAATGTTGTCACTTCTTTATAAACGTGTCACACTTGATTGGCGTTGTAATTAAATTTATCTCAGTAACTTTGAAGGTACAAAGATTGCTATAATAGTTAGTGTCAATTATCCACCGCAAATGCATATTTGTTATACCACTTGCTTGTTTGTTTTTTAATTTCCTATGAGATGGCGTAAGCTGGCGAAGGACAAACAGACAAACAAATAAATGATTTTTTTACCACATTAACCACTTCACTGACAGCGAATCGAATTAACCGCTGTACTGCCAGATGCTAGAAACGACGCGTCTATAAAACCATGGCATATTCACCTGATGACCGGCTCTGCTCTAGCTGTGATACATTGAGTGTGAAAAAAGCAAGAAAGACATAGACCTTCATGAGCCCCCGAAACTGCGGGGGCTCATGAGGATCTATGTCTCTTGCATTTGGTTGTTGTTGGGTTTTGTTTTCTTGTGTGTTTTTTCTTCTTTCTTTGTGTGTGTGTGTGTGTGTGTGTGTGTGTGTGTGTGTGTGTGTGTGTGTGTCTGTATGTGTGTGTGTGTGTGCAAGCTCTTATGAGGTTAAAACCATGATGATGCCAGACTTGCTTGCCACCGCCCAAAATAGAACTCAGTGGAGAGCACTGTCTGTTGCTGCTGCCTTTCAGTCCCCCCAACGCCCAGTTCGGGCAAGGGACTGATGATGATGATGATGATATATATATATATATATATATATATATATATATATATATATATATATATATATATATATATATTATATATATATATATATATATATATATATATATATATATATATATATATATATATATATATATATATATATATATATATATATTATATATATATATATATATATATATATATATATATATCATCATCATCTATGTCTCTTGCATTTGGTTGTTGTTGGGTTTTGTTTTCTTGTGTGTTTTTTCTTCTTTCTTTGTGTGTGTGTGTGTGTGTGTGTGTGTGTGTGTGTGTGTGTGTGTGTGTGTGTGTGTGTGTGTATGTGTGTGTGTGTGTGCAAGCTCTTATGAGGTTAAAACCATGATGATCTGTGTTGCGCATTGGGTTTTTGTGCGCGTCGTCGTGTTCTGACAGCAAAGGGGTTGAGCCGTCCAATATATAGGTGTATTTTGGTTTTATTCTTTTGTGTTCGGACAGTTAAAAATGTTAACCCGTCCAAATTTAATGTCAGCTTTGACATCAAACAGACTTTACCGAACAATACTCGATCCAGGTCTTACGGTTCGATCACCAAGGCAGCAGACAGACTGGGGCTTCGCACAGCGACTCGAGATCGGTATCTCCAGACATGCAAAGTAGAACGCTGACCAAAAATAGGCTGTACTCCTGTAATCTCCTCTACCAGAGGAACACAGAAGTAAATGGAATGTTTCAGTCACCGAGAAGCCTACATCCTCGTGAACCACAGACGCTCATGAGGATCTATACCTCTCGCAGACGTGACAAAAAAGGCTCCGAGAGACGACAAATTCTGTCGGAAGTCATTGGAGAGAAAGGTCGAAGAAGGGGGCAGTTTGCACCATTTTGTGAAGACAAGCGGTTTCTTGTCGAAATGGGAGATTTAATCTTCTGTCAGTCGTAAGCTAATACAGACGATCAAAAGAAATGCGACATTTTTGGAATCATAGGAAACACTAAAGTGTTTCTGATATATACTGACGAGCATATTTAAAACCCTAAATACAAGTAACACCCTCAGTGTGAGGAGCGTTCATTTAGATCAAGTTCAGCAAGAGGCATAGATTCTAATGAGCCCCTGTGACAGCAGTGGCTCATGAGAATCTATGCCTCTTGCAGACGGAAGATGCTGACTGCGCGGCGACAGGAAGACCAATGTCTGAATAACACGGCGCCTTTATCGTCCGTTACCTTTTTTTCAGATCAGTAGGGAACGCTTTTGTTTAAAATTATAGGCGCCTATCATTGTTACTGCGTCAGATTTTTTTTTCCTGCGATATAGATCTGTTGTCAGAAAGTACCCGTGTGTGCCGGTTTGCGAATATTTGCGACCTCACGGCTGAAGCGGTAAAAGTCCAAAATCACAGACCGGCACGCATACATTGACAGGTAGCTGTCGGGACGGAGAGAGCTTTTGTTGCTGTTGTTGTTCTTGTCCCGTTTTGAAAAAACTGCGTTGGAGTTGTGATTTTGATGATATTTTTTGACGAACTTAATGGTTCAATGAATGTTCGTATCACATTTTTGTACGAGATCACTGGGGTACAAGTTTACAACAGAAATGAAAAACTAGATGTAGTCGGAATGTCGGGGTGGGGTGGGTGCGGTGGGAAGCGTTTTGAAGGAGTGGAGGGATTGGGGGGGCGGGGGGAGGGGGGCGGGGGGGGGGATGTTGACATCACACTGCATGTCCCCCTCGATTCGCTACCGCTGTTCAGCTGTTCAACGGTAGCGAATCGAGGGAGACAACCAGTGTGTGTTGACGTAGGAGGAGGTGGGGGATACTTAGGAGGGTTCGGGCGGGGATGGAGGGAATTTGGATCTACTTACGGTTCTACCTTGGTTGAAACAAACAGCCAACTAAATACCCAATCAAATAACCAATCGCTAACCAGCCAGCCAGCCAGCCAGCCAAGCAAACAAACAAACAAATAAAACATAACGAGACAAAACAAAACATGATATTGCCTTGTACTTATTTCCGAAGGGCCTCGTCTAATACAGCCCTATGCAGATTTACAGACATATTAACGCGTCTTCGTGCAAAACAAACATGCCTGTTGTTTGGACATTGTGTCAACAAAAAAACAACAACAGTGACTGCTCGTGATTGCTTCCCTTCGGTCGCAGCAGGTGAGAGTATCGATCCAACGGTACATGTACTTTAAAATCACTCACAGGCACACACCACCATGCTGTCCAAAAGTAACATACAGCCAGACCACCACTACATCGCCGTGTCCTCCATTTCCATGGCTGTTCAGTATTTCGATTAACTCATTCGAGACGTGCCGTCTCCGGATACGCGGCTTCAAGCCGCGTATCCTTGGGCGGCACGTCTCGAATGCCTGAAGCCCCTACCCTGTCAACAATTAACCCCTTCGCTACCAGAGATCATGAATTGCGCATCTGAGACGACTGCACAGTCACCCACTTTCGCGAGAAGAACACAGATGTACATGAGACCCAAAAGTAGGCATAAAGGAGGTAGGACTAACAAGAGACATAAATCCTCATGAGCCCCCGCGACTGCGGGGGGCGCATGAGGGTTTATGTCTCTTGCTGCTGGTTAGCCTTCGCCTTGCCCAGGCAGTTAATGGGTTAAAAATGACGTCTCTGGAATCATCGCAGGTTAACCCTGTCTTGCCTCAAAGTCGCACGCATATAAATGGGACCACCAAGAGGCATGACTCCTCATGAGACCCCGCACATGCGGGGGCCCATGAGGAGCTATGTCTCTTGCGTTTGGGCGTCTAAACGACAGTGTTCTCCGGCAGTAAAGAGGCTAAAAACACAATTTTATTTAAACACCGACAAAGGCAGGGGCTAGATCGACCAGCATTTTCTCAAAACGCAACCAGTTCATTAGCTTGGCTTGTTGGTATGCTGTGCTTTGCGAACCGTTCTACAAAGCTGAGTATTTTCTTCTACTCTCCTCAGTCGCACTTTGTAGAAAACCAGTTTAAACTCATTCAGCCCGACGGCCGTATTTCCCAAATTTTGGAGGTGTCATCTAATGACTGTGCACCAGTTGCAGGAGATGGATCGACCATGATAATTCAAGGGCAGTGCCAGATTAGCTTGGCGCCAACATTATCATGGTCGGCCCATCACCTGCTGTAATGCGTCAGGGCTGAATGGGTTAATACACATAGAACCAACCTTAATTGGACGTATCGATTTTCTAATCCTATTTCAATTAACTTCGCATAAAACTGCGCACATGTATATGTGCAAAAGCACTTCAAAATAGCAACTGGCGTCTTTTCATCGGATACTCAAATTAACTGTTGATAGGAGGGCAGCACTGGTTACCTTTCTCGCTCTGCTCATGCGGACCGGATCGATTGAGGTAACCGGTGTGGATAGGGACCATAACTGAATCGACCATCATTACACTGTGCGAACCGACGTAACGACCGAATTAGAGGCTTAAGCGGCTTATTAAACCATTAGCGAGACATTAATTTCTCCAGGACGATCACCTACACGGCACTTCTTGTTCGCAGGATCTGTTGTTATCTCGCATTTCTTTAATCTCGGCTGCGGTGCTACCGTCTGCAAGAGCCATAGATTCTCATGAGACTCTGCCGCTTGTCTGTATATATAGAAATCGCAATAATATGTTATAACACACACACACACACACACACACACACACACACACACACACACACACACACAACACAACACAACACAACACACACACACACACACACACACACACACACAAATAATAAACTCGCTTTGGCCAAGGAAAAAACCCGGTTAACTTAGTTTTCAGCATTGCGGGTGGAAGGGGTAACCGTAAGAATTCTACCGGACCAATTATGGCTGGTCTTGCTTGTACAGGTGGTCGTCTCACGCATTTGGACGCGTTGACAAAGTTTGACAGCTTATTCTTGTCAGCGAAGGGTGTATAACGTAAAGATATCTCTGCGGTACAGATCTGTCCGATTTTCTTCTGTTGTTCCTATGATTAGGAAACTCGTCAGGGGTTGTGCGTCAGACTGACTGTTTCAGTTCAGACTCTTTCTTGGCATGTTGTTGGGTGGTTTCGTCTCGTACCTTTCAATTCCTTCCTATGTTTCCTTTTTTTCAGGACAGACGTGTTGGAACAGGCATCCACTCCCACCCGAGGACACTCCTGCAGCCACAGTCACAGTCTTCTGCTTAAAACCACCATGCACTCCTACGCCTGAGAAGGAGAGACACAAATGGGACAAGCCTGGCCAGCAAGAGGCACAGATTCTCTATGCTTCTGGCACACACGGAAATAGCTGGTTGAAAGCGATCTTTATGTCCTTTGAGAGGTCAGTGAACAAAAGTGGCATTTAGTGTATCAGCAGGCAAACAGTCGCGGCGTGTACCTTTACCTAAAAATACTTGTCGAATTTCAAGTGTCAAGTCAGATCAATGGGCCGTGTACTGATCTCTTCTCCGATCAAAACAACCTGGACAAAATGCGGGGAGTTACAAAAGGCGGAGTGGGGGTGGAGGATTAGGGGAGGGGGGGGGGATGACAAGGATATATGGTTACTGTCACGACACCCAGGCTTGCGAATAATCCTATGTTCATGAGATGTGTTCGGAAACTGACACCATTTACATTTCAGGTTACTGTTTCATCTAGCCATAAAAAGGTGCAACACGAATTCTGCTTGGTATTGCTGACAACATCCCATGCAAGCATATTGGTTTCAATGACGAGCTTTGCGTGTGAGATATATTATATACACTCTCCCGCCCCCCCCTCCCCCCTCCCCCCTCCTCCCCCTCCGCCCCCTCCCCCCCCCCAACAACAACAACAAAAAAAAGCAGAAAAGGGCGGGAGAGGGGGGTGGGGTGTATTATTTTATAAAGAAAGTGGCAAAACCATAAAAGATGACACCGCAATTCACAATGTTCAGAAATTAGAGAAAGCGTGATCTATCTTTTTTAGGTGTCGGTAGCGGTTTTTGTCGCGATGATTCCTGCAAGTAATCATCGCGACAAAACCGCTACCGACAGCCAATAGGTTTTACAAAAATTTGGTCACGAAAGGCCATATCTTGTCACCGATACAAAACAAATCAACGTAAAAAAGGTCCATGCGCGCAGTACCTAGTAGCGATCGGTACAGACCCCCCGTCCTGCCAACCAGACACCTGTGGGGTCGGTCTCATGTCTTAAGAAAGTAAAGTATCTCTCCGAGTTGATCCTGATGAAAAGAACACCGACTGAAAGACCTTCCCAGCATGGAGGGGGCACCTGATCTTCGCCGGGTCTGTTGGCGTTGACACCATAACCATAACGCACAAATTCCTCGGTCCGACGGCTTGTCAGTTGCGCAGCTGCCCGAGGATTCCGCTTTTCCTCACCCACTACGCAAAAGTCTATCGGGCCGAGTTCGGTCGCAGTGGGCCCGTACACGACTGTGCGCGGGACCAGTGCGACAAAATTAGGCCCTATGGCCTTTAGCGTACTGTGCATTAAGAGGGGTAGAGTACGGCGAGTGTCCCAAAACAAAAGCTCTCGCAAGAGATTGAGCACATCTTAGACAAAAACCCGATGGCTCCCTCAAATTGAGGATACCAACGAGGCAGATGTCTGTCAGCAAGAGGCGTAGATTTTCATGAGTCCCTGCAGTCGTGGACCCATGAGAATCTATGCCTCTTCCTGGTGGCCTGAGTCAGTTCACAGCAGGGAGGCAAAGTCGGCATGTGTGACTAAAAACTGAACAATTACACAAAATATATGCCTGAGATCGTAGCGGGATTTACTCGTGAACAAAACAAGAACTTTCGGATATTGGGGTACTTGTTGTCAACACGGTTCCCAGCGTTTTTAAGGCGCCTGTTGAGAAGGGAAAAATATGTTGTTGTTGTATTATTTGTCAGCGAGACTCTTTTAAGAATTTCGTCGCTACAAAATGTATGCCAGCGCGATATTGATCTTTGTCAGTACGGCGTTGTAAAGAACTATAGCGGTGCAGTTCCTGTTGGGAGCCTGTTGTTGAGGAAAGCGTATTGAAATGTTGTTGTTGTATTTTTTGTCAGCATGTGTCCAGCAAGGGTTATGTGCACGAAATACACACATCACTATAGTTCGTCTACACAATTTCTGAGGCGATTTTGTTTTGGGGACATAAAATTTGAGCGTTTTTTAAAGTATAGGCGCATATCTTTTAACTCATCTTTTAACTCATGCCATTCGTCTCGAATGAGTTAAGAATTACTTTTAAGATTAAGAGAGCCGCGCGACAAAAAAAAAAAAAAAAAAAAAATCAGGTTGACACTGAAACAGACTCGTGGAGCCAAAGGTAAGAAACTTGAACCAAGTCCAATACACCTGCAGGGGTTCGTGAGACTCAGTCCCTCCAGCAGATGGAGCGATGCAAGCTGATCAAGCCACTCCAAAGAAACAAAACACAAAACACGCATAAAACAAACAAACAAACGAAAATCAAACCATACACGCATCGCATACACACACACACAGTGATTATAGAACTGATCCAGACCAGAGAGAGAGAGAGAGAGAGAGAGAGAGAGAGAGAGAGAGAGAGAGAGAGAGAGAGAGAGAGAGAGAGAGAGAGAGATTTTGATCCAAAGCGGTTATATCCTACATAGCAGAAGGAAATTTAGAAGGCAACTTATAAGGCTGCACTTTGTTCTGGAACAAAGAATTTAGTTCTGTCTGGGTGACTGTCCCTACCAGTGCGTACTGTATGCCCGGTGATTACTTACTTTCTTACTTACGCCTGTCACGCCTACCCGGGTATAGGCCGTCGACGAGAGACCTCCAGCGATGCCCGGTGATTGGCGACTTATTTCTCGCACTTTAGGCGCCAGCTGTTGAAGGTGGATCGACCCGGCTTTGACAACAATAACACATAAACGTGACGCATCCGCCTATGAGACATACAGGGTAAAGAATACACACAATGCGCAAAAGGCCATCGGCTCAATGGCCTTTGCCCACTGGGCAGCTGCGTATCCCGAGGCAACACGTCTCGATCAGCCTCCAGCTATCATGGTTGACTCAAGCAATAAGCTAAATATTGCCAGTACTCTTGAGCCATCTCCAGCCTTTCGTCTCCTGTGACTTATTCAAAATGCTGAGGAAAGTATTGTAGATTGACAATCGTTCGCTACTTCAGCCGAAAGGGAGGTTCTTTCTGAGGTACAGACCAGTAAAGTGAAGAGCAAAACAATATATATTTAATATATATATATATATATATATATATATATATATATATATATATATATATATATATATATATATATATATATATATATATATATATTAAATTTTAAAAAATGCGACATCATCCTGACCATCGGAAACACCGCAGTGTTTCCGATGATCCGAATGATGCCGCATTTATTTTGCTCGTCGGTATAGGTCAATCCAGTGATAAAAGTGAAAAGCACGCTTGACTGATCGCTGGACGACTATGTTCGTGGTGGGTGCAATAGATAGGCGGTAATGTGCCTCGGTCGGTGCTGTTTTGGTTGCTTTACTAACCTCTGGCTCTATATATACTATTGTACAGAAACTTCGGGGTGGCTGTCACGGGTTAACCCTTTCGCTGTCGGTTAAGTCGGCCTACATCAATAGCTGCGAAAGACACTTCCACAGCTATTGGTGCAGGGCTCCTGGCGTGAATGAACACGTACAGCTATGAGTTTTTGTTTTTTTTTTATCTGTGAAAGCAAATTAAAGACAGCAACAGTTTCATTATTTTTCACAATGAAAATGTTGCTATCCACAAAAATCTGTTATTTCTTTGTCGCAGTAGGAGCTCAGTCTGTCGTCTTGCCGGATCTATATCTTGCGTATTGAGGGGGAAAGGGAGTTCGCTGTGTGAGTGCCGCAAACGGGCGGTGGGTTAGGGCTGTGAGGGTGAGTGTGGGTCGTGTCGCTTTTCCGTCGCGGACACGCACCTGACACCGGTGGGCGATTGTTCAGGTACCGGCGCGGCAGAGATAGAAAACACCCGGGGCCAGCTTAGTCCTGCACCAGCCACTAAGCAAGGTGCGCCGCTATAGCGGCGCACCTTGCTTAGTGGCTGGTGCAGGACTAAGCTCACTCATGCAACTGGCTCCCGGGCGGCTTTCCTCCTACCCGCTGTGCTCTAGCCTCTTTCGCTCTCAGAGCAAGCTGGGTCACAGTTAACCCCTTCTGCCGTTGGGCGCAAATTGTGTTTCTGAAATACTGAACTCAATGCCAGAGAACACCATCCGTCCAAAGAACATGGATACAAAGTGGTGTCGGCAAGACAGCGGGTTCTCATAGGGATCTATGCTTCTTGCAGTTGGAGGATGTTCACTGTTTCTCGGCAGTGAAAGGATTAAGACCATAATTTGAACCTAAAAAGAAAATTGGCCGTTCCGACAAGTGACTGTGAAGGCAAGTACTGTGTCGCCCTCGACAGCTTAAAGAGCGTGCCTGCTTGGTTTGGTGCACGGGGCTAGTATCACAGTCTATCCATTTTGACCAGGTAGCGCTGATTTTTTTGTTTGTTTTGTTTTAAATACCGGCTTAGCCAGCTTACTGTAAAGTAGGCAGGTTAGCTCTTTCACTTTTGCTGTTCGATTGTCTTGGATTCTGTTCGAGTAAATGAGGCAGAAAAGTTCCACTTCCAGTGACTAACACGCTAGGAAGTATGGCTTTAACAGTCTGAGAAGAACCCAACGGAGAAAGAAACATTCTTAGAAAAGACAGTTACAAAACAATTTATTAATATTTCGGGTAAATACCCATTTTCAAAATAGACAAACAAACAAATATAGAGATCAGTAGCTTTTTTATCTTTATTATCGCAGAAGGAATGTGGCAACTGAAGGATGTGACGTAAAATAAAAGAACAATAAAAGTGCGTAAAAAAAAAAAAAGAAGATGAAGAGAAGTAAAATAAAAATGACGCTTGGCAGTCACCTTTTTGGTCTGGATTGCGCATGAACCCATTCAGCCCCGACGCCCAACAGGCGCCAAGCTAATCTGACACTACCCTTGAAATATCATGGTCGATCCATCTCCTGCAACTGGTGCATAGTCGTTAGATGACGCCTCCAAAATTTAGGAAATAAGGCCTTGGGGCCTTATGAGTTAAACAGTCTGGCTGTCGGTAGTGCTTTTTGTGGAAGGGACTGCTGCAAAAAGCGCCATTGACAGCCGGCCAAAGGGTTATTATAGCACTGTGAGGCTGGACCGAGTCCTTAGTCGCATGAGGTCTTCAATCTAACCTTGCTTGCCTCAGACAACAACAACAACAAAGTGAACCAGAACAGCAGAAACTAGAAGAAATTATTCTGACAAGCATTGCTGCATCTGTCTTGATTGAATCTTGCTTACTGTCCCTATAGACTATTCCTAGTATCAGGGACTATCTATTTTTACATTTTTCGAAGGGGGGTTGGGGGGTAGGGCCAGGTAAAAGGTTAGCCAAAAAGGTCGGCAGACAAGGCCGTTCGACCATTAAAAAATACTTAATCTCACTAGTTCTACCCACCGCCATATTGGCTTGGGAATATAAGTTACCAGTTATTCACAACGGTCCTTTTCAGTTTTAAAACAAACTTTATTTCAATAAAAGTTAAAACTATATACAACCGGGGTTACTATCCGGTACAAGAATATATTATGATTAAAAGAGAGTTTAAAAAAACTAAAAGCAAGTATTTAAAAGACCAAACTAAGTTACCAGTCTATCGATTACGTTGTTGGTGACGCAACAAAGTGCGCACGTAATAGTTTATGTTGTACCATGGCTGATGACATCAGCGACCTGCTGGTAGAAACTAGTCAGCCGAGCACTGAGATCTAAACTGTTGCCTGTGGTCATAGCCTGGACAAGGGAATCCATAAGGGATCTGATGTCCTCTATGAGTTTAGCTACACTTGGAGTGAAACTATCATTTAGCCTCTCTGCGCCGTAGTTGAGTCTCTCCCCGCAGCGGGAAGCAGGTGCCGGAGCAGGGGAGGGCTCAATGTGATGCACGACCAGAGAAGGGGGAGAGCTGTTTGATTGAGAGTTGGCAGTTCTAATAAGACTTAATCTAGGTTTTGGTTTTGGGATAGTCCTGATCAGAGGTTTTTGGGTCCGTCTGCGTGGAACAGGCGGAATAACAGGTTTTACCCAAGCTGTTTTATCTAGTTTGGGAGAAGCAGTCCTGTGAATTTTATTCTGAACTGTTCTTCACTCATTAATTTCTAATTGTGCTCTACGAAGAGCTTCCTGATAGGGGATATAGGTTCTATTTCTGATTTTATTAGCCTCACGGTGAAGAAGTATCGTTGGGTATTTTTGATATGCGGCGCTGTGTGGCCCGCCGCAGTTCACGCATTTAGCTAATGACGTGTCGGGACAGTTCGCACGGCAATGATTCCTGCTACAGCAGCGGATGCAGATAGTGTTTTTCGAATTGCATACTCTTGCCACATGCCCCAGTCGACCGCAATTGGCGCAAGGTGCCAAGGACGGTGCGTATGGCTCGAGCGGGCAAAGTAAGGTACCGATTTTGATTTTAGCAGGTAGATTGCTGAGTCCGTGAAACTCAAACTTTATGGCTCTAGAAGCCGTGCCATCACGATTTGAAAGTCGGCTAGCAGTAGTTTTATATCCTTGAGACTCCAGAGAGAGTGCGATCTCCACGGGGTCCTCAACATGGGGGACACCGTGGACAACGCCCACCACCTTAGGAGTGGGGATGGAGCATTCTACGTGTGCGCCACCGATTTCTGTCCTTTGACTTAATTTATGCTGTGCTCTATGATTTGGACATGAAATGATCCACGTATTGTAACCTATGGATCTCATGGAGATTTCCGATGAGGACACACCAGCCGCCTGGCAAATATGCGGCTGCTGCGTTCCATGTCTGTGGATAAGAGTGGTGCCTGTCCCCAGGTCCCTCAATCTGACCGGGAACATGCACCACTCCTCCACGATCGGATCAGCAGTGTCCCCACCGGGTCTCCTTATAAATTGATGAGTTTTTCGAGGTCTTCGATTCTTGTGTCGATAGACCTCGAATTTTTCTTTAGATTCATCCTCGTCTTCCATCGAGTCCTTCTCCACCAAGGGATCAGGAAACTCGGCAGAAGCATTACTAGAGGAGAGTGCCTGATTTGAATTTTCTAAAGATTGAGATTCCCTGCTCATTGACATAGTGGCACTTTTAGAAGTGTTATTTACACCTGTCTCTGAGCTCAAAGGGCTCAGAGGTGATGTCACTAAGGGTATAGAGTTGCTAGCTAGAATTTGTTGAATCGGGCTAGGTGCGTTAGCTCTTGTTTCACTGTCTGAAACAATTAAGGTTTGTTTCAATGGACTGAGTTCTTTGGAATCTGTTTTGCTGTCAGTGCTAGAAGTCTGAGCAAGAGGCAAAACAGAAGAATTTTGTCTCATGCCTTTTGGCGAGCAAGTCCCGTCAACAGATTTTTTTTTTCTGAGCCAGGAGGCGTATGTGAAAGTCTACGCTTCCTGTGACGCTGTTTTTTAGTTTTTACAGGCTTCGCTCGCAAAGGAGATTGGCCAGCTAATTCCATGAATGGATTACTTTTTTTTAGTTGACATTTATGTGGTGTAACCACCAGGGCCCGCTTGCATAGCGATGTAGTTCATAACTTCGGAAGTAAGCGCCTACTTCCAGAGTTACTACTTCAGAAGTTTCGCGGCAGGCTGCTTGCCTTGCATGAAGCGAATTCCGCGCCGTAGTAGCTACTTGTGAAGTAATGGGTGAAGGACGTTTAATTTGAGGTCAATCGTACTTCTGCGCATGCGTGTATTTACATTCCAACAGCAAGATGGCTGCCGCGGCAAAAAAGACGAAACAGGGTCCCCGCTCTGCCGCATTTTCTGACAGCGAAATCGCCGTTTTGCTGACAGAAATTGCGACAGAGCGGGCCATGCTTCTGTCAAAACTGCAAAATGCAGTAACTGTTAAGAAAAAACAGCAAATTTGGGAGGCCATTGCAGAGCGCGTGTCGGCCGTCGGTGTGGCCACGCGCTCTGTAGAACAACTGAAGACAAAGTGGCGAGATGTTAAAAAAGAAGTGCTGTCGCAGAAATCGGCAGCAAATAAGACTGGCGGTGGACCGCCGCAGCAGCATCACCCCCACACTGACGTCCTCGCCATAGTGGGATTGAATTCAGCGCTGCACACAGGTGTTGCAGGTGAGCAATCGGCATACACTTTCTTAAAATTAAAAAAAAAATCTTTCTAGGGCCCTCTTTTCCCTTCCTTTAGATTTTTCCATTGTGGAAGACTGTGGATCACTTTTAAATCAATCTCCTTATGGTGCAATTGCAAGGTTCATAAAAATATAAAAATAACTAACTTACTGACTATACGCATCACCTTGTGTGTGTTAGAAAGAGTATGCATAGGCATACATGTACGTGTAGCTAAGCGTGTATGGTTGGACAGGTTGTTACCACAATATTATCATGTATTTAGTAGCACGTATTAATTAATATGTTATCATGTCCATAGTTTAATGTACATTTATCTGTGTTATCGTTTGATTTGTGACATAACTAGAAGGCAAATTTCCTTGTCAGTTATCAAAATAAAGTATTCCCTCCCCCCCCCCCCCCCCCCCCTTATTTATTTCAGTGGAAGGAACTGATTCTTTTCTTTGGACACAAACTGACGGGGAAGTGCCAACACGGAGCAGTAAGTATAACAAATCATTTTCATAAAATATATCTACATCTCTCTCTCTCTCTCTCTCTCTCTCTGTTGCATGCTAAGATTCGTTTTAAAAGATTGTTAATATCTTAAATTCTTATGGCAACAGAAACCGAAGATTGTGACCATAATGTTTCTGTACCTAGCCATTTCTGTACTTTTCATAATGAAATAATATTAAATGCTACATGTTCAGATTCTTTACAATTTATGATGAATTAAAGGTCATATCATACAGCAGTGTGTTATAGCATATATCATATAGTTAATGGTGTTTGCATTTAACATAAAGGAAATAACCTCCAATAAATCAATATTTTGTCTTATTTGTGTCATCATTTGCATGTAGCTTCACCAAGTTCTACACCAACAAGACCTGATGACCAGGGAAGCAGTGGAGAGATCATCAGAGACATGACAGGTAATGAATAGAAAACAGTACATTTTACACACAGCTGTGTATAATCACTACTTTGTATCTTGGGAGGACAAAATCTTCTCACAATCTCACCCATCATCAAATGTGAGGATATTTCTTGTTGGGTGAGGCGAGGAGCCTACATTGTGAATGCACATTTCAGTGAATCAGCAACTTTCAGTGCATCAGCCATTCACTGATTCAGCGCACACACAACTGTTGAGGTTACCAGAAAAATAGTTTGGACCTCCATACTTCATGCAGCATGGTAGTATGATTTGTAAATTTGGATCCTTGAACTTTTGTTTTTTTGTGTGCACAGATGTACATACTAATTGCTTAATTTTCAAATGTTGTTATAAGCAATTTGCAGAATGCAGCATGCTGGAGAAAAAAAAGATTCTTAAGTTGATTTCAGGATTCAGTGTGTTTGCCAAATACGACTTGTAATGACACATTCACCACTAAACATAGCCACGCTCACACACTTTAATTTAAGTAAATTTAGGGTGGATGGATATCACCATCAATAACATGCTGCGAAAAGTCTCCTCGCAGTGGCTGGAGCTGTCAGTCATAGTCAAAGAGTTAATGACAGTTGTTAGGCTATATTAGCCTATACTGCGCTTACTAGGGCGCGCCACAGAGCGTGGCTGGGCTGGGAGGCTATCCTATGCTGCGCCGGCTGGGTGAGCGACTCTGACCCAGTTCGGCGCTGATTTTTAGCTGTAGCTGCCGCGCGGCACGAAAAGTGGCTGCGGCAGGTTCCTAATTTTAACTCTGAGCTATCTGTATTTAAAGTTATTTAGAGGCTGGGGAGACTAGACTACCCTAAGCTGCGCCGTCCAAGCGGGCAAAGCCAGCCCGGACAGACGCTATCTTTTTGTTTTAAGATAAATATCCACACAGCACCGAAGGTGACTGTGGGACACTTATGTTTCCTGCTTTTAAGGGTATAGATAGTACTAGTAACTATACGTTTAGTCTATAGTAAGCAAGATTCGGGGCAGCGTATACCTTCTCTGAAATTTCACGAACGAAATTTAGAGGCCGACCGAAAGGAGTTCGTGTAGACGTAGTTGGAGTTGTGGTAGTAGGCAATGGCAGTGGTGAAGATTACTGGCTATAGGCGTGGTGTGGCTTGGAGACGCAAGCGGTTGAGGATGGCGGTGGAGAGGTAGTAGTGCCGTGCTGACAGGCTGTTGTAGGTGGAAGTAGGCTGGCAGGTAGCAGTGAGCGATGCTCGGGCAAGCAATAATGGCGAGGCTGTGACCAAGACTCCCAAAAAAACAACCAGAAGCAGTGAGGCTGAAGGAGTGAGATGATCATCTGTCTTGATTATTTTATTTTTTCTTTTTATGGTCGCTCACGCCGACAGGGTGATTCAGAATTGACTGACATCACCTGCGAAGATTAACCCTCTGCGAAACTATTTCATCACATTTTATTTTTCTTTAAATATGCATTTCACGGGGGGGGGGGGGGGGGGGGGGGGGGGGGAGGGGGGGGGGGGGAATTGCATTCGACAAGCTTTTGTGTATAAAGCTGACCAACACGTGCTCCTTTCTAAGGGTCACGTCATGAGCGCACGGGAAAGTGAAATTGGGTATCGCAGTCTGTATGGCTTTCGGACCCCTGCTGAGACCAAGGGTGTCTCTACCCACCCTCTCCCATATCAAATGGCAACCATCTGCAAAAGGCTAGATCCTCATGAGCCCCCGCAGTTGCGGGGGCTCATGAGGATCTAGCCTTTTGCTGTTTGCATTCCAGCTGTGATTTCTCAGTCAAAGTAGGTTACCAGGGTGTTCGGTCGTATATTGTTTCTGGCGTTTGACACGTTGACATCTGAGGTAGGGTCAAAGAAGGTATCTCAGCAAAAAACCCAAAAAAACCTCCAACTCCAAGTGGCATAGATGTTCATGCACTCCCTGCGGGCTGCAGGGGGGCTCATGAGAATTGATACCGCTTGCCAGCAAGGATCGTTTCTGTTTCCCTCTTGTTTCCTCCTTAGACGGAGTGGACCATGGTCGGAGTCTTTTCTTTGTGTGTGTGTGTGTGTGTGTGTGTGTGTGTGTGTGTGTGTGTGTGTGTGTGTGTGTGTGTGTGTGTATTGCCTGGAGTAGCTTGGCATGATGTAGGCTACAAAGTATAAGGGAAAGGCACTTCAAAATTTCAAAATCGAACCAACCAATCGAAGCCATTCTATGTAGGCCCTACTAGAGGCTTATGTGTTCATTATTCTTTCGAGAGTTAATGAGGATTTACGCCTTTCGCCTTAAAAAAAAAACAAAAAAAAAAACCTGTTGATATTTACATAGCATTTTTTTTTTAAGCTACTGAAATATCCTTGCACCTGTGCGGAGCTGGCTCCAGTGTCTGCTTAAGGGGAGATTGCAACAAGAAGAGAGTTGGAAAGAATGGTGATTTTAGGGGGCAAACATGACATGACAATAATATCGAGTCCTCAGTGTTCAATACTGTGTCTGCAGAGAACAGGTGCAAATAAAAACTCACGATCGAGTCACTCATAAACATAGACTCATAACGCCAGAGTCTCAATGCAAGGGCGTTCCCACACTATCAACAGGTGGTTTGACACTCCTCAAAGAAATGGTAGGGGGGGGGGGGGGGAGGAGGAGGAGGAAGGAGGGTGTTCCAAAATCTGTCTTTAAAGTATCATTACATGTAAATCTGAAGACACATTTCAGCACCGTTTGTGTTCCTTATGCTTTATCGACACACCTAATGAACTTTAACGGCAGTTTTGACATGCAGCAAACACACATGCGTAATAGCACTTATTTATTCTGCGCAACAGTTAGCGTGTCAATCTATTTTTAGCTGTTTCTCGAACTAATACAGTTGTAATTATAGAACGGAGTGGAGTCGTTGTCAGGTTACTTGATATTAAGACGACGTATGCTGAACTGGATTATCCAATGTCTAATTAATGAACGATAACTAGACATGTGCGAGGTGTTTCGTAACCATCTGTTACAAAAGTATGTCTGAACAGTCACGGCGGTAGTGGGCCTTTAAAAAAAAAAAGAGGAAAAATTATACTGCTGTCTCTCTCTCTCTCTCTCTCTCTCTCTCTCTCTCTCTCTCTCTCTCTCTCTCTCGGAGGTGGGTGGGTGGGGGAGGGGGGGGGGAGAGTGTGGGTGGGAGTGTAAGCAGGGCAGCCTGACACCCCTTCTCAAATCCTCTCCTGCATTAACGGACAAAGGGGCGTAGGCCCGTAATACCTCTGGTCCCTTTCAGATGAAACCGTGCTACCATAGAGTTTGATACTCTGTCCTAGACTCTTTGACTCCATCAAACTAAGGACATAATGTTTTTGTGTTTCGAGTTTTACGTCTTACATATTTAGTATATTAATAGCATGTACAAATGTGATATTAGAATGTCTTGTGAATGATTTTTATTTTTATTGTTCCACAACTGTAATTGCCCTTTAAGGGATAAATAAAGTTTTTTGAATTGAATAAATGGAGCCAGCAACCGCCAGCAAGAGGCATGGATTTTCATGAACCCCTGCAAAGCAGGGGTTCATGAAAATCTTTGCCTCTTGCAGATGGCAATATATGGGTGAGGGACTACTTTGGATAGAAAACGGGCTGAGAGAGGTGGCCAGGGGAAAAAAGAGCGCTGGGTGTGGATCTTTAGAGGAAGAAGGGGTGGAAGGTGAGGTGAGCCCACTCAGCCAGGCGACAGATCTTGACCCGTGTTTTGCTGACCTGACGCCGGATGACTAATAGCTTACTGAGGAGAGAGAGAGAGAGAGGTTTGATGTCGATAGGCAGATGATAACAAGAGAGACATGGCGAACGCCTTCAAATTGTGACGCCGCCGCCAAAAGTCTTTATTTTATTTACTGGCAAATTTGCCGTGGTCTCTTGCCATCACTTTCGCCGGTTCTTTTCAATGACAGGTTGTTTTCAAACAGGGTTTGAGCAGGACTCAGTGTTGCACTGATGAGTGAGCTTAGTGTTGCGCAAGTCACTAAACAAGGTGATCCGCTGTAGCGGAGCACCTTGTTTAGTGACTTGCGCAACACTAAGCTCACTCATGCAACTGAGCCTAGTTACTTTAACCTATTTAACTCCATAGCCGCATTTCCCAACTTTCCGTTGGAGGTGACATTAACGACTGCATGTACATACCATTTCCAGAAGATGGATCACCATGACAATTTCCCATCAGGCGTCAAGCTAAGCTGTCACTACCCTTAAATTATCACGGTCGATCCATCTCCTGCTGAATGGCCGTTGCGGTTAAATGGATTAAAAGAAAAAAAATGTTCACTGACACCACAGGACCATAAACTATATTTATGCACGAATCAGAAGTGTACTGGCCGTGCCTCTCACGCATGACAATTGAGACGTTTACAAGAACCACGACCACGGGACTAATTCATGGAGGTTCCTGGTCCTGTGCTGTTGACGCGTGGAAACGAAAATATGATCTGGGCTGAGCTATTAATGTTATCCGGACTGGCGTGAACACTAGACTTGACAGCGATTCACACACTGGTGTAACTACTGTCACATAAAGTAGGATATGAGTGTTTAATTTGCACCTGCATGGTAACGATACGTGACGGCTACTCATCCGGAAGCACAGCTATAGGAGGACACAACTACTTGAAATTGCAGTCGAAATTTTCTTCCACATCAACCTAATTACCTTGGCCTAGATTTTGGGTGTCTGTGTTGACTCGTCGAAGTACCGGTATTATATCATTCGCGTCTACTCGTGTGACAGTGCTGTAAATGTCTCATTTCCAGATCACTGCCTCCAATACCGAGCTCATGCACTGCTCTCATAGTCATAGGATGTAAATAGGGCTAGGCCTACGCCTGACAGCCGCAAGAGACATAGATCCTCTTAAGGCCCTGCATGCGCAGGAGCGCAAGAGGCTCTTTGGCTCTTGCAATCGAATTAATTCCTCAGTCTAAAGATGCAACTCGGGCTGAGAGGCAAACAGTGGACGGAGACTGTTTCTCCAATTATAAATCTTTGTTAACTCATTCTACTCCAAGATCACCAAACACCATTTTTTTTTTTTTTTGGCCATTGTCCTCTGAAGACTGCATTGCAGTGCAGGACACAGATCGACCATGATAGTTCAAGGGAGATGCCAGAATAGTTTGGCGCCCACAGGCGCCAAGCTATTCTGGCATCATCCTTGAACTATCATGGTCGATCCTTATCTTGCTGTGGTGTGTCTGGGGTAGAATGAGTTAATTCAACGCCTAAGAGCCTCAGCCGTTCTAGGAGCATGGATTCAAAGTGATGTGAGCAAGATGCATAGATCCTCACGCGAGCACGGCAACTGCGGGGTTCATGAAGATCTATGCCTCTTACAACTAGATCGTGTTCATGTCGTCTCTTCAGTCAAGGAGTGCCTCTTGCATAAGGAGGAAGATTTTTGGCTGTTTTGTGATCTAGCAAGACATGATTTGATTAATGTGTTTTATGGGGACACATGAGACTGGTGGAAACAAACCCCTCGGTTTCCTCTAGCAAAAGAAGTACACGTGCGATATTAGTTTGTTTGGTGTTTTTTTTTTGGCCTGGCGGTGTTGTTTTCACTGCTGTACGAATGTTAAATTCCAGCAGACTTTTCACGATTTTACGACATTAAATCTTCACAATTAACTCATTCAGCCCGGCGCACGTATTTCCCAAATTTTGGAGGCGTCATCCAACGACTATGCACTTGTTGCAGGAGATGGGATCGACCATGATAATTCAAGGGCAGTGCCAGATTAGCTTGGCGCCGACAGGCGCCAAGCTAATCTGGCACTACCCTTGAAGTATCATGGTCGACCCATCTCCTGCTGTAGTGCGTCAGTGCTGAATGGGTTATGGACAGAAAGGGTTAACTGTTTACACTAAAATGTTCTTGGTATGTCTTACAGTACCGTAATCCTGCACACAAGGACGTGCCTAACTTGTGTTTAATAAAAATTGTATGCCGTTCGAATGGTGTAAAATGAAAGACTTTTCTGGCTCCTCTTTCCCTTCGCTATGTGCGAGTGTTCCGGATGGGCGAAATACAGACTAATCGAGCACTGCCCTCGAGTGTGCAGTAAATACACCTGTTAAGCGCACCTAGTGCTCACAAGGCTGGTTCAAAGGGATAGTCTTAGCGAAGGCAGGACAAATATTGAGAACCCGTTTTTAATATAAGCGAATATGAACACTCAAAGCATTGCCACATTTGAGATGGTAACTTTTGTGTATCATTGTTGCAACACATCAAGAATATTTAAAAAGGACATATTCTGAACTGGGGGGGGGGGGGGGGGGGGGGGGGTTCCATGACAATGCCTGCCTAGTGATACTGGATGCTGGAGGTCTCTCGTCGACGGCCTATACCCGGGTAGGGGTGACAGGCGTAAGTAAGTAAGTAATATTCTGAACTATTAACTCATTCAGCCCGACGGCCGTATTTCCCACATTTGGGAGGCGTCATCTAATGACTATGCACCAGTTGCAGGAGATGGATCGACCATGATAATTCAAGGGCAGTGCCAGATTACCTTGGCGCCGACAAGCGCCAAGCTAATCTGGCACTAGCCTTGAATTATCATGGTCGACCCATCTCCTGCTGTATTGCGTCAGGGCTGAATGGGTTAACTTTTTATTGTACAATGTCGCTTTAAAGTCGCAGCATATTCCCTTTATGTCCCTCGATACTTCATTTAGCCCTTCGTCTGTCGTTAGCGCTTTTTGTCGCGATGATTCCTGTAAGAATCATTTAAACCTTCGTCTGTCGGTAGCGCTTTTTGTCGCGATGATTCCTGTAAGAATCATTTAAACCTTCGTCTGTCGGTAGCGCTTTTTGTCGCGACGATTCCTGTAGGAATCATTTAAACCTTCGTCTGTCGTTAGCGCTTTTTGTCGCGACGATTCCTGTAGGAATCATTTAAACCTTCGTCTGTCGTTAGCGCTTTTTGTCGCGATGATTCCTGTAAGAATCATTTAAACCTTCGTCTGTCGTTAGCGCTTTTTGTCGCGATGATTCCTGTAAGAATCATTTAAACCTTCGTCTGTCGTTAGCGCTTTTTGTCGCGATGATTCCTGTAAGAATCATTTAAACCTTCGTCTGTCGTTAGCGCTTTTTGTCGCGATGATTCCTGTAAGAATCATTTAAACCTTCGTCTGTCGGTAGCGCTTTTTGTCGCGATGATTCCTGTAAGAATCATTTAAACCTTCGTCTGTCGGTAGCACTTTTTGTCGCGACGATTCCTGTAAGAATCATTTAAACCGTTGGGTGTCGGTAGCGCTTTTTGTCGCGATGATTCCTGTAAGAATCATTTAAACCTTCGTCTGTCGTTAGCGCTTTTTGTCGCGATGATTACTGTAAGAATCATTTAAACCTTCGTCTGTCGGTAGCGCTTTTTGTCGCGATGATTCCTGTAAGAATCATTTAAACCTTCGTCTGTCGGTAGCACTTTTTGTCGCGACGATTCCTGTAAGAATCATTTAAACCGTTGGGTGTCGGTAGCGCTTTTTGTCGCGATGACTCCTGTGATTCCTTGTCACTTCACTCAAAGCAAACGTGAACTACATCACAGGGACTACGCGGTCGATCTTTCAGACCCATCCCATCTGCGAGAGACATAGAGTATCATGTGTCCCTGCGAACGCAGGGACTCATGAACATCTATGTCTCTTGCAGTACACTTTAATAGCCCCTCCCTGCCAGAGGACGTAGACTGCGTTGATAAAATCTTTGTTAGTTAATTCAACACCAAACAGCCGTCCAAGTAACATTGACACATAGTGGCGTCAGCAAGAGGCATAGATCCTCACGAGGCCCCCGCTGTCGCGGGGCTCATGAGGATCTATTTCTCTTGCAGATGGATCGTCGGCGTTTAGTTTTCATCGGCAGTGAATGGATGGCCAGAAACCACTCAACGGCGGACACACAACTGAATAGTTCACAGTCTATAACTCAACGGACAGAGAAAAAAGGTCCCTGAATTCCGGCAAGTGTGGGTGCGAGTCAGTTATCATCAAGCTGTCGTGAGAGATATCTGGCACATATCAAACCCGCTGCGACCGTATTTCCTCCCCTCCCTTTGGCTCCTGCGGCTCCATGCCTGACCAAAAGCTTTTCGAGTTTTTCAGTTCACGGATAGTACGACTGTGTCTTCACTTATACCGTGTATACACTATTTAGTTATAACCATTTTTTACACTTTATTATCACTAGGCTGTTGTTGTTTTTTTTTGTTTTTTTTTCTCTCTCTTAATAAAGTTTCATTTCATCTATCTCTCTCTAAGAATGTTGTAGTTTAGCAAGGACAAACACAAAAAGAGGCCTGTGCGCCTATTGTTTCCCCAAAAAATGCGCTAACCCGTACACGCACTAAAAAATGCTAGAGTTCATTTGTTTTTAAATGAAGTTGATGTGAATTTTCAATGATTTCACACAAATTCACCTTATTTTGCGCACGCAGTCAAGGAGACAAGGGACAAAAAAGGAAAGTGAGAAACGGGACGGCTTCGCCTGCCGTCCGCTGTAATATAAACAATTCCGCGATAACGCGGATGCTAAGGAGCTCGTGGGGCCATGTGTTTTTGGAGCTGTAGCGACTGCCTCAGTTCGGAGTAATCTCTGTGTCCGTTGAGTTATATACTGTTCAGTCGATCGCTTGAACTTTTTCTTTTTTACACTTTCACGCCGGTCTACAACATTTTTTCCCTCGCAAAGTACATGGCGCTCCACATCATATTTAGCTTGCAGATGAACAAAAGAACACTCAACAACCTCTTGTTAAAGCTGTTCTTCAGACCGAGGGAGTCACCAAGGTTTAGGCGTTACTGATCGACCCAACAGGTTATTAATTTTTATCGGCTAGGTGACGGCGTGTCGCCTTGACGGCTGCAATCTGATACAGCGGGTGTGCTCCTCAATGGGTTCTTGCGCTGTTAACCCATTCACTACCAGAGTACATTAACCTTCTTGTGCGTGCAGCCACCATTAATGTAATTTATCTGTGGTTGTGGCTGCATGCACAAGAAGATTTACTCACTAGTTGCTGACCTACACATTATTATTTTTAAAACATGACAACAATTCGACATCAAACACAGTTAACTCAATCGAGACGTGCCGCCTCCGGATACGCGGCTTATGCCGCGTATCCGGAGGCGGCACGTCTCGAAAGAGTTAGCCTCGTTTATAGCAAGGTCGGCTATAACACATTGGGATATGACCATTTTTTCTAGGATCCCGACCACATATTTTTTTATGTAAATTATTTCGCTTATAACATTTCTCGGATATATCCGCAAGAAAAAGTATGTTCCCTGGCGATTTGTTATATCCAATTTTTACAATAGACTCATCTGTCTAACTTGTTAGGCCCCGACCATTTCCACGCCCCAAGCTTCGGTACCAGATAACTCCTGTCTCTAACATCTGCATATTATTTGGATTTTCACTGCAAGTCGTTTTCTGCGCGTGTTATGAGCTCGGTTCGACTATCATTTCATTTTCACAAAGAGGAATACTTCGAGCTGCCTAAGTATTTACCCTATGAAACATCTCACAGCTGCCGGGCCATTTCCAAGCGGAAACGAGACTTCCGGTTTCTTGACTAAGCTTGGAGCGTCGCCGGAAACTGTTGGGGTGTAACATAAGTCATTAAGTCCTGAGGAAGAAATTATGAAATTTTGGAGAGTGTATCTACCTCTATACACCATAGTTCTGGAGGCAGATCGACCATGACAATGATATTTCAAGAGTGATGTCAGAATAGCTTCCTGTCATATCGTGTCAGGGCTTTATGGATAAGGAGCAAGGCTAGAAACGGAATCAGCAACATCATGAGTATGAGTCCTGTGACTTGTAGTGGTGGTTTTTTATTTTTATTTTTAAAAAAATTTTTTTTTTTTACAACCGGCGCGATGAACGTGAGATAGAGTGCTAATGTGCAGTGCTTGGTTAGCCTGGCGCCTTGCAAGGCGCCAGCCTAGTCCAGCAAGCACTGCCCTTGAACTGTTTTGGTCGTTTCATTGATTGCAATGAGTGTGCACGTGAGAAAATAATAAATGTGAGGCGTTTGACTATTGTTGAAGGTCCACTACCGCCGTAACCGTTGAAAGACACATACACTTCTGTAACAGATTGTTATGAAACGCTACAGACAGGTCTAGTTACGGTTAGATTTAAGCATACGTCGTATTTATATCAAGTAATTTGACAATCACTTTACTCCGTTTTATAAATACAACGCTTTCAGTACGAGAAACAGCTAAAAATAGATTGACAAGTTAACGGCTGAGCAGAATAAATAAGTGCGATTACGCTTGTGCTTTTGCTGCGTGTCCCAAATGCTGTTAAAGTTTATTAGCCGCTGTGTCGACAAGGCATAACAAAAACAAATGGTGCTGAAATGTGTGTTCAGATTTACGTGTAATGGTACTTTAACTCATTCTACCCCAGACGCACCACAGCAAGATAAAGATCGACCGTGATAGTTCAAGGGTGATGCCAGAATAGCTTGGCGCCTATGGGCGCCAAGCTGTTCTGGCATCACCCTTGAACTATCAGGGTCGAACTGTGTCCTGCACTGCAACGCGGTCTTGACGACTTCAAAATTTGGGGATTTCGGTCTTGGGGTAGAATGAGCTAAAGCGATGACACTAAACGTATCGTCTGTGAAATGTAATAACCGCCGGTACGCCTTTTCTTTTTCTTTTTTGAAGTGACAGAGGCAGCTGTGTAAAGGCGTGTAAAAGTGTAGTATTAATGGTCGTAACCAAACTATGTTCGCACTAAACAGAGCAACAGATCACGATTAATGCGATTTTAAACACTTAATATCTTC